>CM020502.1:33743943-34139354 GCA_009823395.1 Thamnaconus septentrionalis
AGTTAGACGGAGCCCAACAACAATAACAACAACAACAACAACAGAGCCCGGCGAGTTGATTCCCTTCACATTACTGCTGCTGTGTGTGTGTGTGTGTGTGTGTGTGTGTGTGTGTGTGTGTGTGTGTGTGTGTGTTCGCAGAGGTCACCGGGAGACCCCCGAGGAGTGACGGGACGCCGGTGCACCGCAACAACAACCAGAGGCCTCGTCACCCTACCTCCCTCACCATCCTACTTAAAAAAAAAAAAAGAAGACAGAAACTGCGAAACTGGGGAGATTTTCTTTCTTTCTTTTTTCTGCTGAATCGCTCGCACGACCCCCCTCCTACCCCTAGAGAGAGAGAGAGAGAGAGAGAGAGAGAGAGAGATATTAAAGAGCCAAGTGCGAAACATGACACAATAATCCCACGGTACGGGAAGGCAACGTTTTAAAGGTTGGGGGGGGGGGGAATGGATGAGGAGGGGACGGCTCGTCTGCGGAGAGGTTTCACGGTCAGGAGAGGAAGAGGAGGAGGAGGAGGAGGAGGAGGAGGCACAGCATGGGACGAAATGGAAGCCGAGCCATGGCCGACGGGCTCGGCTTCACGGCACCGAAACAGGGAAGCGAACAAAAGCGGCGCGTTCTTCACGTCGCATTTCTCCGCCGGAAAACAATCCCGCCGCCTTCATCTGCAGGCCGCCGCTGCCGTGGAGGCAAAGCGATATCTGTAATATCTGGAGCGCGTGAATAACACAGCGGTAATAAAGCCGCGGCCGCGCCGCTCCTCCCCGAAAGCGGCCGATGTTCGGCTCGGCTCGACTCGGCTCGGCTCGCAAAAACGATGCGAGCGAGGAAAAGGAAACCCGTCCATTGTTGTTATGAAAAAGGGGGATATCTCTTTATATGGCACCCATTGAAGAGGACACAACACCCCACACCGCCCCCACCAAATAAAAAGAGAAAAAAAAAGAGGAGGAAAAAAAATGGTGCACAAAGCTGCCCGATGTTAACCTCCAGTCTCCACACACACACACACACGGACGCACACACGCACGCGATCAAAGTTTATGCATTTTTCACAGGACAAACTTGAATAGAACAGCCGTAGAACCCCCCTCCTCCCCCTCCCTCAGAACACAGAGATCTGCTTTAAAGGGGGTACTTACATATCTCTTCTGAATGATATTCCTCTTAGGTCGTTCCTTGCTCATTATGCAATCCACCCGGCAACACAAAAAAGATGTTTTGGCTTATAGAAAGAATGGCCACATGAATGTCTTCCGTTGACTCTCTCTCTCTCTCTCTCTCTCTCTCTCTCTCTCTCTCCGCGGACCCAAAACGGCGATTAAATCCCCGGCTCGGCAGGAAGAGGAGAGGAGAGGAGGGGGAGAGCAGAAAAATACACACACACACACACACGAGCTCGACTCGCGCTGCTCCTGCTCCTGCTCCTTCTCCTCCTTCTTCTTCTTCTTCTTCTTCTTCTTCTTTCGCAGAATCCTCCCGTCCTCGGCTCTCCTTCTTCTTCGCGTCTCGCTTTAGAAATCCAACGAATCTCAGGGTTCGAGGACGTCGACGTCGACGACGGCGGCGGCGGCGGCGCGCGGCAACGCAGCACCGAGCGCGGACCCACTCGGCGAGCACATAGTCAACACAACGCAATGATAAGTTCCATTCGCCGGGCGGGCGGGCGGACACTCACGAGGCGGCGGCGACTCCTCTCGCTCTCTCTCTCGCTCTCTCGCGCTCTTGCGCTCTCGCTCTCTCTCTCTCTCCTTGTGTCTCGCGAAGCGCACGGATCCTCGGGGGTTGCGGGGCCGATTGCCAACAAGTCACATCTTGCTCTCGCTGGACCGCGTGCGGCGAAATGAAATAAATATAAAGAGGAGGAGGAGGAGGAGGAGGAGGAGGAGGGTGTGGGCGAGGGTGGTGGAAGGAAAAAAAGAAAATGACAATGGGGGAAAAAAAAAAAAAAACAAACGAGCGAGCGAGGAGGTTGCGTCGCCCTGGCGGGTTGTTCCTGTGGCTCGCAGCCGGAGCGGAGCCTGCTGTCGACGGGAGAGCTTCTCCAGCGGCACTGCTCGGCTCCCTGCTGCTGCTGCTGCTGCTGCTGCTGCTGCTGCTGCTGCTCGGCTCTACTGCTGCTGCTGCTGCTGCTGCTGCTCCGCGGCTCATTTCTTCCTCGGCGGCGGCCGCTCAGCCTATCACGTCGGCGCGGCCTCCAGCGGTAACTTTAAAAACGTGCGCGAGACGGCCCGCCCCTGTGCTCGCCGCTCAGCCAATCACAGTCCCGGACGGGACCTTTAAACTAGGTCTTATTTTATTTATTTCTATTTTTTTATATATATAATTAAACCAGGGTTGTCGAAGTCAAGTACACAGTGAGCCAAACAAGTTTTGCTTCAACGCTGAATAAGTAACAAGCGACACTTTGTACTATACAATAAATGACTTCATACTGCACACATGCAAAAATCGAATTTAAAATTTAAAAACCAAACACGTTGAAATGCACGTGTCTCATGATTTGAATTTCAACAGTAACCCCTTTCTACAGACTAATAATACATTAAAATAGAATAACAACAATAAAACAATTAACTAGTAATACTATCCTTCAATCAACGTGCAACCACTCGAGCCCACACCTTTGAGAAGCAAGACAAACTGCATAAAGGAAATGTTACAGTCTGTTAAAGCAAGCAGTCTGCCAGGAAACCAACAGAGTGTTTTGGGATGTGCAGTATTAGCAGCACATGTGCTGTATAATATCGGCGGGCCAGCTCTAGCAGTCATTTAATGTTGGCTGGCGGCCGAAATATAATTGCACTGCGGGCCAAATGTGACCCACAGGTCAGAGTTTGACACCTGTGGCATACGCTGTTGTTATACAAGCGTTGTTGTTGGATTTCATTCATTCATTCATCTTCTATACCCGCTTATTGCTATTCAGGGTCACGGGTGTTGTTTGTTTCGTCAGCTTTAAAACAACAAAACAAACAAAACATCAACAAAAGGCCGACAGCTTTTATTCCAGAGCCACGTGAAGTCTCAAGTAGATAAGGAAATGGAAGAGTGCAGAGATAATGCTTGTATTATTGCCTTATTTATCAGTCAATCATCAAATCTTGCATATATAAACATTTATTTATATACAACAACCTCAGAGGTGACAAAGGCGCTTCATGATTAAAAACAAAATCAAAACAAATCACTGAACAACGCACAGAAGGCAACAATAGAATATTGGAGGCTATGAAAAGCCACGGTGAAGGTTCTAAAATAGATGCCGGTGTGGGTGCAGCAGCAGAAGAGTCCACCTCGTCACTCCAACGTGTTTACTGTGACCTCTGGACTTTCGGCTGAGGTTGGCTGTATTTTACAAATCCATCTGGGAATGAGTCTGCAGAAAGCATTAGCCAATTGAAAAAATATGGATCCCGTTGTGGGGTGACACGATGCGTTTGACTAATATCTTGAGAACGGCCTCCAGCGTAGTTCTTCGTTCCCCTTTCAATACGAAATTCACACCTGATAAAAGTGCTGCAACGCCTGCAACATCCACGCTAACCTCGCCAGCAGCCGCTTCCTCCTTCTTCTGCGTCTTTGCAGTAGCTGCTTCCTGCTTTTGTCACTGTGGGAAATTACTGCAATACTACAATCAGTTGGAGAGATTTTACATCAACCACGGTTTTGCCAAGTCAATCAGTTAAACCCCGGTGTGGAAAAGTCTCACCAAACGAAGCTCTTCCTGCCTTGAAATCTCAGCTGTTTTCCAAGGTTAAGTGTTTATAGATTTGGTCAACTTTTCTCTTTCTTTTGACTTTGAGCCCAAAGCAGATTCCTCGCACCGCAGGCCTGTTGTGATCAAACAAAGCCGTGGCTCCAGAATTTGGATGTAAATGGGAGCCACCAACCCCCGACCCTCCCTGCCTGCCCCACAAAAGGTCTCCACGTCCACCCCCGCACAGCTAGCATTAAAGCAGCAGTCTGGGGGGACCTGGGAACCGACATGGGGTTCATCCACTCGGGGGTTTGATGTGGTGAAGATGGCGAGGAGGTGGACCTGAGTGCAACTCTGTGACTCTTCCAGTCACAATTGAATTAAGATGCAATCATCAGACAAAACCTTCTTTTCCCCTCGCAGTCCTGCCCCAAAACACTAGGGGTATCTGACTTTTCTTCCAAATAGATAGATAGATAGATAGATAGATAGATAGATGGATAGATGGATAGATAGATAGATAGATAGATAGACGGATGGATAGATAGACGGATGGATGGATGGATGGATAGATAGATAGATAGACGGATGGATGGATGGATAAATAGATAGATAGATGATAGATAGATAGATAGATGGATAGATAGATAGATAGATGGATGGATGGATGGATGGATGGATAGATAGACGGATGGATGGATGGATAGATAGATGATAGATAGATAGACGGATAGATAGATGGATAGATAGATAGATAGATAGACGGATGGATGGATGGATGGAAGGAAGGATGGATGGATAAATAGATAGATAGATGATAGATGTACTTTATAGATCTGAAATTGGGAAACTACGCTACAATTTCTTTTTTACAAACACAAAAAAAATGTTTTTCTTCTCCAAATGAATTTTTGCCGCCACTTTATTGCATTTTCCTGGCCGACGAGTCAACAGTGGCTATGAGACTCTTTGGTGTGCTTTGATAGCTCAACGTTTTCCGCCACCAATTAAAAGGCCCTTTAAAGCGCTCAAAACCGCCGGAGAGTTGCGGTGGGCGCGCTTGTGTGGTTGTGCGTTTAATCAGCCAACATTCATACTTTGCATCATCCACTCTGCCGTGACTGCTCGCTGACTCGGCGTCCTCATCCCCCTCACTACAAGTGGGCTCTCTGTGTCATTATTCTAATACAATGAGTGGGACGCTTGCTCTCCATGAACCCAGGATGTAGTGAAGAGGTGTGTGTGCGTGTGTGTGTGTGCCTGTGTGTACATGTGTCCCCACATAACAACACTGAGACCTTTTCTCCAAGGCATAACTTTGAGAACAGTTCACGCTGCAAATTCACTTTGTTCTTTGTTTGCATATATTTCTGTGTATACATACTTCTTGCCGTCTATCAGAGTGGTGGCCATCATGTCTATCCATGCTGTTGTTTCTCTATACAGAAGGAGTCCCACTGGTTTTAATGATCGGCTGAAGTTTTCTTCCGCTGGCTCTGAAGAACGCTGCCTTTTCCTGTGAAGTCAGAAGAAAGAGGACGGCGGCCGGGACGATGGACAGTTTGTCCGCAAAGAAAACACACCAGGTTTGACTCGCTGAGGGAGAATGGAAAGCCAAACAATGAAGACAGTGGTGTAACAGCCATTACGGCGACACTGTCCTGTTGTTCCGGCAGAACGGTCAGAAACAGGTCAGGTGAACTCGGCAGGTTTTCCGCTGCGCAAACAACATTTCAGTCCCCAGCCCGACTGCGGCATCGCCGACGTCGCTCTCGGTCATGAGAGTGTTACACCTGATTTAATACCACTGTGTGAACAAAACACTTGTGGTGTAAAGACAGGACAGAGGTCTGGAGGGACCTGTGCTGATCGCCTGCAGGCTGTGAATTCACACTCATTGTGCTTACATTTGGCCCAGAAGCTGCAAATTCTCACCGTTCAAAACTCCGTGTCTTTCAAAAACATTGCATTTCAAGTCTGAGACACCCTGCAAGAGAGCTGCGCTGCGTGCTGGACTGCAATCAATGGGCCCTGGAATCTGTGCAATCACGCTGATTTCATTATCATTCATGTAACGATGAAGCCCCATCGATTCCACGTCTGTGTTTGATGCAGATTTAGCGCGAGGCGCCGCGCGATCAAAGCGTCCGACTCGCCCATGAATTGCACCAACAAAGACACCAAATCAATAGGAGGCGGCTCAATAAATCTAAGCGCGGCTGGTGGATGACGTGATATTTACATAGCAGCCCTGGCCTGCCCCCCCCACCCCTCCGCCCCTCGTCCATTAAGCCGTGCGGTAAGCAGTGTATACAGAAGCCATCCAGAATCAGCAGGGCTCCAGACATTATACAGCACGCAGACACGTGCGCCAGTCAGCCGGCCTGTTTGGAGGAGGGATAATGGCCGGCCATCTCCATAAATGAGCTCGGTTAGCATGATAGCTGCGTCCCGGAGTGCATCCTAATCCTTTACTTTCAGGGAGAGGCCTGGAGAAGTGCACTGGGCTGTGTGTGTGTGTGTGTTCTCTCTGTGGACTCTCGCAGGTAACCTGGAGACGAGGCTGTGTTGATGCTCTGCCCTGAGCAGCACTCGGCCAGCGTGCACGGCTCAGCAGGTCCGTGCACCCCCGCTGGTGCTGACATTCAGGCCCGCGCCAATCGATGAGAGCGGTTCTGGAGGGAGCCGGCTCGTGAATATCGAAGCCCTCAAATCTGCCTCCTCTGACTCTTATACTGATGTCCAGTTGCTACAAAGTACAGTTTTTTGTTTAACAAAGAGTCTTTTGTTTATTTTTTCTTAGTTTTTTTTTGGCAACATGGTCAAAATGAAAGGCGGGTCATTGAAACTGACCCGGAATCTGCCAGAACACAAGTGGGAATCGACTGGTTGTTGCGCTGCAGCCGAGCAAAAAGAAAAAAAATGCTTTTGATGATCACGTTTCCTTATAAAAAAGTTCAATTCCCAGCCCAAAAGATGCAAAATCAATTGGTCGTCTATTCAAACGTCAACGCAAATTGCTCATCAAACACGCAGATATGTTCCCACACATCCATCTGTTTCCTATGACAGCTTGGGACAGAAAAATAGAAGCGTCTTCATTTAAAGTCCATCCACTGTTCTGACCAAGCCGTCTCAATTTTCCAGGATGGAAGCTCATCAGCTATTCCACAATCCCGGCAGTGTTTGTGCGTCTCCTGGCAGAGGCTCCTCCCTTTGTCTCGGACATTCGAGAGCACTTGACAATAATTCAGACTAGCGCTGTGATGGGCAGGAGTGGCATTGCTGCATTAACCTGAGCATGACAGCAGTTCACATCAGGTGTGTGTGTGTGTGTGTGTGTGTGTCTTAAAGCTATAGCAGGTTTGTAAAGTGTGTCTATATTGATGGCAGGGACATGTGCACGGATAGATTTTATGTGTGTGTGTGTGTGTGTGTGTGTGAGACAGTGGAGGCTAGGGATTGATTAGAGCTTTCACTATCAATGTGGTTAATTGCCCAGTGAAGCTCAGCAGACGGTGCTGGCTAGATTGATGTCCGATAGCCAAGAATGGCTGGCTGGCTGGCTGGCTGGCTGGCTGGCTGGCTGGCTGGCTGGCTGGCTGGCTGGCTGGCTGGATGGCTGGATGGCTGGCTGGCTGGCTGGCTGGCTGGATGGTTTACTGGCTGGCTGGCTGGCTGGCTGGATGGTTGGCTGGTACTGTGGTTCTTTCAATGCGGAGTGACTGAATGGCAAAATTGTGTGGAAATGTGGAAATGAACCCAAAGGAGCTTCCTTGCACGGAGTAAACGACCCGTTGTCCTCACAGCTGTGCAGAAAAGACGATGAACCGATGCGAAGAAAAGAAAAAGCTCTTTTTTCAACCTTTGCGCTCGTCATTAATTAAAGGCTGTTTGGGAGACGAAGCAGCCTGTGGGCTTCCTCGAAGGCTGACCCGCTGCTCTCAACTTCAATTAAAAGACAACAACACCGACAACAAGCCTTTACTTCTCCTGCTGATAATTAGAGAGCAAAGCAGACAGTCGGTTTTTATTAGCAGCTCAACGGGGGAAAGAAGCAGCAGGAGCAGCTTTGCATTTTTGCAGTCGGAAGTTTCTCGGCTCTTCGGCGCCGATCGTCCCGTTTCTGCAAACATTTGCACGTTGGGAGGAGTCGAAGAAGACTGCAAAGGAAGAAGGGGGGTCGGGGGGAGGGGGGCACCAGGACATGGGATGTTAAGGAAGCAGCGAGCATCCTCGCGTCGTAAAGCATGTTTATTGTTCACTAGCAGGGGGTTTGGAGGGGGGCGCGTGCCTGGAGGGCAGTCGGCCCAGCCAGCGCGATGGTGAGACGGCAAGACAACAAGAGACCAACGGCAGAGTGGAGGCCGGATTTCAGTCTGTGCAGTCAAAAGTATGGGCAGGCCGATGATGGATAGACAGACAGACAGACAGACAGGCAGGCAGGCAGACAGACAGACAGACAGACAGACAGGCAGACAGACAGACAGACAGACAGACAGACAGGCAGTCAGACAGACAGACAGGCAGACAGACAGACAGACAGACAGACAGGCAGACAGACAGACAGACAGGCAGACAGACAGACAGGCAGACAGACAGACAGACAGACAGACAGACAGGCAGGCAGGCAGACACACAGACAGACAGACAGACAGACAGGCAGGCAGACAGAGGCAGACAGACAGACAGATAGATAGATGCTAGATTAGATAATTGTGTTTTAAGAATGAATCTTGTGCAGTATAAATCATCAGATATTTAATTGGCTCTTCTGACTGCTCTACTAACAAGGGGGAGGGGCTTTGGGGGGTCATAATCACTCTGCTTAAATCTCCAACAGAACTCTTATTAAAGTGAGGTTAATCTTCTGCCCGGCCACCCCTCCCCTGCTCCCCTCCACCCTCCCCCTCCCCCCCTCCTCCCCCGACTCTCTCCCCACCGCCACTGTTCAGGGACTCATTGAGACGACAAACACAATTTATTTTTCACCCTCCCTCCCTTCATCCCTCGCTCGCTCCCTCCTTACACACCCCTCCCCTTTCAGTGAGGACCCCAGAGGGCCCCCCACCCTCCCACCCCCCGCTCTCCACCACCGTGGATAATTGCACACCTTTAGCAGCAGAAACCCCTCCTGACACTAGAAACCAAGCTAGCGGCGGCGGCAGCAGCAGCAGCAGCAGCAGCAGCAGCAGCAGCAGCAGCAGCAGCAGCAGCAGCAGCAGCAGCAGCAGCAGCAGCAGAGACCCGTATCAGCTTTTGTCAAATATGAGCAAAAAAAGGGGCCAGAGTGGAAAATAGATTTTGGGGGAAGGAAAAATGAAAAAAAATAAAAAAGTGAATCACAATCTGCCCTCGGCGGTGCTTCTCTGACTCAGGCTCTCTCGCCGAGGCTCCCTAACCTGACCGAACTGGGAGCTCAATGCAAAAAAGAAAAAAAGAAGTGCTGTGGGATCAGAGCCCCGGGAGGCAGCGGCCCTCATCTCTGCCCTCCAGGCGCCTGTTGTGTTTGGCTAATGAGGCACATCTCCCCCGAGCTCACCTGGCCGGCGCAGGTCTAAGCCGGTGGAGTGCAGAGCTGGACGGCGGTCGGGCTCGTTGGCTTTTCTATTCACCGCATCCAGCTTCCCGTGGACTCTGTTGTTTGTGTTGTTGCAGCGATACAACAGAATCAGAAAGTCATTCCCTCTGATCCTCCACCCTGGACCTTGACCTGAACGCCCCAGCGTGGACGCTCAGATTTCCCCTCAGAAATGGAACTCATCCATTTTGCCAACCTTCCGACAGAGTGCGTTTTCACCGGCTCTTCATTTTCCTTGGATTCTAGAAGCAGCTAATTCCCCTGATGGATCAAACAGTGGCAGAAGGAAGGAAGGTGAGTGAGGAGCAACACAGAACAAGACCAGGAACCATTTCAACTACCTTTCACAACTTTTCCACCAAGGAAACGACTTTAAGACTTTAGCTGCATTTTCTGCCTCAATACAGAAATTCCATCCTAACAGCAGCAGCAGCGATGTTGATCTCTTTAGCAGCTGATACAAGTCTCTCTCTCTCTCTCTCTCTCTCTCTCTCTCTCTATGTGGTTCCTAAAGGAAGCTTGCAACACTCACTTTTACTCTTGTCACATCCAAAAGGAAGCTGATTGCTTCCTGGACACTAAGGACCTTCTAGAGAAAACCCTTTGGACCAGGAGCTCTTCAGGGTGGATGAGCAGGACTCTGACTACTGGATTTGGTGTTCATCCAGCTGCGGTGCAGTGTTGCCTCAGCCTAGCATCACCCCCAGTCATCCATCCCCAGCCCGTTGCTGGCCAGTCTCAGCCAGAACCAGTCTGGACCGGACCTCACACACAGCGTCACTCAGCCCCAGCGGCACCGCAGCTCCACGGCCGGCTCAGGACCTGCCACAGGTGGAGGAGGGGGTCCCGGGGGGGCATGAGGGGGTGAATAACCTCCCTCCCCAGCTGTAGCTGTAGACAGCCCCCCCCCTCCAGAACCTCCCACCCACCACCTCCACCCTCGCCAGCCTCTGTGGCCCTTTTCACCCAACCGGAACACCTGCACCGGACACAAAAGCAGCCCCCCTCTCCAATTCTTCCCCGGAGCAGCAGCCGAGGGAGAGGAGGGGGTTGGGGGTTGGGCGGTCTTGTTGCGGTGGTGGTGGTGGTGGTGAAGCGGTGGGAGCGCTGCCTCGGCCGTGGCCAGGCGGAAACAAAGTAACACAAAAAGTGGAGCCACAGCAGGGGAACAGCTGGAGCTGGAGCAGGGGCGGCGGTCTGGGTGGTCCGGCGTGGGGGGGGAGCAGGAGCGCTGCCTCGCTGTGGGGTTTTTTAGGAGCTGGAAATAGAAGCTGTGAAGGGGTGAGAGGGTGAGAGGGGTGAGAGGGGTGAGGAACAGGGGAGGCGGGGCTGGAAGGTCGGGGGGGGGGGGCTACTTGTTTTTCTTTATTCTTGCCATCATGGCCAGTCGATACTCATCAATATCTAATTATTCCCCTCCGCCAGTGTGCGGCTACTTTCTGTTAGCGCACAAACCAACCATCGCACATTTTAAAGACGCAAAGACTTCAAGCCAACAGCAGCACAAAGGTGGGACCATCACCACAGTGATGAGGATTTTATTATTTTGCAGCAGCAGCAGCAGCAGCAGCAGCAGCAGCAGCAGCAGCAGCCGACGATCAACGCCACTCCTCCGCCTTCCCCTGCTTCCTGCCAGTTGATGATTCACCTCCACATTTGGAAAAAAAAATTTGATTACCTTTTTTCTCCTTTCCAACAAGGGAGGAACAGCCAGTCCCCCCCCACCACCACCACCACCACCACAGCAGCAGTGCCAGGCTTACTTGTCGCACCAACGTGGTTTGCATGATAAAAAAAAAAGAAAAAAAGGAAAAAGAAAGGAAGGTAATTCACGCGGGAGGTCCAGTTCATTTGCATACCCCCAGGGTGCGCCGCGTAATTTAGCTACATATGTCCCTTCCACTAATAGGCTGGAGTTGGCCGGGCGTCAGGCGCCGTGTGTTTTAGCAGGCGACCTCGCTTGATTGTCAATTCGTATTGCAGCGCCGCTCTGATTTGCAAATGAAAGGGGAGCGTAATTGTTCTCCAGCTAAACTGAATAACTATGAGGGGTGGGGTTTTTATTTTAAATTTTATCATTTGTGAGAGAACACACGACCGGAAGGGAGGGGGGGGGGCAGCGGGGAAAGAAAAGGTGCTTTTTAAGGCGCTGGATTGTGAGGTTATCAGCGGCGGCGTGATTCCGAAATGTTGCTAATCAGCCTCGGCGTTCCCCCGCGGCGCCGAGTTATACGTCTGACGCTAGCGCTGTGGAGCGTTGACATTCTTCCCTTCCACAGAGACGGCGACAACATTAGCGGCGGCGGGAACGCCATAAATCCAGGACCTACTTTCTTCCTGGTCACAGCTCGCCGCCGCCGCCGCCTCACACTCAACGATGACGACTGCAATTTGCCTCGGGAATGTTGGGCCGCCTATATGTGAGTGGGGGGAATGCATATCTCAGCGATGCGGAATGTATTAATCCCCCCGCTCGTTATCCGTGACATCAAACCCAATTTAAGCAGATTTAACATCAATTTCCAGCTCAGCAGAGAGGAAAAGCGGCGGAATATGAATTAATGCTTCGGGTTTTTTTTATTTATTTCTTTTCCTTTAAAGTCCTTCCCTACTAAAATGAATAACAGAGCCGCTCCCTCCTCCCTCGCCTCCCCTGATATTAAACAAGATTAGGCGAGCTGAAAGGTTAATGAGATTTGTTTCTTAGCTAACAAACTCGTCCTTTACTCCTCTCTTCCAGCAGGGGGCGAAGCCGTAAACAATCAGCCGCAATGACCGACGGCGATTACGCCGATGATATTAATTATCCTTACTTTCAATTACTGCGCCCAGCCAGGACCCGTCGGTTACAGGGGGAGAAGGGGTGGGGGTGGGGGTGGGGGAGGGGGGGGGGAGGGGGTCAGCTCTCTGCGGAGGAGTCGCCACCCACCGCCATACATTCATTAGCCGAGAGCCCAGTGACGGCGAGGCTCTCCGTCTCCTCCTCCTCCTCCTCCTCGCCACCGCCACTGCTTTTTGTTCCCGTCCTCTCCATCATTTCTCCATCACCTCCCTCCTCCTCCTCCTCCCCCTCCTCCTCCATCTCCCCCTCCTCCCTCCCCTTGGCAATAAAGGCCAGAAGCGCCGAGGGCAGGCTAACAAATGAATGAGGTGAGATTGAAGTTAATAGTGGCGAGGTCTTAGATCGGTGGCGCGGATTATAGACATCCTCCTCACCCTGCGCCCCCCCATCCTCCCCCTCCACCACCACCACCACCACCACCACCTCCCACTTGGCATTGTGTCCTCCTCCTCCTCCTCCTCCTCCTCCTCCTCCTCCCTCCATCACGCCGGCTTCTACTCTCTCCCACGTCTGACACGAAACATCCATTTCTGCCCCATGAAATATGGAGAGGGCCCTCATGAATTGTTTACTGGCGAGCGGCGTGCATGCCAATGGCAGTGAGGGGGGGGGGCACTGGAGGGTTTGGTGGGGTGGGCACGGGTGGTTGGGTTGGTTTTCAGGTTCCCCAGGCTGCCCTGCCGATGCCGAGGGGTTTGGCGACGACACGCAGAGGTCTGGCCCTCTGGATGTGTGTGTGTGTGTGTGTGTGTGTGTGGGGGGGAACCATGTGGGAACCATGTGCGGCGAGGTGCCGCGACCAACGCTGCTAAGTGAGGACGGTTGGCACAGGAGAGGGGTTTGGAAATCCTGGAGGCATCGTCCTGCGACTGCACATTCCCACTTTCTTCCAGGTCATGGAAGCTACTGCCCTGAACAATCACAATAAATACAACTTTGCTGGTTAGAGGCGAGTTAGCTTAACTTGGCCCTACAGCCTGCTGAACACTTGGTCATGGAAGAAAGTTATGTTTTAAGTGAAGAAAGGTCTTAGCTGGATGGTTTTGGTAACTTGTTGCAGGAACTCATCCTTTGTGAGACGCAGTGACGTTGTTGAGTGTTGAGCAACACTGTCTGGCTTTGGCAAGAGTTTGGTCGCACCACTGCGCTGCACTCCAGCTCTCCAGGGGGCAGTGCAGCATGTCAAGCACTCAGATGTAACAGCAGGACTGACTTGAGACGCTCCTTCTGTCCCTGGAATCACAGCGCGAGCACAGCGTGCAGCACGGAAACTCTGACACGGCCAAGCTCTGGGGCTCACGTGAGCGACGAGGTGTTTCCGTGCCGGTTTGCATTTTCCTGGATGTTTCCACACCGAGTTGGGGTCGGGGGTGGCGGCAAGGAGGATTTTTACGACTTGGCCACGACCTCACCGACAGTTCCTGAAGTCTTCTGGACTTTACGTAGCCTCGTTTAACACTTGATGGAAACATGGCACAAATACCAACGACTCTCTGCTGTCCCAGCCAGGAGGCTGACAAGGGAAGGGGGAAGGAGTGTGTGTGTGTGTGTGTGTGGGGGAGAGGGTCCGAGGTGGGACGTCTCGGGGTTGCAGACCTGGAGGTGGCGCTGGTTCATCCGCACTTGAATGTTGCTGCTGTGACACACTGGCTTTTCCCTGCTTTATTTATTTATCTGTGCTGCTCCTCAGGCCCTGATGGCCTCTGATTGATCGTGATTACCTCGGGCTGCTGCATCATTTGGGCCGGAGCCTTTTGGAGGGCTCGCCAGCCAGAGTGCCCGTGCATTTGTGGCGGTTAATGGAGTGGCGGGGAGGCTGAGCCAATACATTATTAATCTCTTCTTCCCAGCGCCGCTGCTAAACAGCGCCGAGCGGAAGGCAGTGGCGGCGCCGCCCCCCCAATACCCACCACCACCCTTCCCTTATCTGTCTTCTACTCCCCGTCTCCTCCTCCCTCCCTCCATCCTCACTCAGACTCTCGGCCGGAGAGGAGAGAGGAAAGGGAGCCGGAGGAAGGAGACGATCAGATCAATATTCCTCTCAGGAAAGACACCTCCTCCTCCTCCTCCTCCTCCTCCTCTTCTTCGTCTCCTCCTCCTCCTCCTCCTCCTCCTCCTCCCTGCCTGCTCAGTCTGTGTGTGTCTGTCTTTTATAAGCAGCCTAGCTGACCACTTGCTCAGGGCAGGCCAGATAAGCAGCCGCCTGGTCTGTTACAGACTGTGTGTACGTGCATGTGTGTGTGTGTGTGCAGTGTATGATGTGTGTGCAGTGTATGGTGGCCTGCTGGTGTGATGGACACACAATGGGAGGAGGGAGGAGTCGTGCTCGGGCCTGGAGTGGAGCTCTGTTTTCCAGCAGGACTTCTCTGAGAAGCTCCAAAGCCACTGAAGGAGCATTTAGCTGGCTGGTAGTTGAACTGCGTCCATGGCAACCAGCCCACTGTGTTTTTGTTCATGTCATTTTGACTTGGATGCTGTTTCCAGCAGATTCTTCGTTCTTCCACGGCTCCCAAACAGACGTTTACCTCAGCCGAGCCAACATTTAGCTTTCAATAGAAACACACACTTCAGCAGGTTTCCTGTTGCCGTCGTGTTTCCTTGTTTGTTCTGCTCCGGAGGTAATTAGAAATCCGCTCCTCTTCACGCGCCAGCAGCTTGGATTCTCCAAGCATCCTCCTCCAGTTTTATTTTTAGAAGCCAGACCCTCCGCTGCAGGGTCGCGTCTCGTCTCCAGATTAGCCCGGCGCACGTCGTCAGCTTCCAGGAGGGTTCGCGTCCATGTAGGCGGAGCTCAGCGGAGAAGCAGCAGAGCAGCGGACGCCTTCAGTTTAACACCTCTCAAATACGACGGCATCTCAAACTGTGTCAGCTTTTGAATGTTGGGCGAGGTTGAGGTTAATCCTCGTGATGGCTGAGAAAAACAAACCAAGACACTGGGAGTGGACATCACACGACAGTCCAGCTGCCGCTTGCTGTGGATGAGCTGGATGTGGTTGGCTGTGACCAACAAAAACTCTACGGCTAACGGCTAACCGCTAGTAGCAGCAGCAGCAGCAGCAGCAGCAGCAGCAGCAGCAGCAGCAGCAGCATTGTGCCAGGGAGGCGGGGTCGTTTTCGCTGTAAGGTCAACGAGAGACGACCTGAATTAACACTGGGGCGTCCGCAACACAGACTTTTTCCTCACACACACACACACACACACTGCTGGGGTGTGTGTGTGTGTGTGTGTGCGTGCTGCTGCAGAAACAGCCGTGAGAGAAGAGGAAGCGATTGTGTGTAACAACAGGAAAGGCGGCTGTTGTAGTCGATACGGTGTTTGTGTGTGTGTGTGTGTGTGTGTGTGTGTGTGTGTGTGTGTGTGTGTGTGTGTGTGTAGGGGAGCTTTTTTTTCCACTTGCAGCAACGGACTGGCACTGCTGTTGGTCCCACACACACACACACACACACACCCTATATATCGGTGCTGACCTGCTACCTAGAGATTAGTCCTCGCTGCTGGAGGGGCGTGGCCCTGCCGTTGACCGTTGTCCAATCAGGCGTGACGCAGCGATGACAGCCGGCCAACCACCACACGCCCAGATCCCAGCAGGCAGTCAGTCAGTCAGTCAGTCAGTCAGTCAGCCTGCCAGGCTGGGCTGGGTGAGTGGGAGGTCAGGTGGGAGTGGTGCGTCACATGACCAGACCAACTGTCGCCACACATGGTCTCCCACCCTTCCCTGAAAAAACAAAAACAAAAAACATAGAATCTAATGAAAAAAATCTGCCCGTCAGCTTTGGAGAAACAATCCGTCAGTTTTCTCCTCCATGACTCCTCGCGTCGCCGTCGCTTTGCTGTGTGACACTTGTGTCCACATGGTTCTCACCTGGCTCACCTCCACCTCTTCTTCCCTTCACCTCCTTCTTTCCTTCCCTTCACCTCCTTCACCTCCATCTCTCCTTCCCTTCACCTCCTTCTTTCCTTCCCTTCACCTCCTTCACCTCCATCTCTCCTTCCCTTCACCTCCTTCTCTCCGTCCCTTCACCTCCTTCTTTCCTTCCCTTCACCTCTCCTTCCCTTCACCTCCTTCTTTCCTTCCCTTCACCTCCTTCACCTCCATCTCTCCTTCCCTTCACCTCCTTCTTTCCTTCCCTTCACCTCCTTCACCTCCATCTCTCCTTCCCTTCACCTCCACCTCTCCTTCCCTTCACCTCCCTCTTTCCTTCCCTTCACCTTCATCTCTCCTTCCCTTCACCTCCTTCTCTCCTTCCCTTCACCTCCACTTCCCTTCACCTCCTTCTTTCCTTCCCTTCACCTTCATCTCTCCTTCCCTTCACCTCCTTCTTTCCTTCCCTTCACCTTCATCTCTCCTTCCCTTCACCTCCACCTCTCCTTCCCTTCACCTCCTTCACCTCCACCTCTCCTTCCCTTCACCTCCTTCTCTCCGTCCCTTCACCTCCATCTCTCCTTCCCTTCACCTCTCTTTCCCTTCACCTCCTTCTCTCCTTCCCTTCACCTCCTTCTTTCCTTCCCTTCACCTCCATCTCTCCTTCCCTTCACCTCCTTCTTTCCTTCCCTTCACCTCCTTCACCTCCATCTCTCCTTCCCTTCACCTCTTTCTCTCCTTCCCTTCACCTCCTTCTCTCCTTCCCTTCACCTCCTTCACCTCCACCTCTCCTTCCCTTCACCTCCACCTCTCCTTCCTTCCTCCACCTCTCCTTCCCTCCACCTCCTTCTCCTTCTCTCCTCCTTCCCTTCCCTCCTTCACCTCCATCTCTCTCTTCCCTTCCTTCCTTCACCTCCTTCCTTCCTTCACCTCCATCTCTCCTTCCCTTCACCTCCTTCACCTCCACCTCTCCTTCCCTTCACCTCCACCCCTCCTTCCCTTCACCTCCTTCGCCTCCACCTCTCCTTCCCTTCACCTCCTTCTCTCCTTCCCTTCATGCGAGGTCGCAGCCGAGCGTCTTCAGAGCCGCTGGAGCTCCGCTCATGGACGAGAACTTCGTCTTCAAAAAATAAAAAGATAAAAAAGATAAAAGTGATGGATCCATTTTTCTCCAAAATTGAAAACACACTGCGAACTCCCCTCACCCCCCCTCCCCCCCTCCCCCACCACACCAGCTGTACAGCCGCCATCGTTTCCCTGCGTCGACTTCGCCGGTGACTTTGTTTTGCACTGCGACTTGCAGGTCGTTTTTTAAGCCTCATTTCCTGGGTGACGACAAACAAATGGCGAGCGGCTGGATGTTCACGTTGCATAGCTGGACCTCCGGAAACAACAAACAGCAGCTTGTGTTTTGGACACAAAGGGGAAAGGCGGTCCAGGCGGTCCAGGCGGTCCAGGCGGTCCAGGCAGGTGGGGGACGTCCGGGACGCAGAGGCTGCAGCTCGCTGCTCCCAACACGCCGTGAACACGGCTGTTTGCAAACAAAAGAGAAAAAAGAAGGAAAAGGAAAGCAAAGGCTCTGCTCAACGGTTCCTTGAAAGCAGATCAGCCTCTGCTGCTCCGCTAGCTGCTAGCGTGACTCATGGCTCTCGGAGGATTCCCAGGGTGGCGACTCTGCAGCAGGGGTTTCATTTTTTCTGTTTGTTTGTTTTCCTCCCCTCTCATCAAACCTCTTGCACTCCCTTAACACTGCGCCCATCACGGCCGGCAGGTTGGGATCCATCCTGCAAAAAAAAAAAAACATTGATTCCGCTGGAGGTAATTTGCTCGCAGCTCGCCGGCGCTCCCTCTGGAAATGATCAGCGGTGCCGCGGTGCAGCCTGAAAGCATTACTGACGTTCGCTGATGAAGTCCCATTTGTTTGAAGTGCGAGCACTCTGTCTAAGCCCTTATGTGCGTGCCTGTGTGTGTGTGATCCTGTGTGCATCTGTCCATCCCTGGCTGCCTGCTCCCACTCCATCTCTCTCTCTCTCTCTCTCTCTCCTCACTAGGAACCCCTTGCAGAGAGGAAGTTGGAAGTAAACTTGCGAGGAAACTCGATCCCTTTGAAGAGTCGCTGGGTCTCCGCTGCACTCGTGCTGCTGTTAGCCACAACAAGCTAACGGAACAGCCTGGGACTCCTCCAGGCCTGGCGTCCACAGGTGAGAGGTAACCAGGTACAAATACTTTGTTTCTGTACTTGCATAGGTTTTTCAGGTATCTGCACTTCTGTATGATTTTGTCTTTTGCCGTCAACTTTTGACTGTTATTCCCTGTTTAAAAGATGCAAATTCTGTCAAGTTGTTGTCATAGTGTGTCGCTTGGAGTGGAGCTATTTGAACTGTGCTGTTCTGAATATAAAAGTGGATTATCATATTTTAGAGGGAGATTATTTTAGAGTACCCCAGTTTAGCGACGACTGCAGTGTTTCATTCATTTTTACATTAGTTTTACTTTTACTGAAGTACATTCCAGAACCTTTACTTTCTTACTTTCCCTTGAATCAGTACTTTTAACACAAGTATCTGTAATTCTACTCAAGTCGTGAATATGGATACTTCTGCCAGCTCTGGTTGCACTCTGGAGATTTGCCAGTGTGAACACATGTTGCAGGTTTGTTCAGGACAAATGGTCAGAATCTTGAAGCGAGGGGTCACTCTCTTTCTTTTTTTCAAAAGTTATGTTTCAGGGTGTTTTTTTTTAAGGGGGGGCGTGGGTGTCGGAGGAAGGGAGGAAGAAGAGGAGGGGAAAAAAGCTGAAAGGCATTTTTCTTGAGCACACTTGCGGACAGCTGTGTTCTCTCGGCTTAATGCGAAACACTCGCCCTTGAACGAGCAGGAAAGAGAAGAAAGGCTCCTCGCGCCACTCACGGGAGGTTTTCAACACGCAAGAAAAACTGTCGGTGGTTTTGTGTGTCGTCAGCTGCGTGGAAGGAAGAAAAAAAACAAAAACATTTTTTACGCTAATATTTGAGTTCCCGGAGAAGCTTTGATGTCGCTGGTGGGTCTTCAAGTTGTGTCGTATGCGCAACACTCAGACACACACACACACACACACACACACACACACACAGACACACACACACGGTTTATGGTAATGTACATTGTTTTAGCTGTACAGCTGTAACAAACTAAAACAGACTGAACTCTGCAGCCCCACAAGCGTCACAGCTTCTTCTCCCCTCCAAAGAGAAGATGGACGCTCTTTATTTCTCTTCCTCTTATTTTCCTCCTCTCCCAGGTTGGCTCTTTTTGCACAAGCTGACATTGATCCAGCAAAAAAAAAAAAAAAAAAAAGAAATTGAAATGAAAAAGATTAAAAAGTTGAAAGATGTAAATCCTGGCCGGGGATTGCGATCATTTTCTCATTGCGGTCCTGTCGTCCTGGTGTCGTCGCTAATGGACGCTGCACTTAACACTGCACACTTGTATTTAAATTCAAATGATGCCATTTGAGGCTACAATGCATGTGTGTGTGTGTGTGTGTGTGTGTGTGTGTGTGTGTGTCGGGGGGTGTTTTTTGTGAACGATGAAGTTGTGAACCCCTCTTGAAAAACAAGACAAAGGCTGAGAGGTGCTTAGAGGTGCACACACACACACACACACACACACACCTGCTAATTACATGTGCTGCACCTCCCCTCCTCCCAACACCACCACCCCCCTCCTCCATACATGCAGTGCTCTAATTGTGCGACCACAAGCGGCTGCGGCTATAAATACATGAAGGTTTAGCAGATAAATGCCGTCGTCAGTCGGAGCCTCTGTGTGTTTTAAAGCTCCAGTTTATCAGGCTGGATGAATTATTCCGTCAAGTCCGACTCTGCTATTTCATCTGGAAAACTTCCTTCGACACATCTTCTTCTGTCGCTAATTTTTGGTTTGAGGCCTCGACTGGAACTGGAGGTCTTTGAGGGAAAACGTGATGTAAAAAAAAAAAAAAAAGTGCCAAAGGTGAAAAAGTGTCACAGAGCCGTCAGGCTGCTCCTTCACAACAAGCCTTTGGCTTTATGGATGTGTTTACTTCCAGGAGAGCAGGACAGTGGAAGAAGAAGATGACGCTCGAGGATCTGGGCGTCTGCAGGAAGGATGAGCCTCCAGACAGCAGCACGAGGAGGACACACACACACACACACACACACACACACACACACGTGTCTGCACTGATTGCGGCTACAGAGGACAGAGACGGTGTTGTAGGAGGGAGAAACGCTGCTGGGCCACAGAATGAAGTGCAGCAGGAGGGAGGCTGATGGAATGAATGGAGAAATGAAAGAGGGGGGATTCTGAGAACTTGTAGAATTTGTAGTGACCGACACTCGGTTGAAGGAAGTGAGACGGGGAAGTTGGGGGTGAGATGTCGCGTTACCTTTTATAGAAAGAGGCTGAAATGTTGGATTTTCTTTTTCTTTTTCTTTCTGATTTTCTCGCTGGCTGGCCGGGAGAATTTCGGCCGAGGGAAAAATTAAAGTTGAACGAGGCTGTTTTCCGCCTACTCATCAGCTGATTCAGAAGCAGCGTGAGTGATTAATTCAGGAAGAGCGCGAGAGGCTTCAGACTGATGATCAGTAGACCGACGCTGGCGTCACAGACGGCCAGGAGACCCAGAAGAAAACTTCAGAGCGAGGCTGAGTGATGAGGAAGTTTCCCTCCATCTCAATCTTAGCCCCCCCGCCCCCTCCCTGAATCACCACCAGGTCCCTGGACCACAGTGGGGCTGAAGGACTATTTTGGAGCGGTGACTCACTTTGGCCGCGCTGCAGACTGACGACGTGTTGGCCGAGCTCCCGATGACAACTCTGGGTCTCGGCCGCAGACTGGGAACAGGTCCTGCTGGGCGAACCGGCCCAGCGGGACCACTCAACCTCCGGCCGCCCTCCTGCTGCTGCGCGTCTATGCAAAATTCTATGCAAAATTCCGCAGTTCCGCCTTTTGACCACAAGAATCCTGAGAGTTCTGTTCTGCTGCTTCTGACCTTCCTCAGGTAGCAAAAGTTGTTTCTCCACAAGGATCCCTGGTGGAAATTGATCTCTGGGCGTGAAGCATCCAATCCATCCTGCACGTCTGGAGATGCAGAAGAGCCTGGGGGGCTGAGGAGGGAGGGGACTTGGTTTTTTTTTTTGGGGGGGGGGGTCACAATTTGTCTCCATAATGTGCGACTGTCAACGCTTGACGTGCCTGTAAAACGCACACAGAGGCTCTGGAAGCTGAGGCCTCTGCCAGAGAAAGAAGGGTGGGGGAGGGGGGGGGGTAGTAATGATGGGGGGGGGCATCACTGTGGAATGTGGCGCCGCTGGCCTCCAGGTGCACTCACCTGTGGGTTTATTCACTCCCCCTGGAGGAGGCCAGCGTGGGCCGGCGCTCTCGTGTTGCCTGTCGATCGCTGCTTCTCATCATTCTCACACACACACACACACACACACACACACACACACACACACACACACACACACACACCTGCACACAGACAGAAAGGCAACAGTGAATATGAAGGAATGCAGGAGGTCCATGATCCATGAAATGGGAAGTGGAGGCTTGAGGCCAGAGCGATGATGAGGAGGAGGGGGTGGGGTTTGTGGGGGGCGGGGGGGGGCAGTGATTGATGGCCAGGAACAGGGAGTGGCTCAGGTTCCAGTTACAGGCCCGGCCCAAACAGATCTGCACTCAGCAGGGGGTTAAGAATCCAAAAAGACTGAAGAGCAAAACTGAAATCTCGATTTAAGAAGGAAAAATGGTGATGAAGTCACGATGGAGATGATTCTGTGTTGGAAAACAAGAGGGCGGAGCCAACAGCAGGCCTGTGGCGGGGGCACTAACCCCAGAGAGGTTCTAGTGCTCTTTGTGACATCACAGAGGGCCCATTTCCAGACCAGCGTCATTCAGCTCATGCTGCCCGAGGTGAAAGGAGCAACAGAAGCAACAGAAGCTACAGAGGGAACACGACTTGCAGGTGTTTCCATCGAACGGTGTGAAGCACAGCAGACGTGAATCTCCTAAAATCTCGTCCCGCCAGATTTACAAAAACGATGTTTGCTTTTGTTTGTTTGCTCTCCAGAATTCTTGTTCTATTCTCCTCTTTGATGACTTGTAAAAAATATTCCGTCTCCTCCTCCGTCCAATCATAGCGCGCCATTTTCACCGCTCAGTGAAGTGGTCAGGTGACCCTGTACGTCACCTCCGCTGACGAGTAAATGCGGAAAAAAAACACTTTTGCGTTATTCCTCTGTGTTGATGCGTGTGAAAAACCACCTGATGAGCGTCAAAACCTCAAAGCCACATTGAGAGGTTTTTCAAAGTTCTGTTGTTTCCATCAGCAGCTTTTATCATTGCCATATTTAGGTTTTGCGCTATGCTAGGGGTGATGAAAACGCAGCTGGTTATGTCTCTTCATCCTGGGATAGTTCAGGTTTTTACACAATACACATTTTAAAAAAATACCCAAGGTTCATTTGTAACAGTGTTTGTGACTTCTTTTGCCTGAGAAGTCACAGTTTCTCATCTGGCTGGAGGTTGAAGTCATCAAAGTGCTAAACCTGCCCCTAAAATCTGCATAACAGCAACTTTTACGAGGTAGTAAAAAAAAGAAAAAATGTCACAGGTGACAAAGAGCAAATCAGAAAATCAACAAAGATCAACAAAGAGCAGCTGGAGGGAGAAAATGGCAAAATTAAATAACAAAAGGAAGGAGGGGGAGTGTGTGTGTGTGTGTGTGTTGGGTTTGGGGGGGCAGCAACAGCGTAAATGTGACCTTCGTATAAACACTGCATTTTCCAAGACCGCAATTTCCTGTTTTCCCAGGCGATTAGAGGGAAATGTAAGCCTGCAGGAGTCACGGCACGGTCACGCTTCCTCCCGTGAGCCCAGCGAGCTCAGCCAGCCACCATTTACATACTGCTGCCTGCACATCCTGACTGTGTGTGTGTGTGTGTGTGTGTGTGTGTCTGCATGTGTGAGACGAAAGTCAATGATGCTGCTGCTGCTGCTGCTGCTGCTGCTGCTGCTGCTGCTGCTGCTGTGAGGTCAGTCCAAAAAAATTCCAAGGATGCCTCTGACTCTGCTGATATTTAGCACAGAAAGTGACGCAACACTGACACACAGAGCTCGGCCACCGGCGCTGAAACACTCGGTGGAGTCTGCGACCGTGAGTCAGCGAGCGCACCGAGTGCTCCAAGTCTGAGTCCCTGAGAAAAGGAAGAAGGAAGAAAAAGCAGGAAGAAAGAGTGGATGGGAGTCCAGGTTCTGAGCTGATCACTCCTGCAACACGGCAGCTGATGATGAGGAAAAGCGGGTTGGGCCACTGGACCGTCTGACCAATGACTGGGAGGCTCCTCCTCCTGCTCCTCCTGCTCCTCCTGCTCCTCCATCCAGTCTGAAGTAGAACCTGGAGTCCTGTGGGTGCGCTGCAGATGAGGCCTGATGACTTTTTTTCCCCTCTGTGATCCAATTTGCCCTAATAAGTCGCCACTCCGCCGCCGCCGCAGCAGCAGCAGCAGCAGCAGCAGCAGCAGCAGCAGCAGCAGCAGCAGCAGCAGCGGCAGCAGCAGCAGCAGCAGCAGCAGCAGGCGGAGCTGCTTCTGCTGCTACGATCTGTGCCCGCTTTTTAATATCAGCGTTTGTGGCGGAGATAAAGGGGACATTTGGAAGTCCTGGGAGAGTCCTGCTATCTGATCAGGCCTTTATTGGAGCTCCTCCGCTTGCTCCTCTTTATCTCCTCTCATTCTCTCAGTCTCCTCCTCCTCCTCTTCTCTCTCTCTCTCCATCTCTGTCCTTTTCTTCCTGGCAGAGCTCTCCCCCCCCCCCGACACCCCTGCCCCCCCCCTCTCTATTCTTCCTCCTCACCCTGTTTCATCCCTTGCATCACGTCTTTTGTGTCACGGTTTATTTCTGACATAATGAGCGTTTTTAGTCAGGTTTTTGTGTGTGTGTGTGTGTGTGTGCGTGCTCTCTCTTCTCCGCCGAGAGAGAGCGAGAGAGAGAGAGAGAGAGAGAGAGAGAGAGGAGAGAGAGAGAGAGAGAGAGAGAGAGAGAGAGAGAGAGAAACCTTGACAGCAGAGTGAAGAGGAGGAAAGTGGAGCAGTGAGGAAGAAGTACATTATGTCCTTCAGTGAGGAAGAACTCATGTCCTTCATCTCCCTCCCCCCCTCCACCCCCTCTCCCCACCCTCCTCCCCCTCGCTGCCACCGGCGTGTGTTTGTGCGCCTTTGTCTATGTGTGGCGTGACTGTCATTTTGTGTGTGCGTGTGCATGTGTGTGTGCATGTGTGTGTGTCCACACACAAGAGCTGGAAAACCCCAAAAGTTGGCCTCATGACAAGTGACCCCTGACCCCTCCTCCCCCCCGCAGCACAATCCATCCAGAATAGCAGCGAACACGGCGAGGACAAAAAGAAAGACAGAGAGCAGCAGCAGAAGAAGAAGAAGAAGAAGAAGGCGGAGGAGGAGAGGGACGGAGGCCACGGCCCAGCTGTGAGGCTGCAGCACAATGGAGGAGCGAGGAGGAGGAGGACAAGGAGAAGGAGAAGGAGGAGGAGGAGAAGGAGGAGGAGGAGGAGGAGGAGGAGGAGAAGGAGGAGGAGGAGGAGAGGGACGGAGGCCACGGCCCAGCTGTGAGGCTGCAGCACAATGGAGGAGCGAGGAGGAGGAGGAGGAGGAGGAGGAGGAGGAGGAGGAGAAGGAGAAGGAGGAGGAGGAGGAGGAGAGGAGGAGGAGGAGGAGGAGGAGAAGGAGGAGGAGAAGGAGGAGGAGGAGGAGGAGGGAGGAGGAGGAGAAGGAGGAGGGTAGTTGGGAGAGCGCAGGCCGCACGGGGCAGGATTAGGAATTAATATGTTTCTGCACCGGCTTTAATCCTAATGATTACAGAAAGAAAGAAATAGAAGCCACTGTTTCTCCTCCTGGTTTGTTTTTTGATGCCGATGGAGACACACGGCCGCAGGGAGGAGCAGCAGAGGAGCAGCAAGGAGGAGCAGCAGAGGAGCAGCAGGGAGGCTCCTGTCAGAGAGGAGCAGAGGGAGGAGCAGAGGAGGAGCAGAGAGGAGCAGCAGGAGGAGCAGCAGGGAGGAGCAGAACGGAGGAGCAGAGAGGAGCAGCAGGGAGGAGCAGAGAGGAGCAGCAGAGGAGCAGCAGAGGAGGAGAGAGAGAAGCAGCAGAGAGGAGCAGCAGAGGAGCAGCAGGGAGCAGCAGAGGAGCAGCAGAGGAGCAGCAGGGAGGAGCAGCAGGGAGGAGCAGAGAGGAGCAGAGAGGAGCAGCAGAGAGGAGCAGCAGAGAGAGCAGCAGAGAGGAGCAGCAGAGGAGCAGCAGAGGAGCAGCAGGAGAGGAGCAGCAGAGAGGAGCAGAAGAGGAGCAGCAGGGAGGAGCAGCAGAGAGGCTCCTGTCAGAGAGGAGCAGCAGAGGAGCAGCAGGGAGGAGCAGCAGGGAGGAGCAGAGAGGAGCAGCAGAGGAGCAGCAGGGAGGAGCAGCAGAGGAGCAGCAGAGGAGCAGGAGCAGCAGAGGAGCAGCAGAGGAGCAGCAGAGAGGAGCAGAGGAGCAGGGAGGAGTTCTGCTCTCTGACGGCTCGTCGTCACTTCCTCCTGCCTCTGCCGTCGGTGACACAATTTCTTATTTCTTGTTTGAATGAATGTAAGCAAAGTGAAGCGCACAAAAACATGAAGGACATTCTGAGACTCACTTCAGTCACAATCCTCACAATCAGTGGAACAGAGTTCCAGTTCACTTCCAATCAGCGACAATCCCAGCTTCCTCCAACTGCTCTCAACTTTAACTCCAAACTGAGCAGGAGAGGTGTGTGTGTGTGTGTGTGTGTGTGTGTGTGTGTGAGAGGGAGAGAGAATGTGTGTGCGTGTCTCTGTGTGTGTTTTTTTGTGTTGCAAGTCCATATCTGCAGGGCTGTGGGTGTGTTAAGTACCAAACTGTGATTCATGGTAGCTGTTGATCTGGATCTCGATATGCCCACTCACACACACACACACACACACACACACACACACCTACGAGAGTCACAGCAGTTGTGCTGCACTCAGGGGAGGGGGGGGGTGGGCTGCAGACGAACCTGAAACCTCTTCTGGAATCGGAGCTTGACGGCGGCGCTCACCTGCGAGACGTTGAGACCTTCAGGTGCTCGCAGGAGGAAGACATGGATCATCTTAATGGCATTCCTCCTTTCACTGGGCCGTACCGACACACACACACACACACACACACACACACAGTAACAAACACATGGGCCCACATCTGCGGGGCATCTTTGCGTGGCTCCTCCCAGCTGAAGGCCCAGACAGCTGCAGTGCTGAGCAGCGCCGCTGACAGTTCATCTCCGCGTGAAGGGAAGTAGAATTTGCACACTGACTTCATTTTTCTCTCTCTCTCTCTCTCTCTCTCCTCCTGCAAACCCTTGTTGGATTTATTGCATGTATATGTCGGGGGAAAGGTTTCCCACAAGGAGGCCCCGTTCAAAGCAAAAAGAGGGGGAAAAAAAAACTTTAAAGGCGACTGGACGACCCCGTCACTCACGTTCAAAAGCAACCAACCACATTTTGTTCCCTGCCGGCCGAGAACTGATAACATCAGCGGCAACTTCCATCAGCGGCAACTTCCATCAGCGGCAACTTCCATCAGCGGCAACTTCCATCAGCGGCAACTTCCATGAGCGGCTGGGCAGAATAGCAGCCGCAGCCGAGGCAGGACGGTGTTCTCGTGTTTGGCGTCGTTCTCGTTCAGCTCTGTCGAGCAGCGGCACGTCGTCGCTGTGAGAAGACCGATAACCTGCGCGAACGGCGCTCGGTACCAGCGGCTCCACTCTTTAGCAGCAGCCGGTCTTGCAATCACTTCCTGTTTTTTTTACATCTTTGCCACTTCTGTAAATACAGCCTGCCAAGTGGTTTCCTGCGTTCGTCTCGACTGCAAGGAAACCCATTTGTGAAGAAATGGCAAAACTGACCCGTCTGCCTGCCAGCCGGCGGTCTTGCTAAAGTTCCTGCAAAAGTGCAAAAAAAAAGAAAGAAAAAAAGCCACGCCTCGATAAAAAGGCCTGTTTTTGATTTGAAGCAGCGTTTAAAGGGCTGTGTGATTACATTCCCTGGCGTTTTGTTTTTTCCTTTCTATCTTAAATCTAGCGTGGCTAATGGGAGCGAGCACGTGGCTCGGCCAGCGATTAGTCAGGACTTTGCGGCAGAGTTCAGCAGGTTCTGCAGGTCTCTTCTAGGAACTGAAACTAGGCCAGTGGAACGTGAGGTCCGGCCCCTCTGGGAGCCAGGAGGCCCCCTCAGCGCCCGGCCCCACCCCTTCTGTTTTTGAAAGGGAATACCCCTGCCCCAGCGAGACGGCCCCCTGCCCGACATTCCTTCATTTTCGGATGACAAGCTAACCCCCCTCCACCCCCCCCCCCCACCCCCACCCCTCCAACCAAACTCCCCACCGCTGCAAAACACAAGGACCCCAAACTCAGGGGCCTGCTGGTTCAGATTCCTTCCAGTTCACATGAAGGAAAATCCAGATCTGGCACGCCATCAAAGCCCCGCAGCTCCGCCCATCCATGTAAAAAAAAAAAAAAAAAACCAAAAGATAAAACAATTGCCTGAATTATTTATTTATTTATTTGTTCCTTTTAGTTGAACTCCTTCCAAAAAGCCATCTTGAGAAGCCAGGATTGATGGCAGCGAGTGTCCATCCTCCAATTGCTCCAATTAGGTCAGCCGCTCCACTGAGGCACAACACACACACACACACACACACACACACACACACACACACACACACACACACACACACACACACACACACACACACACACACACACACACACACACACACACACACACTCCTGTTTTGTTTCTCCATCCGAGTCCAGGTGGCGAGCCGAGCCTCAGCGACTGTTGGCCAAAACTTTGCAGTGTTTTGTCTCCTGGATAAATGTTGTGCACGTCATGACCCCTCCAACACTGGATGGGGGCGGGCACGCGCAGTGCCTGCGGGGTGGGCGGGGTCCTGTGGTCCAATCAGTCGGCACCGCCGTGTTTAGTCTTTGCTCTCTGCAGGAGGGAGGGCCAATCAGCTGCCGTGGTTGCAGCGGCTCCGAGACTCCAGGAGATCTTCTTCCTCTTCTTCTTCTTCTTCTTCTTCTTCTTCCTTTCCTCTTCCTCTTCTCTTCTTCCTCTTCTTCCTCCTCTTCTTCTTCTTCCTCTTCTTCTTCCTCCTCTTCTTCCTCTTCTTCTTCTTCTTCTTCTTCTCTTCTTCTTCCTCTTCTTCTTCTTCTTCTTCTTCTCCTTCTTCCCCTTCTTCTTCTTCTTCTTCTTCTTCGATTGACGATGCAGATTCCGTTGTCTTGTTGCTCAAATCAGATAGTGCCATCAGATAGTGTAGCAAAAAAACCAAAAAGCAGAGACCCACCGGCTTGTTTTTGCAGGCGGTGGCAGTGAATAACTGCGGCTGGTGCAGGCAGCGTTGCTGTTTTTTTTCCCCCCTATGCAGCCGGGCTGCTGTAACGATGGCAAATCAGCGGTGCCGTGCGGCGGCAGCCTGTGTTTGATTAGAACGAGGGGAAGCGAAGCTGCACGCGGCTGGGTTTCATGTCAGGCCGCCGTGTTTACATGCGCGGGTGATTACAGCGAAGCAGGCAAAGAGCAACAAGGAGGCGCGCCCAAGATGACGGAACGTCTTGCGGACGGGGAAGTTGGGCCATTTTTCTCCTCTTCAACGAGGTGAAAATACTCAATAAGAAATTTAAAGGACTGCTGTACTTTGGCTCGAACCCCCCAAGCTGCTTTGAAATTTACAATCCCCCTGCGCAAGGTCCTTCAAAATAAAATAAAATTCACAAGGCTCTATTCCCGTATTTTGACAGAACAAGTTCCAATGGATCCATACCCGACTCCCAACCTTGACCACGTCTCGGTCCTTGTTATCTCCCATCATGCACCTCTCCCTGCATCCTTCATACAATGGAGCGAGCACTAAAGAAAAGGAAATCCAACAAGCTTTGACATCCAGCAACAGGATGATGCCTCAAGGAGGAGGAGGAGGAGGAGGTAGAGGGGAGATGGGGGGGGGGGGGGTCGCCTCAGGACACAGCCACTCATTAAGCCCCGCCCCAGAGAAGGAATTGAACCGCCGACTCCCACGTGCGCCGCTATGTCACCTTGAACAAATCCAAGTGAACGCCGATGATGATGTGACAAGCGCTCCCCGGCGCCACCACGCTTTATTTCCCAGGAAACAGGAAGGCAGCGGCTCTCCCATGAAATTCTCAGCACGCTGAGCGTCTTGTAATGTCTTAACACACACACACACACACACACACACACACACACACACACACACACACTCTCTCTCTCTCTCTCACACACACACACAGCCTCACTCCACAACTTTTTTTCCTCCCCCTGCCATGTAAGCACCACTAATTGCTTTTCATAATTAGCCCAGAGACAATAATTGTTGAACTGATATGTGTGTGTGTGTGTGTGTGTGTGTGTGTGTGTGTGTGTGTGTGTGTGTGTGATCTAAATATGGGGCATTACAGTGACGACCCAATTCATCACATGAGGAAGAATGAGAGGAGACTCACTTAGACACACACACACACACACACACACACACACACACACACACACACACACACACACACACACACACACACACTTCCCTATTCAACTTTGTTTCGCTGCTTCCTTTTCCAGAAGCTGGACAGAGAGGGAAGAGACAGGAAGTGGGGCTGCATGATGATGATGATGATGATGATGATGATGATGACGACGATGATGATGATTGGTGGGCTCTATAAGAAGGTGTGCCTGTGCCGCGCAGCCTCACAGACGGGAGCTGGCATGTAAATGCAGAGGCGGGGGAGGAGAGGGTGGGGTGGGCGGTGTTGAGGGGGCGGGGGGGGCAAGACAAGGAAGAGTTTTAATTAGCCTGGTTAAGTAGGCGCTGGCGGAGCCGGCGGGGCTCACCGGGGGGATTACCAGAGATTTATTTAGCCGGGGCTGCAGGAGGCGCTGCGATATGATATATTCCTAGCAGCAACAATAGCTCTGTAATCACGCCGCAACCCCGCAACCCCTGCTAATCTATTCCCGTGTCTCCAGAACCAGGGCTCATTTATTCCCTCTCATCTAGAAGTCAAGAGTGTTGTTATTTCTTTTTTCTACCCCCCCCCCCCCCTGAAACCCCCTCCTGAGTTTCTTTTTTCCACTCCTTCTCCTGCTTGCTTCAACCCTTGTGGGCAATTTAGCAAAGCACTCAGACATGCTAACACAATCAACAATCAGGTCGTTTGCTTCCTCTAATAAGCACTCTGGTTGGGTGTGTGTGTGTGTGTGTTTTTTCTCCTTTTCCACCCCGGTAAAAAAAAAAGACGCTGTATTGTTTATTTGATTGTGTTCACTGTGGGGGGTGGGGGTAGGTGGGGGTGGGGAGGGTTTCAGCGTTTGTCACACGTGGAAACGGCAGAGGCGGGGCCATACAGCTACCAGCTGAAAAACCTGCGCCTTTGTTTTGAAAGGGACAACCGCAGGATGTGTGAACATTAGAGGCACAATGCAAAACAACACAAGGACAAAAAAAACAAAGTTGTTCTCAGTTCCAAGCGGCACATTCAGAGCTCAGGGTCACGTCGGGGCGTTTGTTGTGCACTTGTTGAGCGAGTGCACAGTTAAACAATGACACAATCATAACATTGATGGATAAAACGACGAGTATATTTCAGAGGATTTCTACCAAACACTGGGGCCCAGGAGCCACATGGGGCCTGTTTAGCTTTTTGCTCCAACCCAGCAACCTTGAATTATATTAATACTAAGTATGGCATAAAATAGCTGCGTTTCATCCATTTTTCAGTGTTGTAAGAGTCATTTTCATAAAGAGCTAAATACCGTGGGGCTTCAAAGACACATTTTGTTGCAACACTCTTGCTCGTTTTAAATTGACATTTGAGCGAGTTTTCTACGCATCCCATGCATCTGCTTCTGCTCCGGCCCCCTCTGTCACATCTCAGGTCCTGTCCACACGGGAAGGTTTTTTTGGTGGAAACGCTAAAGTATTTAACCGTTAAGGCGCTTCGTCCACACGGCAACGGCGTTTTGGCTCCCCCGAAACGGTATTTTTTGACAACGGGTCCCAGAGAGGGAAAATCCGACAACGCCGTTTCACCGTTGTCAACATCGTTGCCGTGTGGACGGTGAAAACGGCTTTTCCTTGTAAAACGCTGACGCCATCGCACCGTCACTGTCATGTGCGGCACAAACAACTATGATGGCGGCCAGCGGAGTTGTCTTTGTATCGCAGGCGCTTCAAGGTTTGTTGGCAATATCACTACACAACCTCACACAACCTCAGACTCACTTTTTTTCCCGCTACTCGCCATTTTTGTTTTGTGTGTGTTTATTGTGTAGCGGAAATGCCCTCTTTCTAAATCGTGGGTCCGGTGGCTGTGTCAGCGTCTGTTAACAGCGCCACCTTTGGGTGTGGCATACGCATTACATCGTTTTCACCCAGCGTTCCGTCTCCATCCGCCAGCGTGTGGACGCCACTTTTTTCCACCCCGGGAAAGAAAAACAACGGCAACGTTCCCGTGGACAGGGCCTGACAGGGCCTTAGAAACCACTGTGGCCCACCAGTCAGACAGTTTGGCCACCTCTGGTCTGGATGGTGTGAAATCTCAGCTGATCTCAGTCCATGCTGAGTGGAAGCAAACAACAGAGTGAGCGAGGGAAAGAAAACAGCAGGCCTGTTGTTTTCCCTTCGTCTCTCTGACATGTTGTCACCTGTCCAAATACCCATCAAAACCATATGGGACCACACACACACACACACACACACACACGCACAGATTCATGAGTGGAAGAGGTGTATGTAGTAATTATTGACTACACATAACACCTGTTTCTATTCCGCATGGGTAGAGCATTCAAACACACACACACACACACACACACACACACACACAAAAGACGTGCTGTTTATCCTGAGAGGCTTTACAAGTGCACAAGACGCACAAACACAGCAAACTAATTACAAACCTTGTACAATATGTTTTTTATAATGATATGCAACACATCCTGCTTTGGCACCGTGGTGGACGTTCAGCAGGGAGACAAATTAGAAGCGGCAGGATGTGATGGGAGGCGTTTGTTGAGGGGGAAAACCATGCATGCAACCTTTAAATAATAATAATAATAATAATAATAATGATAAGAGTAGAAAAAAGGCTGGCAGGCAGTTTGATAAAGTTCACCCTGTTCCTCTTCTGTTTTCTGACTCACGTGACTGCATGGACGCTGAGTCGGCTGACGAGTCATTTGAGGTAACAACCACCGTGACACGGACGGACGGATGGACAAACTAGTTCCCCCCTGGGGGAAGAAGGAGAGGCAGAAGAAGAGCGGCGGTCGGCAGGCGGAACTCATCGCCTTCAAAAAGGCCACAAAGGAAAAACATGAGCAGCAAAGTAAACAGGAGGCAGACTGAGGAGGGAGGGGCCGCGAGACCACCGCAATTTCACTGCACTGACACACACACACACACACACACACACACAGACGGGCACATACATGCTACGTGTGTGTGTGTGTGTGTGTGTGTGTGTGTGTGTGTGTGTGTGTGTGTGTGGTGTTCCCACATTGTGGACCAAATGTTTGACGTGGTTTTAAAGGCTGCGTGTGACTCCACACATTGCGTGACTCAGCACACTGGAGCAGCCCCCCCACTGCGTGGTCTCTCTCTCACACACACACACACACACACACACACACCACCCTCACTCATTGCTAATGATAGAACCTTTTTTAATGTGTTTTTGCTGTGTCCTCATGGTGTGACTCAACACCAGCGTCAGTGATGCAAGTCGTGAAACGTGTCAGTGGACGGAGCAACGTGTGTGAGCATCACCGTCATGCCCACCCACTTCCTACGATGCCTCCTCTCTTCTTTTTTTTTTTTTTTTAGCCACAGGCCCTTTGTGCAAAGAAAGAAAGAAAGAAAAAGAAAGAAGAAGAAAAGAAGGCAAGAAGACGAAGAAGACGAAGAAGAAGAAGAAGAAGAAGAAGAAGAAGAAGAAGAAGAAGAAGAAGAAGAAGAAGAAGAAGAAGAAGAAGAAGAATTGGGTGTAAGTATGACAAATGGAGGTGGACACAGGTGAGGTGTGTGTGTGTGTGTGTGTGTGTGTGTGTGTGTGTGTGTGTGTGTGTGTGTGTGTGTGTGTGTGCTGCAAGCCAAGCTTCTGGGCAGAACAACAGTCGGGAGGCATGCAGGTGCTTCTTCAGGATGATGAAGTCTCCTCCAGGAGGAGTCATGAGGATCAGGGAGCTTCCAGTGATTTGAGGAAGATTGTAGAGGAGATTTTACATGAAGGAACATTTAACACATCGGAACATAACATTCAGTGTGATGATGCAACATCTGAGACCTGGTGACTGCTGAAAAGGGTGTGGATTTTAAGCTGGATGTATATAGACTGAATGACATAAATAGAGAGAACAAAAATGGAGGAGGGGTGGCTCTGTATGTTGAACGGAGATTCAAATATAAAGTTGTGGAAAAGTACCATTGATGATGTGAGTGTTTTATGGTCAACATTTGCCTGGATGACCTGGTTCCAACATTGTTATATTTAGAATAGTACAGAAAAATGTATCTGTTTCTGATATGAAAAATCAGAAGATCCTGAATAACTTGTTCAAAACTACTGAATGGAACCTGATTGTTGTTCAAAACTACTGAATATGCTAAATAAATACATAAAGACACAACAACATACAACTGGCGGCTCGCTGGTCTAAAAACCATGCCACTTTCTTTTCATATGCTCAATAGAAGCAAACCTCGTTGTCGGCAGGATTCGAACCTGCGCGGGGAAACCCCAATGGATTTCGAATCCATCGCCTTAACCACTCGGCCACGACAACCACGGATGGCCCTGAACTTTCCAGGTACGTCCTGATAAGTCGTGCAAAACTGCTTCATGGAACTTTGCGTAAATGCTAAATATATAAACACACAACCATCAGGCGGCTCGCTGGTCCAACGGATCACTTGGGTACCGACTTGAATGTTTGTTGCAGCGCAGTCCACAAAAGCTGCAAGCGCAAAACAAGTTGCTGTGACCCGGATTCGAACCGGGGTTGCTGCGGCCACAACGCAGAGTACTAACCACTATACGATCACGGCTGGCCACCAGGGTGGGTGACTGCCAGAGGTACCCCGACAGTACCGCTTCATTTCACAGTGTCTCCATAAATGATAAAAACACTGAACTATTTCATACCTTTTGTGAAGTCATTTAAAGCCTTGACCGCAAAGATGAGTTGACTTGAGTTGAGTTGAGTTGAGTTGAGTTGAGATGGCATAGCTGGTTTAGTCTCCACACCTTCATACACCAAGCAAATTCAGACTGCCAGCCAAAATGAGATCTTTGCTGTGAGCCAGATTCAAACCAGGGTCGCTATGGCCAAAACGCAGAGTACTGTACTTACCACTAGCTGATTGCGGCAAGCCAAGAGCTCAAGTATTCCCACTTTGCAAGGTAAGCTCCTGGGATCTGATTGTTAATGATCCTATCATCAGTCACATTCATGACTGTTCTCATGTTTTAGGGAATGTTGGTGAACAATATCATAGTTGGCAAGTGAAACCCACTTTCTTTTCATATGCTCAATAGAAGCAGACCTCGTTGTCGGCAGGATTCGAACCTGCGTGGGGAAACCCCAATGGATTTCGAATCCATCGCCTTAACCACTCGGCCACGACAACCATGGACGGCATTGAACTTTCCAGGTATGTCCTGATCAGTCCTGTAAAACTATACTGAATGGAACTTTGCAGAAATGCTAAATATAAAAACACACAACCATCAGGCGGCTCGCTGGTCTAACGGATCACTTGGGTACCGACTTGAATGTTTGTTGCAGCGCAGTCCACAAAAGCTGCAAGTGCAAAACAAGATGCCGTGACCCGGATTCGAACCGGGGTTGCTGCGGCCACAACGCAGAGTGTTAACCACTATACCATCACGACTGGCCACCAGGCCACCACGACTGGAGCTCAGGTATCCCAACTTTGCAAGGCAAGCTCCGGTGATCTGATTCTTCATGATCTGTTCATTCATGACTATTCTCATGTTTTAGGAAATTTTTGTGAACAATCTCATAATTGGCAACAATTAATTGTAGTTTCTTTTAATAGGCTCAAGAAAAGCCAACCTCATTGTCGGCAGGAGGGGACATCCCAATGGATTTCGAGTCCATCGCCTTCACCACTCGGCCACGACAACCATGGGTGGCCTTCTACATACAACTGGCGGCTCGGTGGTCATAAAAAAAATTCAGAGAACAGAATATTTAGCCCTTTGTTTACGCTGTCCAGCTAAAGAAAGTGCCCTGCTACATGATTTGAAACAAAACAAGGCAGGGTCTCAGAGGGCGGAGCCTATACCCTGCTGCGAAGGGCTGCCACTAACCTGGGCGTGGTGACAGTGCCCCCTGTGACATCACAAGGGGTTTGTCTTCTCAAACTGCATGTTTTGTCTGAGACTTTCTGAGGGACTTTTACCGACATTTACCGACAGATTGGCGTTAGAAATTGTGGGCAAAGCCAACTTTACCTTTTTCACATGAATGTATCTTGAGGATTGTGGCGAACCCTCTGGATCATTCATTCATTTCTGGATCTAACGCCAGCCAAGATTTTCCCCATGCCGAAAACAAAATTCCCAAAATTCGTTAGGCATCCAACGATCCAGAAAGTCAAAACTGGAGCGCTTCCCCACTGAGAGGGCGGGGCCGAATGCTGCAGACTGTAGCTGCTCTGCTCGGCTGAGACGCTGAAAGGTTGCAAAAAAAAAAGAAAAAAGTCATGACAGTAAATGACGGCTGAGCTGCAACATGAAGGCAGCGTTATCACTCGACTGTGTTCAGGCTCCCCGGGGTGCCTCGAAACCTCTTTCTGTGACAGATGCGCTCTCTCTGTGGGCTCTTCCTGACGCACTCCTGACACGCAGCGTCCTCACAGGGTGTGTGTGTGTTTATGTGGGGTGAGGTGGGGGTGGGGGTGGGCGGGACTTACAAATTAGCGTCTGTCGAGGACTCTGACGAAATGAAAGACGGCGACAATTAGCATGATCTGTCCAGTCCCGTCCCATCCCAGCCCGGCCCAGCCGTCTGCAACGCCGAGCGGAGCTTCAGGTTGGGGTGGGGTTGTGTGTGTGTGTGTGTGTGTGTGTGTGTGTGTGTCTGGGGGGTAGGGGGCGTGGAAGGATGGGGAAAGTGAACAGGAGGAGGGGTTGGGTGTTTTCTCAGCCGTTCCAACACCCTCCCTCCTCTTTTTTTTTTTTTAATTAACGCCTCCACCACTTGCGGGTTTTTCCTCGCAGTGAAAGCGGCTGCGGAAAAAAAAAGGAGGAGGAGGAGGAGGACGACGCACCTGCTCGGAAAGAAGGTGCGACTGTCGTTTCCGTCTGTCTGCATCGGCTGATGGGGGTGGTGGGGGATTTTTTGTTTTTAAGAAAAGAGAGAAAGAAAAGGTAAACAAAGGAATGAGAGTAATTTGATGTGAAACCAAGACAAATATATGGAGGCTTAATTTGCCTTTTCCCCGCCTTCGCCATCCTAACAAGACAGCCCCCACGTGAAAATCCTAACAAGCCCGTACTGTATACCTCCCTTTTTTCTTTTTTCTTGCCTATACGTGGGCTTTTCTTTGACTTGCAAAGTCTGCAGGCGGCAAAAAAAAAACAACCAAAACAAGTCAACAAGCCGCCTGTCAGGTGCATTAGCTATTCAGTTATTCCCTTTTTTCCCGGCGGCAGAATGCTCGAGTGTCTCTGCATTTGAATATCGACCAGGACTGTCACACGGCTTTCAGGTGAGCGCACAAGCAGAAACATACAAGCCAATAACACACCCTGGCAGCTGCTGTATATTTTAACACACACACACACACACACACACACACACACACACACACACACGTGCACGCACACACACAGCTTGTGTTTTTCCAAAGCTGATATGAACACAGACTGTCCCTCGCCAGCCGCCGTCACTCCACGCCAAAGGACTCCTATTGCGTCCATTAATCCCGCCCACCTGACAGTTATTGGCTCCCTGGATTTGATTTGCTGGCTGTTGCTTTTGATCGCTGACGGGTCCTGAAGCCGCCACCCCCCCACCCTCCTCCTCCTCCTCCCCTTTAGATCCACAAATGAATTTATCGCAACCTTTGCAGGGAATAATTGCGGCGACGGCGACGATGCAGCGGCCACTTTGATAGTGTGTGTCGACTGCGCCTGCCAGGGGTCGGGGGGGTGGGGTATAATGCAGATCAACACCTTTTCATTTCCTGTCTCCTCCTTTTCTCCCGTCCATCCCTCTGTTATCCATCCATCAGCCTGTTTATCATCCATCCAACTATGTATCTATCCATCTATCCATCCATCAACCCGCAGTCTTTTTATTATCAACCATCCGTCCATCCCGCTATCCATCACCTCCAACTATTTATCTATTTATCCAGCTACCCACCATCCCTCCATCCATCTGTCCGTCATCGTACTATCCATCCAATCTCATTATCCATCTATCCATCCACCCATCAACTATGCACCCAGTCATCTACTCATATATTCCTCAGTTCATCTAACATGTGTTAATCTATCATCTGTCAATCATCCATCCATCTATCCACATGTTCCTCCATCGATCTGTCCCGTGTATATCTGCTGCCTGTCAATCATCCATCCATCCATCCATCCATCCATCCATCCATCCACTCATATATTCCTCCATTCAACTAGAACTTGTTAATCTATCATCTATCAATCATCCACCCATCAATCTACAATTCTACCTACCACTCATCTATCCACTTATCTATCATCCATTCCTCTTTCCATCTGGATCCACCCCCCCTCCCGCTACCAGGCCCACTTTGATGTACAAGCCCCTCCCTCTCCCCCTCCCCCTCCCCGCTGTATATCCGTCGGCAACTCTCACACCCATTAATTTGCCGTAATTGTTTTGTTTCAGATTGATCCGACTACTGCGCCGCCGCAGATGGTACATCGCATGTACGGCGCCGACGCCCCCCCCCTTCCCCGCATCCCTCCGCCTCCCTGCTCCCCGTTTCCTCTGGCGGATCAAAGGGAGTCGCTTTAATTGGAGCCTTTTCAACGCTAATTGTTCTCTCTGTTGTAAATCAGTGTCTGCTCGTCCCAGCAGGTCTTTGTTAGCAAATTGTCTCGGCACTTTCCTCGTTTCAACTCCGATCGAGGTCTCCTGCGTTGTTGCGTAACCGTTTGACTGACTGTGAAGATTGCGCTGCGCAAATGAGGGTGTTTGAGGACTTAATCCGGGCCGCTTGTCAGGCGCTCACCGTCAGAGTGTTACAACAGAAAACAAAGATTAACGTGCAAGATAAATATGCGCAAGTATTTGATGAAATAATTCGCAGCGGTTTTAAAATGATCCAGTCCCGAAGGGAATCTTGCAATCTTCTTCCATCTTGCAAAATAAATCATTTCCAGGTTACAAACTACTTTTGTGTGGCTTCCTGCAGAAGTGCTCTGAGAAGAGCTGCATCTTTTCGTCCAGGGGGTGGGAGGGTGGGGGTAGCTTTATGGCTTTTTGTCCGAAAAGCTGCAGCAGCCAACAAAAACAGCACCTGCCTTTGTGTGTCCATCAGCGGCCCATTAGCCAGCGTCTGCCAGAGTGGAGGCTTTAAAGTGGCCAGAATGCTGCTGGCTGGGAGCCCCGCTGACGTATGGAGATAAATGGACTCTGGCCTGCATTGTCCTGCATCGACACGCCCACCATCATTTTCATTGGTCTTTGTGAGCTGCGGCAGATGCAAATGAGATTTGAGGAGTGGTGATCGGGGGGGAAGTCCCCTTCTTTTTTCATTGAGTGATCAGAAACTCTCTGAAAAAACCTTGAAAATTTCTCCCACTCTGTTGTTTTCTTTTTCATTTTCATTTTCATCCCCAACTCAACAGATGTTCTCGCCCCACGCTCTCTTTTTTAAGCAGACCCCTTCTCAGAACGTGCTTTGCATGGATGACTCCTGACCTGTGACCCCTCCCCCAGTTGTGGGCGAGGCTTTTCAGGTCGGGTATTAGGGTTTTGGGGGTCGGATGGCCGTTGGGCCGGAGGCAGGAAGTGTAAGCCGATACACATCGGACCTCATTTAGATCTGACGCGACAGCTTCTCATGCATGACCGCAACGGGAGCTCCTGTACTTCACGTACACGCACGCGCACACACAAACACACACACACACACACACACTTAGAGCACCGGGGCGGAGGGCCATTAAAGCAGAAATAATCCAGCAGCCGGAGTCTGGAGTCTGCGAGACACAAGAAATCCGTCACTCGGCCGCAGCTGTTGGGGCTGCAAGAGGGCGAGCAGCGCCTCAGCATTGTGCTCTGCCGTGTCTGCAAAACACGCCGAGGTGCGTTTGTGCATGAGTCCAGGAGTGTCAAAGACTTTTCTCCCCCAAAATCCAGAGTTTCCAGCGAGAGAGGGGAGAGAGAGAGAGAGAGAGAGAGAGAGAGAGAGAGAGAGAGAGAGAGAGAGAGAGAGAGAGAGGAGAGAGGAAAGAGGGAGAGAGGGAGAGTGCTCCCAGTCGGCCCGGTCGCTTCTTCTGTTACCATGAGAATCCAAATAAGTGAAATCTAATAGGTTTCTCTCTCCCAGGAGGAGTATTGAGCGGGACTCAACAGATTAGGACCTGTTGACTGATGGCAGCTTAAACTACAGGGCCATTACACTCCCGGCTTATAGAGAAGTGTTTCAGAATGATGCCGGAGAAAAAGAGTGAAAGGAGTGAAAGGGTTCGGCCTTCGCCACAGACTCTTCTTTTCCCACCAAACAAAGCTGCATTTTGCCTGAATTTATAGCGTCTTACTTTCCTTTTATCAATGATTTATTTTGTATATCTATCTATCTATCTCTACATGTATATATATATATAAATATATATATATATATACTGTACACATACATGTGGGTTAATGACTATATAAAAGCCTGGTGCTGCTTCTCCAATGCTTATTTTTACTGAAACAGCCATGTGGTGGTGATTGAGGTTAAATGCAGGTCTTTTCCCTTCCCTGCAGTCGAGGCTCCTTAAATCTTCACCTTCAGCTCGACGGCTGCATGCTTTACGGCCTTGCACGGTCATTTGTGTTTCACGGAGCACCGACACCTAACACCTTTATTGGCACCGGTTGTTTCAACGTAAAAAAAAAAAACTAGGGGCGAGAGCGGCAATAAAATTTAAACCTGACACTTTGGGGAACGTCAGTGGAAAAATGTTGATAAATCATTTTCACCGTTACTCGGCGTCATTTTACATTCTTTGTTTTTGCCTATGTTTGACCTCTAGTCTAAGTAATCAAATGATGAATTTTCTAAGAAAATGTTGTTTTGTGTGTAGCCCTCCCGCTCAACCCTAATGTGTGAGAGAACTATTAGTGAACTGCCCCTTTACAGCTGGCAACACCTGGAGAGTTGAAGGGAGTCTACAGAAAACATTGAAATATCTACATTAACCACAGGATGTGACTCTGCCTGGGGTGCAGAGAGGCCTGGTTAGCTGATTTTATAGCTACAATGTTTAAGTGAGCTTACAAACTCCCATGCATACATTTCACTATAATAGCCCTCCTGTTATTGTCTTTGTCTCTGTAGCACTTTGGGATTGCTCAAATGTAAAGTGCATTATAAATTAAATTTTTTATTATTATTATTATTATTATTATTACCATAACCACACAATCACACATAAACATTTCACCCGGCATATACACTGAAACACGAAAAGCTTATTGACGCACACATAAAAGAAAATATGGGCATGAAAATAAAATGAAAATAAAATAATACCCGGGCTTTTGTAATTAAAAAATAAAATAAAATAAAATAAACTCTGTTATGGTATCATTTCGTTGGCGCGCATGTTGAAGCTCATTTGAATCCTTTATGAAAAGTGTATTCTCAGTACTCACTGATCCCCAGACACTCGGAAACGATCCACATCAGTCAAACCTTCCGGTCACTGGAGAAAGGTGAGAGCAGATTTCCTGGCGGCAGCGTGAAGACCAGAGCGCCCCCTACAGCAGCAGCAGCAGCAGCACAAGCTAGCAGGCCGGCGAAACAGGCACGATGAAGGCCAGCAGGCAGCCAGACAGGCACACTATGAAGAAAGTCACAGCGCTAATAAAATCCACTGTTCATTCCCATAAATGTTCATGTTGCCCCCCCAGTTCTCATCTCACCCAGGAATCCCGGCGCAAAATACTCTCTCACACACACACACACACGCAGCGTCCTTCTTCTCCCGGCTAGCGGCGACGATGCGAACTACACTAACACACGGCAGAAAATGGCGTCGCCAACGTTCACTAACTTCCGTCCGGAACAGCTCCAAACACGGCTCGCTTCGTACCAGACAGCACACATATAAAACCGCTGGCTGTCAATTCGGGTTAGAAACGATAACTTTCAAAAGGTTTAAATGCTAACGCTAGCTCTTCAGGCTATCGCTTTTCCCCTCTTCCTCGTATTCCCGACATAAGCCTGAGCTTCATCCCCCACACTTATTTTATCTTATTTATTTTTTTAATTCCCACCCCCTTCTCGGGATCAGGTAGGTAGTTGTCGCTCATCTCTGACTGACACTAATAATACTTACAATTGGCAACTGAAGGATGGACACCTAGCTACCCAAAAAAACAGAGGAAACGACATGAAACGTTCAAGGACCCTTCAGAGCATGGGACATTTCACCATCTCCCCACGTAGAGTACCAAATAAAATTTCCACCAATAATTATTCACTTCTTTTTTTTCTCTTCACAACAGCAATATTTCAAATTATACTGCATATTTGTTAAGTGAACACATATTTAAACAAACACATTTGAATACATTTTAAGCAGGGCACTACATGTGGATGTCTTATTTAAAGGTGTTCTAGCTCACAGACTCCACCCACCGCCTGTGCTCAATTTGTTCCTCGAGGGGAAAAGAAAAAAGAAATCACGCTATCGTGTCACTCTTAGGGGGCGGAGCTCTGGAGAGCCCTCCTGTCCAAATCTGACGCACCTGGCGGTTAAGTGGGTTAAATAACACGTTCAAAGGAACAGGAAATCTTCTGCAGTGTAATTTGCGTCGCCGCCCTCGCCGCTGCTGTGCTGCAGAGAGGCCACGTGGGAATTCATTCACATCCTGGTCATTTGGCCTTGTATACGTTAAGTGGCAGCAGATTCTTGTCTCGCCCCCCCACCTCCACCCCTCTCCCCCTCACCACCACTTCGCCCCCTCAGGACTCAGATCCCTATATGGTCAAACCTCTGGTCCGCAGCAGCAGCAGCAGCAGCAGCAGCAGCAGCAGCAGCAGCATTCATCAAGCAACAGGCCTCCAGAATGTCTCAGCGCCGCCGTATCGACCGGCAGCAGGAAGCTCCTCTGCCGGTGCACTGATGGAGAAAAGATGAGCTGGATGCCGGCGTGGTGTGCTGCCTGGATGTGTTATTTTTCTCTCAGCTTTTTCCTCCCAGGCAGCTGCGGATGCTGCATAGTTTTTAAAGCGAGACGTGTTGTTCCAGCCAAGGTATCCGGGTAGATAGAAGGCAAAGAAAAAGTCCTGGATGATGCAAAATGAATTTGATAAAAATTTCAGAGGAATAACTCGCGTCACTCCCTCGCCCTCGTTTGCCTGCTCCGGTTTTCAGAAAGTCTGTGCTAAAATACTCAGCTGGTGTCGCTTGTATTCACACAAAGGGCACTCAAACTTCTCCCAGGCTGGCTGAGACCGCCTTGTTTTTGCATCCTTCCAAACATGTGGAAGGTCCAACATGAGTGTATCGGTTTTGATAGCCGAGTAAATCTCAGAGTTTTTGCAGCAGAGTATAAACAGAGGGCTAAATGTGCTGTTTTCTGGAGATTTGTAAAGGGTTTCTTTTCCAATTCATGTAAAGCTGGTCCGCAGGAGTCCAAAATGAAGAATATGTAACCTTTAAATTGGGGAGTCATCATTTAATCTGCACTAAAATTGACATGCAACCTCATTTTTATGATGCGCAGCAAAGAAAAACCAGACAAAATTGAAGTAGAATGAAAAAAAAAAACAGCATTTCCCTAAATTCATCCACATTTTTAACAGTAGCTTGGCTTCAGCTGTAAAAGTGCTCAGATAGATTTTTCCCCTCTCATTTTCCTTCCCGTAAGTGGATCAGACGCAGCAGAGACGCGGCAAACAGCGTCTGGAGACGGCGGATTCCGTGTTTTTGGCTCGGTCGAGTGGCGGCAAACACAAAGATGTATGGATGAGAGGCCGTGTAGCGCTCCCATGCCAATGCCCTAAATGGTTAAGTGTCCCGAGTGCCAGTTCGCTTGGCAGCGGGACAACTGGCACTGCAGGCAGTCGCCTGAATCGCATTACTGTCAGCCAGGAGAAAATACAAGCGGCCGACGCACGCAGGGAGAGCACTTCCATCCAGATGAATGTTTTCATTTCTGCAGCACGGACGGGAGACCTGGGGAGGCCTTGATGGATCCGTCCGAGACTGAAGTCACAGTGCAAACAGGGAGGGAGGAGAGAACACAATGAGTCTCTTGAGTCTTTTATTGCCTTAATCATTATTTAAAGACCAATGTCTGGAAGAGTTTTATTATGGTGTTTACTGGATAATGACATTTTGTGGGCTATATTTCTATTGCATGTAGATTTCCATTTTTTTTTTTCTTTCTCTGTGCGAAAGCCGAGACTCCTCAAAATGTTGTTATTCTTGCATAATGGCAATAAAAGATCATGAATCTTGAATCGTCAACATTTAGTCACAATTCAACTGGTCCCTATGGAACCATCTTTAGTAAAGCAGCTGCAATCAGTTCTGCAATTAAAACAGACAAAAGTAGCGGAGTTGAGTGCAACATCCCTGAGTCAAACTAGAATTGTCACGTCTGAAAGTGAATTTCTTTAGAGTGGAAAGTGATCAGTCAAATTTTCTTTGGAGTCACCAGATCGGAACGCTAGCACAGCCGAACCTGGCCGTCCTGCCCAGGAAGTCTGGTGGAGTCTGCTGCGTGCAGTCCACAGGTGCACCAGGCCTGCACCGGACCAGAAAGAGAGCATTAGCCCGGGGCCATGCAGGCAGGGGGGCAGAATGAGGGGCAGGACACGGCCGTTTCATGTGCAAATGTCCCATCCTGCCCCCCGACCCCCCCCAAAAAAAGAAGAGAGCGAAACTTTCTCCTGCGGAACAGCTTGTAAAATGCAGCGCCCTGCGGCTTCATTCAAAGGACACGCAGCCACTAAAGCAGCACGGCAGGAGCACACAGAGGAGTGAGCTGCGTCCTCCGCTCAGAGAGGCTGCTGAGGCCACTTTGTCTGCACCAAGCTCCTTTCACCAGCTGCTGTTCTGTTGCCTTTTGTCATTCTGCTGATGAAGCACTTATTTATACATAATTAGAAAGGTATGCAAGCTATCAAGATCAAATCGCTCTTTAAATAACAGTGTGGAAACTGAAGCCAGACTAAACTCTCTTTGAGTGAAAGTGCCTCTGCGTGAGTGAAACAGCCTGGATCAAAGTCCCGCAGCATCACTCATTTCACTGCCAGAGAGGAAGCTTCATTTTGCCGGAGGTCGTCTTTTAACTAAATCACAGGATTTGTTTCACACGAGCGTCTATCTGGGTGAAATGGTCAAAGCGGGACATCACAAATCAAGGAATTCACATTAGCGCCGTTCGCAATCTGCCTCCATTCCCATTGGTCTCATGTAAATGTGACGCACTGGGCATTTTAAAGCTCTCGCCTGAAACACTTTCCTGGCCTTCACTTCCTCGGATGCTCCAACCAACACTTGTGCGACTCCCTCAGCAGGTAGCTCTCGGCAGGACGCCTGAGCACTGTTTATTCATCTGCTGTAGCTATTACGGCAGCCTGACTAGCCAAGGAGCTACTTCTTTTTTTCCCTTACAAAGTGCCTTTGATTTAGGAGCCTCGCGACATTGTGCTTACAAGCTCACGCAAGCATTTACTGTATGGAGCCAAGTCTTTGATGGCAGCGCTGGAGTGCCGCAAGGGCATGGACTGCTCGGAGCGGCTGAGACGGGCCGATGATTGAGGATGATGTAGCCTGATGGGTTGTTTTTTTGTGGCGGCGTTGGGGGGGGGCGAACGTTGATCATCAGTGATTAACCATGAATAAGGTGGAGGTCGAGTGGGAGCCGTGATTCAAAACGACGTGCAAAAACGCAAGACGGGACATCACATGACCTCCAGGTCAAACCACTGTCAATTCTAGTGGTGATCCAAGGAACTGCACTGACTCCTCCCCTGGAATAATGTTGAGAGGAAAAGAGGTACGCAAGCACAAAATTGCTTCTTCTTCTTCTTCTTCTTCTTCTTCTTTGTTTTCTTAAATTAAATGTTCAACTGAAAATCATTGTTACATTTTCAAATATTTGCAATGCTATAGTTTCAAGCAAATATTTTTCACATTTTCTTTCCGTTTTCCAAAATTTAATTCATCCATCATTGCCTATAAAACATAATATAAATGTACAGCGCACAAGACCACCCCTTCAGTCGTGCAGTAATTCAGCCGCAGAGAATATCACCTCAGACAGTGGCCCGGTTTTAAGTGAAGATGGATCTTCTATATTTCCAGAGAAATTACATGATGTAATGCACTTTGAGAGCGGAGGAAGATTTATACCTTTTCATTTGACACCGGAGCCATTTATCAAGGAAGAGGCGCGGAACGCAGGCAGCACTCGGCTTGTTTTAGCAATGATAATGGTGTGCAAATCATATTCGGCCCAGGATTTCTTTTTGTGTGTGCGTGTGTATTTTTTATTTTTTTTGAGGAGGAGGAGGAGGATGAGAGATGACTTGTTGTCTGCTGCCGCCGCCACCGCCGGTGAGGTTAAGAGCACCGAGGATGTTGTGTAGGAGGAGGAGGAAGGTTGGAGGTGGACTCGGGCCGCTCCAGACGGAGGAGACGGCATTTGAGCGTGCGACAAACGAGGAAGAGTGCCTCCGCAGGCCGAGAGGAGAAGAGCGAGGGGCCTCGCGGTGTCAAGATGCATCTTGACTTGAAGCTGCGCCTTAAACCGCCACCACGGCACTTTTAGCTCTGTGTCTTGTGTTTGTTTGATTAGATTTGTGCTCCAATCTTTGCTATCATTTGCGATTCAGGCAAATTATCGAATGGTATTTTTATTTGTCCCCGTTGATAGAACTCAAAGACGTCGCATTAGCGGCGCTGCGCCCAACAGACAAACGACAGCGACGTGATAAAAAATGCTGGTAATTATTTCCCTCCCCTCAACTGCCCCCAAAAAAAGAAACAGAGCTTTGTCTGAAGAGGAAGTGCCAGCTGTGAACTGCACACGCCTGTGTTGGACTGGATGTAAGATGCAGAGTGTAAATTCTAATTTAATCTGGCACTAATTAATTGTCACATTAGCATCAGAGATCTTACAGTTAATAGGCCCCCCAAACAGAGGCGGGTTCAGGCTGTCGCTGCAACATCATTATTCACTGATTCATCTTCTGGTGTTTATTCTGTTTTTCTCTACAAAAAAAAAAAAAAAAATTCTGTTGTCTTTTAATATATGCGAGTGAAATGCATTGTTTTGGTTTTTCAGATCAGGCCAACAGGAGGCAGGAAATCATTTTCTCAGCTTCAGCCACTGCCTCTGTACATCTTTGGGCCACTCACCTGATGGGAGGAGGAGGAGCCAGTGAGGTGGCTCCGCCCCCTCTGGACACATCGACACGCACTAGTTGGCAACAAACATCTGGACGGGGACTTTTCCACAGCAGGGGAACCTTTCACCCTCAAAACTGACCAATCAGGGTTGAGTGCAGGGGGCGCGGAAGAGTGGGCAGTGCAGTGACAGGACGCAGCCACTGGGGGTGAAGGTTGATCTGGTGGCACCGCGTGATGAGTTAGCCGTCGTTATCGCCGCAGACACTGGAGACAGAACGCCGCTTTGTGGTCAAAGAGGTGGAGGGGGGGGCGGGGGGTTGTGTGTGTCTGCACTACCAACATGTTTCCTTAAGCCTGAATACATCTCCATATCCGATATTGACTTTTCCCGGGCTCACTGACCCCTGCTTGGAGAAGACGAGCTCGTCCTCCACCCAGACATCAGGTCAAACACTGACATTTAATCCTTCTAGTGCAGCACACACACACACACACACACACACACACACACAAAACAGATAGAGAGATTGTGGAGAAATCTGCACAGAAATGCCCCCCCCCCCCTCCCGCAACAGAAAACAAACTAAGTTTTGTTCTGTGCGCCGTCATTAGCACATAAAGCCTCTTTTCTTGGCCTTTAATCAGACGATGGTTTGCCATGGCTGGTTAGCTCCTCCATAGAGTGCTCATTGTGCCGCCCGCTGAAGAGCCGTGGAGGGGCGAGCGAATCATGGGATCGCCTGACGCGCATTCCTGCCCCCCTCGACCCCCATCCCTTTTTTTTTTTTTTTTTTTTTTGAAAGCCATGCTGTTGAAGAGTGGTTGTGTTTAATGGCTAAACCGCACTCGGACTGCTGAGTGAGAACAATTATTCCCCGCAGTGAGTATCTTCACGTCAGAACAGAGGAGGAGGTCTTCCTGGGTAATTAGAGGATTCATCATGGAGATCATTTCACTGCACCAAGCAGTCTGTCACTGAGCCCGGGCAGAAATGGGAAAGTCCCGTCCTTCTATTTCTATTTGCCTGCCGTCCAGAACACTCTGTTCTGACGGCAGGCCTTTGTGATGTCACAAAGGGCACTGAGAGCTCGCCGAGGTCTTTCCCAGAAGACAAATTTATGCAACCAACTTAAGAAAACCCAACTGGAAACATATGAAGGGCACACGTTGCGCGTGCTGTCTAATATTCCTCCAATACTTCAACAAACATGTTGAAGGTCCAACAAGAGCGTCAGTTTTAGCAGGAGGCTGCAAACAGAGGGCTGTTTCCTGGAGATGTATTGATTTGCTTCTTCAGTCAAAGCAGTTCACCGTGGGACCCTGAGGGTCTGAGGAGGGTCGGAGAGGGTCTGCGTGGCCCGCAGCCTCCCCCCCAGCCCCCCCTCCCTCCCCCTACTCCCCCCACCCCCTGTTAAAACACCTTTCTCCCTCATCAGCCGGGAGAACAAGAGACTTGGGAGGCGAGGGCCCCTCGTGCTCGAGCCTGTGATGAACCCTGGGGGGTCGGGGGGGTCGGGGGGTGGGTTCTACTCTCTCTCTCTCTCTCTCTCTCTCTCTCTCTCTCTCTCTCTCTCTCTCTCTCTCTCTCTCTGCTCCTCGGGCTGATGTGCTCGGCTCAATTCAGGCGCAGCTGCGGATGAAGAGGAGGAACGTAGGGAGGGGGCACGAGGACCTGAGGGTGGGGGGAGGGTGGGGAGGGGCGGAGGGCGGGGGTAAAAAGGAAATATTGGGGGTCGGGGGAGGAAAAAGATGAGAGGTAGACGAAGAGACAAACAAACAAACAAACGAGGTTTGGAAAAGAAGAGGTGTGGCGGAGGAACAAAAGAGGTGGAGCAGGGGGGAGGAAAGGGGGGAGGGGGGGTGCACGAGAGGAATGGAACCAAGCGCTGCCGTGAATCGAAGCGCACGCTTCTTTTTTTTTCTCTTTCCATCCTTCTGTCTGTCTTTCTTTCCACGCTGCGTGTGAGTGAAGAAGAGACGGTTGAGAGATGAGACGCTGCGGTTTCCTCAGTCTAAATATAAGCCTGTGGTCGCCTTAACCGACTGCTGCCTCTGTCACTGTGTGTGCCTGTGTGTGCGTGTCAGCAGTAGCCACGCTCACTCACAACCAAACAATCATCAAATTGTGTTTAAAATGCTTTTTATTTTGTACTTTTACTCACATTTCCTAGAAAATGTGGTATTTTTTAAATTTTACTGCTGAAGTTTTTTCTTTCTCACACTTGAATACAACGCAGTTAACTGGGGGTCTCTTGTTGTTTAGTTGTGGATCCTGAATGAAGACATGTTTTTTGCTAGAGTGCACAACGATATTATAAATACAACAGTGAAATCGACCCGAATTAATTTGTGGAAGCTCAAAGAATTTCCATCCACCGACTCCTCGACATCGCAAAGCCTGTTTGTGTGCGCGATGATTTGTTTGTTGATTGAACCATGGACATAAATACTTGAATTTGTTCTGTAACCGGATCGTGTGTATTTTCAGCAGATTCCATTTTTCACGATTTCTCCTCCACTACAAAGAAATGCAGAGAAAACTCTTCCTCCGGATTGCGTTGGCTTGCGTGTTTTTCTCGCTTTCAACCGTCGACGCGGCTCCAACTTCTCTGACTTCTCTGAAAGCAGCGCTGCAAAGACTCAGCAGCTCGAAGACCTCCATGCATTTCCTCTGACCTTTCAGTCTCAGGAAGCATTCACAAGTTCAGTGTGTGTGTGTGTGTGTGTGTGTGTGCAGGGGTTCATTGTTGCAACATCCACATCGTTCAACTTTGCATTTTTTTGGCTCCTCCCCACTTTGCACGAGACTCATCGGAAGTCTGAAAAAGCAGCCTGGTGCAAACCTTCCCTCGGTTACCCGGCTTTCCCTGCATGTTTGCCTGCTGGAAAAAAGTTTTGAAAATAAAGTGCGGCAAATAGTGCGGAAGTGGCGAAGCGGCCTGGTGTTACCCACGGCTTTTCCTTCCTCTTCCCGGTCGGGATTAATCCCAGGATTCCTTTCCTACATTCGGCCGCTTCTTCCTCTGGAAAAATGTGTCTTTATTTTACATTTGTGTATGTATCTGTGTGAGTGTGTGTGTCTGTGTGTGTGTATGCCAGCTGTTGCTGTCAAGCCGCGCTGATCACATTTAATTGTGATGTGCACAGTGGCAAAAAAAAAAAAAAAAAGATAACACAACAGCGGGTAATTGAAATGTTATCCCAGTCTTATCTGAGATGATTACTTAAACACTACATTTCTAATGCATGTTGAATTAGGCAATTACATGCATTTAACGAGGGCTGGTGCGAGCATGCGTGTGTGTGTGTGTGTGTGTGCGAGAGAGAGAGAGAGAGAGAGAGAGAGAGAGAGAGAGGGGGGGGGAAGAATTAGCACACAATGGGGCGGGAATATTAAGTGTTTCAGCCAGTGAGTGTGGGGTCAAAGATCACACGGTGCTCATAGGCATATTAGCCACTTGGTTATGATAAATTATCGCTCCGTTGCCCCGGCAACCGCTGTGTTCACAGGCGTCACCGAGCTGGGATTCTGTGAACTGGGACGGCCTTAATGGAGCAGGCAGGCAGGCAGGCAGGCAGGCAGGCAGGCAGGCAGGCAGGAGGAGAAAAACACACATTTTCAAGCAGCTTTTTCTGGAAAAAATAAAGAAAGAAATGCACATAGAAGCCAACAAGAAGCCTTTGGATGCGTTTGGTTTTCAGTTGTGGAGGTGCAGACTGTGAGATTCAGCAGCGTGCAATAATAAGAGAAGCATTTGTCCTGTTGCACACTGGGCCTTTAACATGTGATCCCAACTGGGGAATAAAAACATCAATATACACACAGTGGGGTCACCGCCGCCCCCCCCACCCCTCCCCACTCCCCCTCTGTGAGCTCATTAAGGGTGTGTGTCTGGCTGTGGGAGAGATACACACGCTCTCGTCATGTTTACATGCAGCAGCAGCAGCAGCGCCGCCCCCCCTCCCCCCCAGCACCCTGGCACGTGCACACGCCTGCACACACCGCACACACACACCGGTGTCACATGCTTCATAATTAGCTGATTGAAGTCTAAGTTCATTAGCATGGCCGCGTCCACCATGCAAGTGCAGAATGAAGTCAAGCCCTGCTGGGAGGGAGCACGCTGCACACACACACACACACACACACACACACACACACACACACACCACATTTGCATGCAATCTGCGTAGCGGCATGTGATAGTGTATGTGCGTGGCCTCTGCAGTGTGTGTGTGTGTGTGTGTGTGTGTGTGTGCTGCTCTGCATTAACGGCCACACATCCTGTCGCCCGCCGCCTGTTAACGCCGGCATTTTTACAACCTTGCCTGAGCTTCCCCTCGCACAGACCAACAAACGCTCAGTCGTTTCCTGTGTCTGGCTCCGCCCACCCCCCTCCCCGAACCACACCCCCTCTTTGTCCCCCCCCAGCGAAGGCGTTTCGAAGCGTGCAGACAACCAGGAAGTGGCGCTGATGGCACGAGGCGACGAGAGGCAAAGACAGAGCGTCCACGACGGCCGGAGAAGCAACAACTTCCAGCCAATCCACGGCCAAAAGCTCCCACAGAAGTCTTTTACCGCACCAACCACCGCCAGGGAACTGCACTACACTGGAACATAAGAGGTCAATGTATGAAGGTAAAGAGCTGCGGTGAAACATTGCAGTGATTGTGGTCCTTGGTGGCTGAGGTCTCACTGTGCCTTCAATATTCCCGCCTCCTGCTGAGTCCTCAAGGTCGGCGTTTGTCAGGTTGAAGCGCCGCCCTGCAGGAGGTCCTGTGACTGCGTGGTCACAGGGGCGTGTAGCCCTCCGGCAACATGTCTCTCTCTCTCACACACACACACACACACACACACACACACACACTAAGTGGCGGCACACCATGAGATCTGCACACGCTGCACAAAAGACAAAACGCAGACATGGACACACAGAGGTGTGTGTCCTTTTTTTGCTGCAACTTCTAAACCCACCTGAAGGGGGCGCAGCTAACGGCTGAGTGTGGATAAAGCGCGTGCATTCTTTTTGTTGTCGTCGTCGTTGCCGTTTTGTTTTATTGAACGGACAGATGTTGGGACGATTCCAGCCTCAAGTGTTGACGGCTGCACATGTGAGGCCCCGCGGGGCCCCGGCCGCGCTGACGAGCTCCTCTGCCACCGGACAAAAGCTGCTGCAAGTCAAGCATGAAAGCAGGAGGAGGGGCAAAAAAAGGTTGTGAGGAACCTGAAAGAAATTAGGGGCTGCAGCGGCGGAGGCCACCAACCGCCAGCTGCTGTGTTTGGAGTGAAGAGGCAAGAAAAAAAAAAAAAAAAGTTTTCTCCTGGGGGACGATGCAACACGACCAACCCATTAGCTTGTTCTCCATCATGAGAACTGATGCAGCATTTTTTTTCCCCCAAATGGCCAAAGTGTTTTTCTTTTTATTGCATTTTGCTTAACTGGGTTTTTGGCGTCCGACCCCTCATTGATACACAAATGACGCAGTGAAGATTAATTTAGCTCCCATGCAGAGAGTTGAAGAGGTCGATTGTCCCTCACCAGAGGAGGAGGAGGAGGGGGGGGCTGGTGGGGGATTGTTGTTGTCGTTGGTTGGACCAGTAACTGGCTGACCAAATAAAGTCAGGTTTTAAATCTCAACTTTGCAAAAATGTGTCTCACAAATCCTTTATTTGTCAGGAAGGAGTGTACAATAAAGAAAACCTCCTCCTGGTCAGCACGCACGTCCTACACAAGGATCAATAAAGCCAATAAAAACTCAGCCTCCTGCTCCTGCATGAAATGATGTCTTCCCCACATGCTCATTGCAATGATTTGCTCTCTTATACAAATCTGCAGTGACGCTTCACTCAGAAGTGAAGTTTCACTCCTCAGCCCAACGTCCACAGAGGCTCTGGAGACACCAGCTGCATTTCCATCACCCCTAGCATTGCACAAAACTGAAATATCACAACAACAAACTGCAGATGGAAGCAGCTCCAGGTGGTTTTTCACACGCATCCATATTGAGGAATATCGCAACAGTCTCATGGAAACACTCGCATTTACGCATCAGCGGGCGTGACGTACGGGGTCACGTGACCACTTCACTGACCAGTGAAGGTGGGGCATTATGTTTGGACGGAGGAGGAGAGGGAATCTTTTTTTTTTCTTCCAAGTAATCAAAGTGAAAAATATGACAACCATTCTGGACGGCAAACAAACGTAAATAAACACAAGTAAACAACACTGTTATCAAAACAATGACACTCATGCAGTGTTTTACCTTAACAACATCCATTGCAGCTTCTGGCTTTGCAACATGTGACTGCTGACAGAACCTCTCCCGTACTCACATCATCAGCTGCAACACCACCGCAGGCTCCTGCAGCCACTGACGTCAGTGCACGAGGAAGCGAAACCACCGGCAGGCTTCAAATCCAAATCTAATCCAATCACAACACACGGTGGCCACTAAATGTTCATATGTATCGTGGAGCAACAAGCAAGAGGTGGAGGAGGTGGAGGTGGAGGTGGAGAAGCTCTTCAAGCTGCAGGTAAACCGTGTGCAGGCAAGGAGGCCTGGCAAAATCAGGAGCAGGTGTGTGCACATGTGTCTGTGTTGAAGGCGGAGCTGGATGTGTTGGCCACGCCCACTGTCAAGAGGAGGGGACGGCAGAGCCACCAGGGAGACGGATGGAACAACAAACCGTCAGCTGAGCCTGAACTCACAGCTTTCAAGACGCAGTTCAAAACTTATTCAGTCAGCTGATTGCTGTCACTTTGGTCTTTTAATTATCTTTTTATTTTATTCTTCTTTTATAATTGCACAGTGATGTTGTGTTTGAACTGTTTTATTAGCATTGCTGTTATTATGCTTTCCTCTGGAAAGAACCTCGTGCACTGTTTCTGCTGTTGTAAGACCTTCAAACAGCCAAACGGTGCACGAGGTGCATGGACAAAATACAACTTGATGGATTGATGGATTGATTGCATGCAGTCTCTCCATTTTGAAGTGTTTTCTTGTGGGCACGCTGCTTGTGGAACAGTGCACCGGTCCAGTAGCCTGGAAGTTGCCTGCAGGTCCACAGTCGACTCGCCAGGTTGACGCCTGATTGCATTTCACTGTTTTTATTTCATTTCCTGATTGCAAGCTGATAAGGACTGAGACACAACAAGCCAAATCAGCCCCCCGTGGGGAGTGTGTGTGTGTGTAGGTGTGTGTGTGTGTCTCAGCTGGAGGGAGGACTTTTTTTTTTTTTCTTTGTTTCTCAGCGTTCTCTTGAGGTCTAATCATGGGAGGGGGAGGTGCCGGCTATCATCACCGGGCTAATCAAACTGAAGAGCTGCGAACCCTCCGAGGTTCCCACAACCGTCACAGTAAATACACACGTTGTGGTCGTCCAGGAACGCCGTCAGTCTTCCTCCCTGGAGCGAGAAGGTCCCGCTGCTCGGGGGGGGAGAGGGGGGTCTTTTTGCTGGCCCTCTTTGTTTCACAGCCTTTGTGAGGAAAGCCACAGTTCAGGGGTCAAAGTTCAAAGGATCCCTGACCCAGGGGTCTTTGGAAACGCCACATCCCATCAGCCCTCTGGAGCATTCGGAGGAGGATTTGTATGATTAATCAAAGGAGAGACCCCCCAATCCTCACCCCCCCTCCAACCCCCCTTCCTGCAACACAGCAAGCTGACTTCATGCTGCTGAGTCACTTATTTAAAGTGGGATAGAGTTTCTCTCTCTCTTAAATCTCATGGTTTTGCATGCTTTAAACACTTGTGTGTTATTATTTCCCTACAGGTTAATGGCAATTTGTTGCTTCTGCTGCTGCAAAAAAAACCAACAAAAAGCACTGTAATGCAATTATATCTTTAAATGTGATTTAATTCACACATTTAAAATAGCATTGTTAAAAACAGATAGCAGTTGTCCGCATGCTATTTCTCATAAGGATAAAGGACCAACGGGCATTTATTTAACAAAGACACTGAGTTCTTTCTCAGTGGCCGTCAGTCAAAGTGTTTTTGTGCTGCTTCCAGTTTTACAGGATGGCCTAAATTTAGAGTTAATTGAAACTATTGACTGTTTGGCTGTGAACCAAAGCCATGCTTCTGCAAAAACGATGCATCAGTCAGATGAAGTAGCTCCAGGCTGCTGAGGTTGTGTGAAATCTGAGACGGTTTAGTCAAAAGTTGACAAAAAGTTATCATTTATTAGCAAACTGTTTGACCGTCTGGCTGTCAGGATTAAATAATGCATCAACATGTTGAACGAGCCATTATTACAGCCATGGTTAATGCAGACGTGTTGCACGGAAGTGGAAGTGTCCACCTCTTAGTGTCTCAACACACACACACACACGCACACACACACACACACATAGTGGCCCCGGGCTCGGCATGTGGGACGCAGTAATGTGGCCAACAACTTCCAGGAGCCTCCCCGCTGGTGTCTGCAGCGCCGACCGCCTGTTGTCCAACCTGTGGCCACCATCTGTGTCCCATTAAGAGCCACCAGAGGGCCGCGGCGCCGCCACCAAAGAAAAGAGAGAAAGGCAGAGAGAGAAGAAAGAAGCTGAAGTGGACTGCGCTCCCCTCAAAGTCCTCCCGCATTATTTAATTAGCCAGCACACTCCATAAAGTTCATGTTATTAACACAGCGGGAGCACATAAAAGTATATTGAATGAAGTTGCACCCAGGCTCAGGCTGTGATTGGCCGCCGCTGTTGCTGCCGCTGCGGCTGCAGACGGGAGATTCTGGACACACGCGGTCTGTGAAATTGGCTAAGGTGGATAATTAGAGCGTCTCTGAATAACCTGCAGCATCAATAATGCTCCTGCACTCAGGTATGAATGTGCAACGCTGGTGCCGCTGTCGCTCTTCTCGCCTCCTCTTGCTGAGAAAGTGGCCAGGCGTGCACATTCAGGACAGGCGGCTCTGGTTAGAGCTCCTTCCTGGGCCAAAGTAAACGCAGTGCTTGTACGTGCAATAAATCACATCCCCAATTGTGACGCTGAAAGTTTTCTTCTGCTGCCAAAAAAAAAAGCAGCAAGGAAAGCTAAATGAGTGAGGGGCTGCGGAGGGGATTAGCAGGGGTCGCAGGGTTCGAGGCGGCGCCGCCCGACCTCAATCAATGCCGAAGGGGGACGTTTTCAAAAAAAAAAAGGAAAAAAGAGCTAAAACAATCCAGATGATGACCTCTGACCTCCACCTCTGAGCGAAGTGGACGTGGCCTCTGGCTTTGGGAGAACCAAACACCTCTATTATGGCCTGAGATTGGAGGCTTGGGGGATCGGCCACACACACACACACACACACACACACATAAACAAATGCTGTCTATTTTCACGTGGCGGCCGCCCTCCACACCTCCGTCTCTCTCTTCCTCTGAGAGCCGTCGCCCTGCTGGTGCTTCACTGACTGAGGTCCTCTCCACACGGGAAGGTTTTTTGGTGGAAACGCTAAAGTATTTAACCGTTACGGCGTTTCGTCCACACGGCAACGCCGTTTGGCTCCCCCGAAACGGTATTTTTTGACAACGGGTCCCAGAGTGGGAAAATCTGACGACGCCGTTTCGCCGTTGTCAACATCGTTGCCGTGTGGACGGTGAAAACGGCTTTTCCTTGTAAAACGATGACGTCATCGCACCGTCACTGTCATGTGACCGGAAAAAACAAGGCATGCAATGCGGCACGAACAACAACGATGGCGGCCAGCGGAGTTGTCTTTGTATCGCAGGCGCTTCAAGGTTTGTTGGCAATATCACTACACAACCTCACACAACCTCAGACTCACTTTTTTTCCCGCTACTCGCCATTTTTGTTTTGTGTGTGTTTAGTGTGTAGCGGAAATGCCCTCTTTCTAAATCGTGGGTCCGGTGGCTGTGTGAGCGTCTGTTAACAGCGCCACCTTTGGGTGTGGCATACGCATTACATCGTTTTCACCCACCGTTCCGTCTCCATCCGCCAGCGTGTGGACGCCACTTTTTTCCACCCCGGGAAAGAAAAACAACGGCAACGTTCCCGTGTGGACAGGGCCTGAGTCTCCAACATGTTTTCAACTCTCTGACATCACTGTGTCGACAAAGTCATCTCTGCTTTCCTGTCACTGGACCGCCCTCACAAGTCCATCCCTCACTGTGACGTCACAAAGGGGGCCGATATGGTGAAATGGTGGGGATAAATTATTCTGCCTCTCTTCAACCAGGGCGCCAGTGGCGAAACAGAAAAAAAACTGTGAAGAAAGTTGCAAGTTGTGACAAACATGCGGGATTTGGTGAGCAGCTCATCGAAGCCAGGCTGCGTGAACGTGAATGATGGCAGGCGTGCGATGAAGACGCCGGACCTGGGAACCTGCGGGGGGGTCGATGATGAACTGAGCGAGGCTGCTGCACCAAAGTCACAACGTGAGACCATCGCTGTTGTTTACTCCCCAAGCAAAACAAAGCCAAAATCAAAACCAACCTGTCCCCCCTCCCCCTCCCACCCAGCACTCCCCCCTCCCCCACCCACCCAGCGCTCCCCAGCAGCAACCATTAGCCAGCAGATGAAACGCCGTCGCAGCGCCGGCCCTCCGTCTGAGTCCGGCCACTCGTCAGCAGCGGCGTCTCCGCTCCCAAATGAATTCCTTGCATGTGCGGATAAACACGACCGCCTGACCTGAATGAGAAATGAAGAGAAGACGACACACACACACACACACACACACACACACACACAAAACAAAATGGAAATCAGCCGATTGATTTGGCGCCAGCGCCGCATATATATTCCAAAAAAATTGCCTCTTTATCGGGCGGCGCCGACAGGCCGGGCCGGGCGAGGAGAACCTGACGTCTCTGTAATGTAAATATGATGGCGCTAATCCGACGGCGCGACGCGGCTCCGGATCTCCGGCGGCGGCCGTGCGGCGCCTCCCAAACGTGTAATAGCGTTAAATCAAATTAGAGCCCAGCCGCACCACCAGGACCACAAGAACAGGGAGGTGATTTATCAGGACTGAGGGGGGGGGCTCGAGCAGATTCAATTCACACCCAAATTATCCACTAAATTGTTGCACCCCAACATTTCTATCTCTCTCTGCCTCTCTGGAGATGAATGCTAATAACCTGCTGAAAATGAATCGTCAACACGGAGACCCAGTTCCAGTCCTGCTGACCTGCCTCGGGCCAGACGCAGGGAGTCCGAGCAGAACCAGGCCGCAGTGACTCAGGCTGGCTGCAGGGGGAGTGGAGTGCGTCAGAAACTCAGCTGGCCTTCCATGCATCTTGATGCTGGGTGGTTGTTTTGTTTTGGCATGAGCTTTAAAAATGTTTTCAGGTCACAATTATTTCCACGGACCTTCTACAACTTGCAGAAAAAGGTCAAGAATGAAAATTATATCTTAAAATATCTTCAGCCAACAGTTTACCCGTTGAAGAAGCAGATTTCTCCCAGTTTACATTTTGTGAAGCATCAGAAGCTGTGATAAATTATTATGACGACAGTCCCCAAAGATGCATTTCTGTCTAATTAGCCGGCTTTTTTTTTTTTTGTTTTGTTTATCCAAATTCCAGTTTTGGGAAAAGATAACAGATGGATTCAAACTGTGTCACATTTTCATTTTCTTCCCTCTGCTGCCTGGCCTGCTGGTCGTGGGCCAAAAACCAATCGATTTTCTGGAGATGATCAAAAAAAATTGTAACCATTAAGACTTCCGTTCTGGTGCCTGAGCAGCAGCATCGGCGGCAGCAGCAGCAGCAGCAGCAGCGGCAGCAGCAGCAGCAACGGCGGCAGCGGCAGCAGCAGCAGCAGCAACAGCAGCATCAGCAGCAGCATCAGCGGCAGCAGCAGCAGCAGCAGCAGCAGCAGCAGCAGCAGCAGCAGCAGCAGCAGCAGCAGCAGCAGCAGCGGCAGCAGCAGCAGCGGCAGCAGCAGCTGTGATTTCATTTCAGGCGAGTGGATCTTGAAGATGTGCAGCTCTTCTGACTGCTGATCTTTCACAGCTGGAGAATTTCGAGCAGCTCAGAAAACTTTTTTAGCGAGTCGATGTGAAACGTTAGAGACACAAAGACACACACACACACACACACACACACACACACACACACAGTTGCTCAGGGCTCAGTGTTCTTAGGATTCTCAGCTGTGCACAACTGAGTGTTTTGTGATGAACAGGCTGCCTCACCCTCGCTGCCCACGCACACTCCCACACACACACACACACACACTGGCAGATCTTGTGCACTCTCTCTCTCTCACTCTGGCAACCTCGCTCTACCAAGTCGGTCCGAGATGAAATTTGTGGGAATTTAAATTAGCTGCTTGGTGGAGTTGCAGCATGACGGCTGGGTGTGAATGTGGGTCTGAGCTGCGGACTTCCTGCACAGTTAGCCCTCTGTTTGCAGCCTCCTGCTAGAACCGGTGCTTCCTGTTGCACCTGGAACCTGTTTCTGGACGGAAAGAAGAAAAAAACAATCTGCGGTCTCAGGGGGCGGAGCCAGCACCGGGACTGGGGAATTGTAACTAACCCCGGGATGTTGTCAGTGGCCTGTGTGACATCACTAGGGGTTTGGTTGCACTGCACTGTTGCAGGAGAGTCTGATCGCATTGAAGAGAGGAGGAGGTGTGAAACCACAGGAACGCTCCAGAAGATTCTCTAGCAGCAGCAGCAGCAGCAGCAGCAGCAGCAGCAGCAGCAGCAGCAGCAGCAGCAGCAGCAGCAGCAGCAGCAGCAGCCAGCAGCAGCAGCAGCCACAGCAGCAGCAGCAGCCACAGCAGCAGCAGCAGCCGCTGGGCTCCTCTGAACAAAGCTCTCACCCCAAACCTCCTGGGTGTGTTTGGGGTGTTTGGGGTGCAACACAAGCCAGGCGTGGCTTCACGGAGCCCAGGGTTCTGCTGCTTGTTGCTATGTTGTACTGTTACTGAAGAGTCCGATTTTGACGTTTCCATTCTTAAATTGTGTTGCTCATTGATTATCTAGTCAGCAACTGTCTGGGGGAAAGAGCAAAAATTCTAGTGATAAAATTCATTATTCAAATTCAATTCAAATTTAATTCTGTTTTTAAAAAACAACAAAAAACAGAACCTGTTTGTGTGAATCTGCAATCACTCTAAGTCAACTAACTATTCCTGTTTTGAAGAATCCCCCTTTTCTTCATCAGCAGTTGGAGCAGCTGCTGTGTTTTCAAAGAACAGTTCAATTGAAATTCTTTTTATTCTCCTCCTTTTACCTCACATTGGAACAAAAAAAAAACAACAAAAGATCCTGGCATTGAACTGAGATAAAGCCAAAGAGCAAGTTGTGATTTATCAAGTAGGAAAATATACAGAAAGTTCTTTGCTGTTTTTCTTTCTTCTTCTTCTTCTTCTTCTTCTTCTTCTTCTTCTTCTTCTTCTTCTTCTTCTTCTTCGTCACCACTCAGCAGCAACTCTGTGCCTCGTGGAGCCGACGACAGCGACAACAGAAAGAGCTTTGAGGGGCTAACGCTAAAGCTAAAGTTTCCCATCATGCACCTCTCGCCGCTGCACGGTGGGAAGCTCGGCGCTCTCCCCTCCCGCCCCCTCAACTCCATGTTGCTAAATCATTAATGCCCCCACAATTACACTTAAACCAGGCTTCTGACGGCTTCCCACCTGTGTCAACAGGCTGGGAGTTTGCTTAGCATTAGCGCGCAGCTAAAGGTTTCAGCCCGCTGAGGCTGCTGTAGGTTGATCACACGTGTCGTCGCCGCTGCCGGTTGCTTATGTTCTGGAAGAGGTTTTCCACACGCAGCAGATTAATGAGGCCGGCGTCTCCGAGGTTAAATCATCTCAGCCAGGACCTTCCTCTTCTCCTCTTCCCTTTGTTTGAACACACTCGCACGCGCGCGTTCCTTTCTTTTTTGCTTTTTCTTTTTCCCTCCCCGTGTCCCCCCGTCTCTGTCTCACACACTCACCGGGGCACCAGGGTGGTCCGCAAAGCCTCGGCTTCACTCGATTCATCAACTCCGATTGTGGATTCATCTCCAGCAAAAGTCACTTTGTTTCACTGCTTGTTGACACAGACGCACGCAGGTGTCGTGATGCAACTTCCTCCCAACTTAAAAAAACATCAACAAAAACAACAATTTATATTTAAATTTCCTATCAGAGGAGTACAAAGTAATAATAACAATAGTCAATTAATAAACAAAATGACTGAAAGCCTATTTCCAAAAATAAATAAGCTTTATTTTTTTTAAATAATGAATAAGATTGTGTATTTTCTGCTGGAGGAAATGTGTTAATAAGCCAACTGCAGTGGGGTGTAATGAAGGCAGTGGAGGTCGACCCCGGAGAGCTTTTCTGCACATTTTTATTCCATTAGAGGTTCAAATGTAATTATTTGCCTGGTCCAAAACAAACTCGCTGAATCAAATCCTTCCAATTATGTTTTTCCCCTGATTTATTTCTGGGTCCGTGCAGGTGCCGACGGGGGAGGCAATAATTCCCGGTCAGTGAACGAGAAGAGGGGGGGTCTTCTCTTATTTAGGGAAATAAAATGAGAAAACAATCAAGAAAATAAATGTCCTAAATGTGGGAAACGTGACTTGACGACTCATCGCCAGCCCAACTTCTCACCATCACCTGCGCAGACAGCAGAGAGGCTCCTCCCCCGCCTGCATCATTAAAAATCAATGTGGCTGCTTATTTACAGTTTGAACTCTGCGTGTGTGTGTGTGTGTCTGAACTGGAGACGGGAGAGCCGGAGAAGGGGAGACAGGAGGGGAGACGGGGGACTCTGACAATTCCCCCCGGTGCTAAGCTCTCCAAGTCACATGCGGTTTGTCAAGCTTTATCAGAGGACAAAAAGGAAGGGAGGGGCGTGCGTGTGTGTGTGTGCGTGTGCACGTGTGTGTGTGTGCATGTGCACGTGTGTGTGTGTGTGTGTGTGTGTGTGCATGTTCTAAAAAAAAAGGGGTACGAGTGGGGAGGCATAGCTGCCGTGGTCTCCATGGCGATGATGCTAGTTAGCCTGCTAGCGCCCAGGGGCCCTGAGGACAGTGACAATACAAGCAGGGACTTAGCAGCAGCCGCACTCGCATTAATGAGATTTTTCACACTTATTATACACACACACACACACACACACACACACACACATTCACGGCTAACACCGCGCTGTAGCACTGTGCTCTTATTGTGTTATCCTGAGCGTGTGTGTGTGTGGAAATATTATAGCTCCCCCCCAACACACACACACACACACACACACACACACACACACACACACGCGCCCCCAGCGGTGTTTACGGGCAAATAAACACGTGTAAACACAGACGCGTCGTGTCGTCTTTCAATCAATGTCTGAATCAAACTGGCCCGCCGCATTTTTTCACAACCCTGCAAACATAAACACAGACACACACACACACACACACACACACAAAAAGGGCAAATAATAGAGGCTCGTCTGAGGCTGCTATTACAAAACATGGCAGCCCTGCATTATCCGCTTGCTGCGACTCCGCCTGGGAATTCCAGGCTCGCCGGCTTCGGCGCTCCAGCAGGCGGGAGAGACGGAGCCGCGCCGCCGCTGCCAAAGCTGTAAATAAGGCGCTTTTTACAGTTTGTCCTGCAACGAGGTGCAGAAACGGAGGCAGGTTGTAATTTCTGGAGACAAATTAAGACGGTGGGGGGAAAGAAGTGGGAAATAAAACTTTATCATCTGTCCGGGGGTTTATATCGTACGTGCGGGAGTTTGCTCGCAAAACAACAATCAATCAGCTTTTTGGAGCGAGTGTGTTGTATAAATGTCACTTTTACTCATTCGGCCGTCTGCTGCCTTTTCTTTCAGTTTAAACTCTCACAGTCGTACTGCTTTTTGTCTCGATGAAACGCTTCACAGTCAATATTTGCGCAGCAAAGTCAAATCAAATTGTGCGATTATTTTTACAGATCTTCAGAAGAAAAAGGTGGTCTCGCAGGGCGGAGCCAACACCTGGGCTGGGAAAGTGTGGACACTTTTCCCTGGGAGAGGCATCGATGCCCTTTCTGACATCACAAAGCCTGCTGGTGGAGTTAGACATTATCGTCACAGAACCTCCATAAAGGGGATTCTTTTTTTTTTTGCACCGTCCGGGACTTTTTCCAACAAAAAAAGACAAATTCTTACGTGGTTGGAAAGGGAAAAAGCCGTCAGCATGCGGCTCAGGAGCAGTCGGCTCTGGCGAGGCGGTGAACCCCAGATGTTATTATTTAGAGAAGCCCTGTCACTCAAGATGACGAACAACAGCGCGACAAAAACGTCACGTGCGGTTTCGGCTGCTGCGGCTTCGTCTGTCAGCGCACCGAGCGACGGAGACGTCAAACAATATGTTCTTTACCATAAAGCAGGAGCCAATTAGCCAAGCGGTCGGCCGCCATGTTTACACCCCCTCCACCGTCTCCTCGGTTGTCGTTGGGAATTACACACAAACTATCAGTCGTGTCGTGCTTTTTTCTGGCTGTTTTTCTTCCCGTCGACCTCAAATTAACTCACCGCCGCCGCCGCCGCCGCCTCTTCCTGTTTCTCTGCATATCATTACGTCTTATTGTGATTATTGTCGGGCCTTTTGAACGCCGCCGCCGGCGTCATGTTTTATTTAGCAGATCCGACGCTCGTGTTTGCCTGTGATTTATGTTAAAATGGCCTTTTAGTGGCTGGCGTGCAGTCGGCGCAGCGACGCTCAGCTGGAAGATATTTCTGCAAAAGAGGAAATGAGAATCTGCGCCCGGCTTTGGGATTAAAGCAGCTGTCAGTTGATCAAATATTTGCATTATTCTCACCCTGCCTGCTCTCGCGCAGCCGTGCGCTCCTTCATGCGCACGTGCACACGCTGACACATACACACACGCACACACACACACACACACACACACACGTACGCTGTTAGCTTTATGCATTTTTTATTTTTGGGATCCTGTCGCAGCAGCGACGGCGGCGCAGGGCTCCCGTCAAATGCAGCAAAGGTCGGGGGGTCGGAGGTCGGCGCTGCAAAGGTCACGCCCCTGTCACCGTGGTAACGCCGTCCTCGGGGCAGAACGCTCCCACAGGGGCTGAAGCGGCTAAATCTGTCCGGCGCTGCGTCATCGCTTCTGAAAGTTCACGCTCAAGAGGAGCTCGGCGGGAGCTTTCAAACACGGCTCCTCCTCCTCCTCCTCCTCCCGCAGGAGTCAGAGGGACGTCCGCGGTTGGGAGCTCGGCTCCGCCGGGGAACCTTTGATTTGTCGTGGAGGTTTTTGCCGAGGTCGCCGGTTGCAATTCCAGCCGCCGAGGGCGGAGCCACGCCCTGCGCAAGCCGCCAAGTTGCTAGCCTCGTCCGCCACACAGAGCGCAAAGGATGATGGGTAACAGCCACTCACACGTCTCAATCTTCCCGTCGTCCTCCGCTCAGTCCAGGTGACTCCAGGTGAGACTTTCGACAGAGCTTCTGTCGATTGATCGTTGATCAGTCCGCCCACACGGTCGTCACAACAGGAGGAAGCGCGGTGGAGCTGCGTGCCAACAAACACGACTGCAGGGGGCGGCGGTGCAGACAGGAGACAGGAAAAACAATGAGGGTTAGGGTTACATCAGGGTTACATCAGGGTTCTATTCATGTATACCAGCGACAGTACTTAACCTGCTGTGTGTGTAGGTGTGTGTGTAGGTGTGTGTGTGTGTCTCCAGCCGCTCCTCCGCCCGGCTCCGCTGAGAGATGAACAGATGGACACGGTGGTGGAGGTGGAGGGTGGGTGGGGGTCTGGCAGGACGCAGGGAGACAAAAGGAGAAGCAGGAAGGAGAGTTTGGTGGTGGTGGTGGTGGTGGTGGGGGGGGGGGCGACAGCAGACAAAGACGTGCCAGACTAACAGGCGACACTGTAGAGGTGGGAAGACGGCGGGCGGTGAAAAACCTGGACTGCGGTGCTCACAGGTGAAACAAAGAGGCGTCAACCAGGAAGTGGCGGCGGGCCGAGTGTGTTGGGCGGCGGCTCAGTGAATCAACCGCGGGGCTTCCTTCAGTGCAGCGCTGTGGTGTTTCTGCAGTGTGACTCCTCCTCAACACAAAGCAGCTGCAGTGTGAACCCAAGCAGCAAGAGCTGGGAGAGAAGTCCAGGGCTGAGGGCTGGGAAGGGACCACGCAGGCAACGCATCCTGACCCGCTTACCTCGCCACTACGGCAACTCAAACAGGCCAATCAGTGCAATCTCACAACAGATGTGCTGGACTTTGTCGTGTTTGTGTTTCAAAGGGACACTTCATCTTGGAGTTGTTGTTGGATTGTGTATTTGATGGGTTTTGAGGGAGGGAGACTCGCACAGGTGATGACGGCCTTTGGCCAATATGCTAAACCTGTTGAGCTATCCCTTCAAAACTAAACCTGTTGAACTATCCCTGTGTGGTTGTCAAATCCAGCCGCAGCTGAATGCTTCTCTCCTGGTGATCTCTCAGATTATTTCGCCCCATCAGGCCTTCAGCCTTCAAAGCCTTCAAAGTCACTCTGAAAACATTTATTTTTTTATTCTCTCATCAGCAAATTCCATCTCGGGAAGCTCACCCTGATTTTCTGATCTCACGTCTCTGCCAGCTGTGATGTCGAAGCAAAGATCTGCAACATGTTTGGCGTTTTATTGAAGTCGCCCGCACAGCTGCACAACTTCCCTTCAAATCTTTCCATCCCTCGCTCCTGCTCCCAACATCTCTGTGATTTGTTCCTCCTGTGTCTCGTTGTCGCTTCATCCTCTTCATTGCTTGCACCTGTGCTCACCTTCCCTCTGGTTACACACAGCCCTTGATTCCCTTTGTCTGCGTCAGCTTGTGGGACGTTTTGTATTTGAAGCACAGGGATGATTGTGAAGGTTTGTTTGTCTTTTTCTTTTTGGAAATCAAGAGTTTTTATTTCCTGCAAGCCAGGGATTGTCTGGATGTTGGGTGCTGCCGCTAACACCAAGCCATGACACATAAGATTGCAAGTTGGCTCACGCGGTGACGCTGGCGCCACCAGGGGGGGCAATCATTTCCTCTAATTGACAAATTGGCCGCGCACACGAGCGCACGCTTGAATTGCGTCGTCAGGATTGGCCGCGGCGGCGCTGGCAGTTGAGTTGGAGTGAAGCGGTTCTGTCGCTTTCCGCATCACGTGACTGCGGTGAGACTTCTTCTTCGAAAAGAAATTCCTGCTCCTGCTTCTCTAACGAGACGGTGCTCAGAAAAAAGTCTCGCAAAAAGGAGAAATGTGGACGTGAAGCCAATTTGACTTTGACTGTGCAGACGTTAACTGCAGCTGGTTAGCACAGCGGCTAACATCTGTGTGTGGGAGTGTTTGTGCTCATGTCAGCCTCGCAGACAAAAAAAAAAATCCTTCTCCCTCTGCTTATGTTTGCCGCATACTTTTGCACACAAACCTTTTCAAAACTGCTGAAGTGGACGTCCGTCCGATCACCCCTAGATTCTCATTCTGTGCTGTTAGCCTGTTAGCGCTCCCTCATTCCACTGCATCCCCAACTCCAAGACCGTCCTCCGCTTTCCTCCTCCTTGCTGTTTTCATGCTACTTGGCACAGAATAATGGAAATATTCTTGGTTAGCTGAGGTGTAATCTAATTAGCGGCTGTGCTAGGACGCTACAGGGTGTGTCCTACATATTTAATCCTGTACATTTCCTGCTTATAAGATTATTTTCCTGCTATTTTCAAGCTATATTTTTCCTTCAGCGCCACTCCTGGAGCAGCAGAGCAGATACCTTGATGACCTACATAGGGGATATTTTTAGTTGGACCAAAATAATCCGATGTTTGCGTGGAATAAAAAAAAAAAAAAAGCATCGACAAAGAGCTTCTTGGCCTGCACCGTCCCAACAGCTTGTCCCTCTTCTGGGTTGGTGCAAAAAATATCCGGACGAACAAGTGAGTCATTCTGCTGCAGGCCAAGCCAACTTTTTTTTCCTCTTCGTTTTGATTCCTTATTCCATGCAATAAACAGAGGGACACTGTGCAAGTGGGAGTGTTTTTAACCGGCCCCTCAGGATTCCTCCCAGGTGCTTCCACTGACTCAGGACTCCTCAGGCCAAGTCCACCACACCTTCACAATCTTCCTCAAATACTCCCCGAAAACCTCTTTGCTTCCAACGCAAACCCAGAAAACTGTCTGAGTTCAGCAGCCGCCACACAAGGCCTCGCTCTCCCTGGCTCTCCCTGGCTCTCCCTCGCTCTCCCTGGCTCTCCCTCGCCTCTCTCCCTCGCTCTCCTCGCCTCCTCGCTCTCCCTCGCTCTCCCTCGCTCTCCCTCGCTCTCCCTCGCTCTCCTCTCCTCTCTCTCTCCTCTCTTCTCTCTCTCGCCTCCCTCTCTCTCTCTCTCTCCTCTCTCTCTCTCTCTCCTCTCTCTCTGGCTCTCTCTGCTCTCTCTCTCTCTCTCTCTCTCTCTCTCTCTCTCTCTCCTCTCTGGCTCTCTGGCTCTCCCTCGCTCTCTCTCTGGCTCTCCCTCGCTCTCTCTCTCTCTCTCTCTGGCTCTCTCTCGCTCTCCCTCGCTCTCTCTCTCTCTCCTCGCTCTCTCTCTCTCCCTCGCTCTCTCTCGCTCTCTCTCGCTCTCTTTCACTCTCTCCCTTGCTCTCTCTCACTCTCTCTCGCTCTCCCTCTCTCTCTCTCTCTCTCGCTCTCTCTCTCTCGCTCTCTCTCGCTCTCTCCCTCGCTCTCCCTCGTCTTTGTCTTTCCAGCCGAGCCCAATCCTCAATCTGATCCGCTATCGTCTCCTACGGCGTTTTTGGCGGGCGGCGCCGCCAAGATGGATGCATCGGCGCCCTCTTTTCATCGACAAAAAAAAAATGAAGCTTCACGCTTGACGGTCGACGCTGGAATGGATTCCGCCGCTACCTGCAGGTGAATCTGAGGCGCGGCAGTAATCCATCTGATGCAGCTCGAGCATGGGACAGCACGGCAGCCCCCGGCTTTCTGTCTGTGTGTGAGTGTGTGTGTGTGTGTGAAGGTAAAATACATCCCAGAGGTGAATAAGATCCACTTCAGCTGCATGTGTGCTGAAAAACGACTCATGGCTCACTTGTGTATCAACCTGGAGTAATAATGGCAACAACACTTCATTAAAACGAGGCCCAGCAGTTCAGGCCTGACAGAGTGGGAAGCTGGGAAGCTGGGAAACGTTCTCACCCGCAGAGATGATTTACACATTTTACACACAGCGAAATGATCGCTAATTGTTGTGCGAAACGTCAAATAATGCATTTCACACTCCTGCCGTCTCCTCTGTGTGTGTGTGTGTGTGTGTGTGTGTGTGTGTGTGTGTGTGCACGCATGCTTGATAAACGCTAGCATGCTTCATTTAGCCAAGATGGAGACGTTAACAAATGCTGCCTGCAGGGGCTCATCGATTGATCACACCTTTCGCCGCAGCTTGTTTGTTTGTCACGCAAAAACACACACACACACACACACACATCAATGTAAAGCTATGGACATGGATGGACATTTTAAAAAAAAGGGGGGGGGGGGGGCTTGTAGACAAAAATTAAAAAAAAAAAAAAAAAAAAATCTCCAGACTCAACGTGCAAACGTGGACGATGAGACGTCAACACAAACACAACACAACACAAACTGCCACCAACGAAAAGTCCATAAAATGTCCAGTTGGTTGGACCGTTGCAAGGCTGCTGCCCCTTCCTCAGTTAAAGTGGGACTAATCAAAGTGGTAACAGCAAAAAAAATTCTTCTTTCAATGTCCAACTGGCTCCTGCCTCCAACAAGAGTCCCGCAATGACAACCATCTCCTCACTGTCTTCTTCTTCTTCTTCTTCTTCTTCTTCTTCTTCTTCTTCTTCTTCTTCTTCTTCTGTGTTTTTGACTGCAGGGCCAAAAGAGAAGCTAAGAATCTCCACAGCGCCAGGACCATCTGGAAAACAATGAATAAACTCTTCAGGTTGGAGCTCAGCAGGACGGATGAGCTGGGTTTCAGAAAAGAGCTCTCGGGACGCTGGGGGCGTGGCTGCACTGCGAGGTTGTGACAGCAGGACGGAGGTTTGCAGCAAGTTAGTGCAAAGAGTTGCAACAGATGAGAGTTTAGTTGTGAGCTCTTTGCTTTTTTTTTTTTTGCTCACATTTGTTTTAGGATTTGAACAAAAGATCCAGGCAAGCAGCAGCAGCAGGCAGCAGCAGCAGCAGCAGCAGCAGCAGGAGCAGCAGCAGCAGCAGCAGCAGCAGCAGCAGCAGCAGCAAGAACAAACAAGGCCAGAGTGTTTGTCAAGAAGGAGCAGCAGGACACACACAGCGGTTTGTGTTGTTCGTCTGGTTGTGCAGCACTGTTTGTTCCTTCATGGTGGTGCTGCAGGTGGCGCCGTTCGTTTGTTATACAACCTACGTGGCCTGCACAGTGTGTCTGCCGTGCTTCTCCCCATGTGTGTGTGTGTGTGTGGGTGGGTGTGTGTGTGTGTGTGTGTGTTCAAGGTGTGAGGTGATGAGTCACTGAAGTGGTTTGACATATATTTTCCTGGGTGATCTCTCACACACATGCGTGCACACACACGCACCCACACAGGATGTGAGGTGCAGCGTGTTGCAGAAGGTCTCCATCAGCAGAAGGTCTCCAGCAGAAGGTCTCCATTAGAAGGTCTCCATCCGAAGGTTTCCATTAGAAGGTCTCCATTAGAAGGTCTCCATTAGAAGGTCTCCAGCAGAAGGTCTCCAGCAGAAGATCTGCAGCAGAAGGTTTCCATTAGAAGGTCTCCAGCAGAAGATCTGCAGCAGAAGGTTTCCATTAGAAGGTCTCCAGCAGAAGGTCTCCAGCAGAAGATCTGCAGCAGAAGGTTTCCATTAGAAGGTCTCCAGCAGAAGATCTGCAGCAGAAGGTTTCCATTAGAAGGTCTCCAGCAGAAGGTCTCCAGCAGAAAGTCTCCATCAGAAGGTCTCCAGCAGAAGGTCTCCATCAGCAGAAGGTCTCCAGTAGAAGGTCTCCAGCAGAAGGTCTCCATCAGAAGGTCTCCAGCAGAAGGTCTCCATCAGCAGAAGGTCTCCATTAGAAGGTCTCCAGCCGAAGGTTTCCATTAGAAGGTCTCCATCAGCAGAAGGTCTCCAGCAGAAGGTCTCCAGCCGAAGGTCTCCAGCCGAAGGTTTCCATTAGAAGGTCTCCATTAGAAGGTCTCCAGCAGAAGGTCTCCAGCAGCAGAAGGTCTCCATCAGCAGAAGGTCTCCATTAGAAGGTCTCCATTAGCAGAAGGTCTCCATCAGCAGAAGGTCTCCATTAGAAGGTCTCCAGCCGAAGGTTTCCATTAGAAGGTCTCCATCAGCAGAAGGTCTCCATTAGAAGGTCTCCATTAGAAGGTCTCCAGCCGAAGGTCTCCAGCCGAAGGTTTCCATTAGAAGGTCTCCATCAGCCGAAGGTCTCCATTAGAAGGTCTCCATTAGAAGGTCTCCATTAGAAGGTCTCCAGCAGAAGGTTTCCATTAGAAGGTCTCCAGCAGAAGGTCTCCATTAGAAGGTCTCCAGCAGAAGGTCTCCAGCAGAAGGTCTCCATTAGAAGGTCTCCAGCAGAAGGTCTCCATTAGAAGGTCTCCATTAGAAGGTCTCCAGAAGGTCTCCATTAGAAGGTCTCCATCAGCAGAAGGTCTCCATTAGAAGGTCTCCATTAGAAGGTCTCCATCTAGAAGGTCTCCAGCAGAAGGTCTCCAGCAGAAGGTCTCCATCAGAAAGGTCTCCATCAGCAGAAGGTCTCCAGCAGAAGGTCAGAAGGTCTCCATTAGAAGGTCTCCAGAAGGTCAGAAGGTCTCCATCAGAAGGTCTCCATTAGGTCTCCATTAGAAGGTCTCCAGCAGAGGTCTCCATTAGAAGGTCTCCAGAAGGTCTCCATCAGCAGAAGGTCTCCATCAGAGAGGTCTCCATTAGAAGGTCTCCATTAGAAGGTCTCCAGCAGAAGGTCTCCATTAGAAGGTCTCCATCAAGGTCTCCAGAAGGTCTCCAGCAGAAGGGTCTCCATTAGAAGGTCTCCATCAGCAGAAGGTCTCCATCAGCAGAAGGTCTCCATTAGAAGGTCTCCAGAAGGTCTCCATTAGAAGGTCTCCAGCAGAAGGTTTCCATTAGAAGGTCTCCATCAGCAGAAGGTCTCCAGCCGAAGGTATCCATTAGAAGGTCTCCATTAGAAGGTCTCCAGCCGAAGGTCTCCAGCAGAAGGTCTCCAGCAGAAGGTCTCCAGCAGAAGGTTTCCATTAGAAGGTCTCCATCAGCAGAAGGGTCTCCAGCCGAAGGTATCCATTAGAAGGTCTCCATTAGAAGGTCTCCAGCCGAAGGTCTCCAGCAGAAGGTCTCCAGCAGAAGGTCTCCAGCAGAAGGTCTCCATTAGAAGGTCTCCATCAGCAGAAGGTCTCCATTAGAAGGTCTCCAGCAGAAGGTCTCCAGCAGAAGGTCTCCATCAGCAGAAGGTCTCCATTAGAAGGTCTCCATCAGCAGAAGGTCTCCATCAGCAGAAGGTCTCCAGCAGAAGGTCTCCAGCAGAAGGTCTCCATCAGCAGAAGGTCTCCATTAGAAGGTCTCCATCAGCAGAAGGTCTCCAGCAGAAGGTCTCCATTAGAAGGTCTCCAGCAGAAGGTCTCCATTAGAAGGTCTCCAGCAGAAGGTCTCCATTAGAAGGTCTCCATTAGAAGGTCTCCAGCAGAAGGTCTCCAGCAGAAGGTTTCCATTAGAAGGTCTCCAGCAGAAGGTCTCCATCAGCAGAAGGTCTCCATTAGAAGGTCTCCAGCCGAAGGTTTCCATTAGAAGGTCTCCATCAGCAGAAGGTCTCCATTAGAAGGTCTCCATCAGCAGAAGGTCTCCATCAGCAGAAGGTCTCCATTAGAAGGTCTCCAGCAGAAGGTCTCCATTAGAAGGTCTCCAGCAGAAGGTCTCCATCAGCAGAAGGTCTCCATCAGCAGAAGGTCTCCAGCAGAAGGTCTCCATTAGAAGGTCTCCATCCGAAGGTTTCTATTAGAAGGTCTCCAGCAGAAGGTCTCCATTAGAAGGTCTCCAGCAGAAGGTCTCCATCAGCAGAAGGTCTCCATTAGAAGGTCTCCAGCCGAAGGTTTCCATTAGAAGGTCTCCATCAGCAGAAGGTCTCCATTAGAAGGTCTCCATCAGCAGAAGGTCTCCATCAGCAGAAGGTCTCCATTAGAAGGTCTCCAGCAGAAGGTCTCCATTAGAAGGTCTCCAGCAGAAGGTTTCCATTAGAAGGTCTCCATCAGCAGAAGGTCTCCAGCCGAAGGTATCCATTAGAAGGTCTCCATTAGAAGGTCTCCAGCCGAAGGTCTCCAGCAGAAGGTCTCCAGCAGAAGGTCTCCAGCAGAAGGTTTCCATTAGAAGGTCTCCATCAGCAGAAGGTCTCCAGCCGAAGGTATCCATTAGAAGGTCTCCATTAGAAGGTCTCCAGCCGAAGGTCTCCAGCAGAAGGTCTCCAGCAGAAGGTCTCCAGCAGAAGGTCTCCATTAGAAGGTCTCCATCAGCAGAAGGTCTCCATTAGAAGGTCTCAAGCAGAAGGTCTCCAGCAGAAGGTCTCCATCAGCAGAAGGTCTCCATTAGAAGGTCTCCATCAGCAGAAGGTCTCCATCAGCAGAAGGTCTCCAGCAGAAGGTCTCCAGCAGAAGGTCTCCATCAGCAGAAGGTCTCCATTAGAAGGTCTCCATCAGCAGAAGGTCTCCAGCAGAAGGTCTCCATTAGAAGGTCTCCAGCAGAAGGTCTCCATTAGAAGGTCTCCAGCAGAAGGTCTCCATTAGAAGGTCTCCATTAGAAGGTCTCCAGCAGAAGGTCTCCAGCAGAAGGTTTCCATTAGAAGGTCTCCAGCAGAAGGTCTCCAGCAGAAGGTCTCCATCAGCAGAAGGTCTCCATCAGCAGAAGGTCTCCATTAGAAGGTCTCCAGCCGAAGGTCTCCAGCAGAAGGTCTCCATTAGATGGTCTCCAGCAGAAGGTCTCCAGCAGAAGGTTTCCATTAGAAGGTCTCCAGCAGAAGGTCTCCAGCAGAAGGTCTCCATCAGCAGAAGGTCTCCATCAGCAGAAGGTCTCCATTAGAAGGTCTCCAGCCGAAGGTCTCCAGCAGAAGGTCTCCAGCAGAAGGTCTCCAGCAGAAGGTCTCCAGCAGAAGGTCTGCAGCCGCTCTGATGACCTGCATGCCTGCCTGCAGTAGAAAAGGCTTCTGAAAGGGAAACAGCAACCACAGCTGAGATGTTGCGTGTGTTTATTAGACAATCGGCTGTGCGTCGTCGTCATTGCTCCTTGGTGCTGACTGGTAGTGACTGACTGACTGACCGCCAGTGTTTGCAAGACTCGGACGCCGACGCCGATGTCCAACTCTGCCGTGATGTTCAAGGGCGTGGGGATTTCAGCCACTTTGCCCAGGTTAGCTCTCACACGGCAGAAAGTGGTAGCAGGTCTTTGAGATGTTGAGTGAATGCAGGTGTGAAAGCCGCTGTGGCTTCTCTCATTTTTAAAATCCTGGAATAATTTTGTCAAATTATTGAAATAAAAAAGAAATTTTACATTTTGTTTCATTCTTTGTTTCGATTGAGACAAAAAACAAAACAAAAAAAAACAAGGCGCTGTCAGGGGGCGGTGCCAACAACTGGCTGGGGTATGGGAGAGACACCAGCGGGGTGGCTGGTGCCCCTTGTGACATCACCAGTGGACTCAACTGAGGAATTTTTACTATGTTGTCTCCAAGGTCTGATTTGTCTTTAGTCTTTGACATGAAAACAGGATTTGATTGCTTTTTCTTTCCTCTGTCTTCTGCTCTCTCTGACGGTTCTGCTCGCAGCGTCCGGCCTGACCGCGACTCCTCCGCTGAGCGGCCGCCGCCCCGGCGACGCCGCCTCCCATCGCCGCTCAATTTAAACACATTAAACCCGCGGCCACCTTCGCCCCCCCCACCCCCCCACCTCCCCCCCCTGGGCGGAATAGATTTACTGGATAGCCCATAAAATCCCATATCACTTCTCCAACTGTTATCACACAGCCGTAGAAACAGGAGCGCTTTAATGGGGGCGTTAAACGGCCAATTGATGCGTAGTGCGCCCAGCTTTTATTTCCTTTGGTAAGTGATGGTGACACACGAGAGCGTATAAAAAAAAACCACAGACTATTAAACAAGCTGAATGAATTCATGCAATGCGGGCGCAGTGGAGTGCACGTGCACGTGCACGTGCATGCGCTTGTGGTGTCTCTGAATGATTAAATCTTTGCAGGGATGAAAATTAAAGCAGTGTGTGTGTGTGTGTGGGGTTTCAAAGTCCCTGCAAGTGTGTTGTTGTTGTTGTGTGTGTGTGTGTGTGTGTGTGTGTGTGTGTGTGTGTGCTTCTTCGCATGCGAGCGGCGCCATCCTGCAGCCAGACGCTTCCTCCTCACCGTCGGGCCGACTAATCACCGCCATTAGTGACTCACTTGGCCATTGCGGGTTTCATCATAGTGTGCGTGTACACACACACACACACACACACACACACACACATACACACACATACATATATAAGTATATATAAATACATACAAAAAGCCAGGTCCACAGCTGCAAAGAATTCCAGCAGGGAAACTTTTTGCACAGGCGACATTCACACCCACACACACACACACACACACAGGGCTGCGCTGTTGACGGCGCCACACTCCTCCACCTTCACCCCTGCCGCCCGCCATCCATCACGCTGCCACTCGGGAGCGACGCGGAGAAATGAGAGGCGACGGGAGGGAGAGCGGCGAGGAGACAAAGGAAGGAGTGACCGCGTCTGCCTCGCCTGGCTCTGTTCTTACCTTCCTCTGTGCGGAGCCCCGTCGCAGGCACGTGCACACACACACACACACACACACACACACACGTACTATAGTCACGTAAGCGAAAGCAGAAAGCCTGAAAGGCGACCACATCCTCAGTCGGGAGCCGCGTCTCTAGTGAGTCGCCAGCGACACCGAGAGCGTCTCCACGTCACATTTCTGCGAGTGTGAGACAGCATGCGTAGAGACAGAGAAGAGATCAAGTGTTTGGCCTGATTGCAGCTGATGGCTCGCGGGTCAGCCGGCGGATGGCTCGCACGTCTGCAGTCTGCACGCGTGTGCGAAAAAAAAAGCATCAAAGGCTTTCTGTGTGCGTCGGGCCCTTGTTTCCTTTCCAAGCGCCTGCTCACGTTGCGCCTCACAAGCCCGGCCAGGAAAGCACCTCGGGTGGACGGCCTTGTCCCGCATCTGCGCTTCAGCGGCACCCGGTCCGGGCTGCTCCCAATCACCGCCCGGCCCTGACGCCCGCAGCGCCTGCCAACACCGTCTGTCCAAAGCCTGTCTGCGGCGCCGCTCAGAGAACATTAACAGTCTCTTTTATGAGGCAGCGGCACCCCCGCCCCACCCCGGTCCCAGCCGACCTCCGCAACAATGGAGATTGTTTCTTGGGGGGAATAAATGCGGCCCTGCAGGGCAGCTTTGAAGGTCGCCGAGCGGCCGTCTTCACTTTTCACCGGCAGACGACGGTGAGGTTGAACTCCAGCGGCACCGGAACCCCGCTGGGGGGGGTTACACCGCCACGGGGGGAGGGCCTTCAAAAGGAAAGGTAATAGGCAAGCGTTCGGTGGCGGCTACTGTACAAATCAGCGTGGCGACAGGTGTGGAGCAAAGATATGGAGAAGATGGAGGCCAGCGGAGGGTCTGTGGTCCTGGGGGCCGACTAATGGGAGCCAGAGCCGCCTTGTCTGTCTTTAACCAACAACACCTCGTAACACTGGGCCATGTGTGTGTGTGTGTGTGTGTGTGTGTGTGTGGAGGAGGAGGAGGAGGCGGAGGAGGGGGAGGAGGAGGAGGAGGAGGAGGACAGGAGACTGGTGTGCATTATGTTACAAGTGAAAAAAAAGAAAGACAGAGTGTGTCTTTTGTGTGTTTTGCCAGACCCCTCCTCCCCAGATGGGTTGTGTGTTTCACCATGTGACCTGCAGACTCCACGGCCGTGGCTTTTGCTAGCAGTGTATCTGTTACTTTGTTGACGTTAGACCAAATTGGCTCTCGGGGGTTGAGAAAGTTTCTCAGTGTGTGAGCTGGAGATGTTGGATCAGCTGCATCGTTAGCCTAGCTTGCCGCTAGCCTCGCTGAGTCGGATCGCTCAGATTCACAGAACAGGTGAAGATTTCTCGTCCGTCTTGACGACGTCCATCAGAGGGCGCTGAGTCGCCCTTAAAGTGCTCCCAGAAGAGGGCGCTGTAGAAATCCTCGTGTGAAGTTGCAGCGTCAGGACTTTACACTATAGAATGACTGAACAACAAAGACAAAGACAAAGAGCGGCCACCAGGGGGCAGCACGTGCCAGGGGAAGCTACAAACTGTTGCTAAATCGCTGGACAGGCAGTAAAAACAAAAAATGAAATTGCAAAAGTGATTTTAAATCTCCGTCTCTTCCAACTGCTGCTCTCCATCCCAAGACTGCTGGAGAAACATCCGCATCTGCCTCGCCAGCTTCAATCTACAGCGTCGCAACACAAATAGTGCAAAAAGATAATTGCCACATTTTATTTTAATCAGTGTTGTGCCTCTCGCGGGGGCTGCAGGAGAGCAAAACTCCTTATTTAACAATTTCCGTTCCTCTTTCACAGAACGGGATTTAATTGCGCTGCGGGGAAGTAAACAACACGTTTGCGCACGCACACACACACGCACACACACACACACGCAGACAGACAGACGTGGTCCTGACAGCAGTCGCTACGTCTCCTCTCCAGCTCTCCTCTCCCACGCTTTACCTTTCACTCCCACGCACGTCTCCACTCCAGCGCCGCTCCGACACGTCGTCAACCGCCGGCCGCTGTAGAGCAACGGACACCAGTTGGCGCTGTGGCGACGTCTTTTCCACATTTTTTTTTGACCCTGCTGTATGGAGAGCAGCCGTGCTTCTTCCCCTTCTCTCAGCTACAGGGTCTATACTTTGGTTTTTGAGCCCTGAGGAGCGAAGGCCTGCGCCAACTCAGCAGTCGCTCTCTCAACTGAATCCAAGTCTTAAACGGGTCGGAGGGAGGAAGGGAGGGGTGGGGGCTGGGGGGTGCAGGCGAGCGTGCACAGATGTGGTCACGGCCTCACAAATGGATCCTTGCAGTAAGTGTGCCCCGAGTTTGAGGCCTCACACCGGCCCGAACAAAGGGTCCGGAGAAGCAGCCCGTCGGCAAACAAACAGAGAAAGAGGAGAAGAGGAGGGGTGAGGAGGAGGAGGAGGAGGAGGAGGAGGGGTGAGGAGGGAGCCGGGGGTTACAGAAGTGGGGGCATGTTTACCTCTGCTCTCCCGGGGCTCTGCTTTTGTGGTGGGGGTCGCTTTATTGTTTGAAAGAGGAGATTTTTGGGGGGAGGAGCTCCAGCAGGAGGCTTGAAGTGACTGATTTCAGGGAGAAGAGAAAGAGTTGTGATGCGGAGACTTTCAATTCTCCACCTGCATCATCAATAAGGATGAGGGCAAACAAAAAGGAGAGAAGTTCATCGTCAGTGTTGAAACACTGTTGCGTCCATCAGTGCGACGCTCTGAAGGACTTTTGAACCCGAGTGGACCAGAAAGCCCAGAAAGCCCAGCAGCCGCGTCCTGTTTGTGATGAGACAGACGATGCTCTCCGTTTACCTCCGATACTAAAAGCTGAAGAAAGTCACCAGCAGAGAATCCAGCCCCAGCAGCGCTGTGGTTGTCTTCTTGTCTATTGTGTATTTTATTGAAGGGTCTATTAACACCTGGCAACGGGACTGCCGATGGAAATTAGCCTTCAGCTAACTCGGCTAGATTTACTTTCTCATGGAAATGTTGATTAATGTACTTTGTCCCTTATTTAAAAATAAAGAATTTGAATTGAATTTGAATTTGAATGAGCGTTGATGGCCAGCCGAACACATGGCCTCTGCTGCTGCTGCTGCTGCTGCTGCTGCTGCTGCTGCTCTCCTTTGACTTCCAAGCCTGACGTTCCAGCGTTGAACGAGGACATGAACTCCGGATGAAATGCAGCTCCTCTAAAATGTCGAGCTCCCCAGGCGACCCGCGACTCTGTTCTAATGCCTCTCAGCTTCTCTCCAAATCAACTGACCAGGACTGACCAGGACTGACCAGGACTGACCAGGATGCTGCAGCGGTCAAATTCAACCGTGAGCAGCTTCTGCCACAGAACCCTGAGACAGAAAACGGCCTTCGACTGAGGAACACCAAGGACGACTTTGATTCAGCCGAGTGTCGTGTCTATAAAAGTCCTAGTCCCTGGGCCTATTGCCAGAAACAGGAATAAACAGAACAAGACGTGTGAGTCAATGAATGAATGGCAGAATGGGAACCTGGCCGCCTGGTTTCCTCCTCATGGTTGTTTGTAACTCAGACTTCATCCACCAACAAACCCCTGGAACACCGCAGAACTCAGCAGCATCTCTGATATTTCCCTCACACTCCACGCTGCCCCTTGAAATCTCCCTCCCTCTCTCCCTCTCCCTCTCTCCATCACACACACACGCACACACACACACACACACACACACACACACACACACACTAAGGCCCCTGCCAACAAAGAGAGAGGGGCAAGAGGAGCGAGAGAGGGAAAGAAAGGGAGAAGAAGGAAAATGCACGCTTGACTAATTCTTGTATTCAGAATCAGTGGTCCCGAACCCCCCCTCCTGTGTGTGTGTGTGTGTGTGTGTGTGTGTGTGTGTGTGTGTGTGTGTGTGTGTGTGCATGCACAAACTGGCACACTCTAACCTTGACATTTTAGCATCATGGGGCGATGAATGAAAATGACCACAATACACTTGAGGAGGGGGGGGGGTGGGGGGGGGGGGGGGAGGGTGAGTGGGTGAGAGCTTTAACATGGAGGGAGTCGAAGGCAGAGGAAGATGGGCTCTTTGCTATATCTGCACGTGTGTGTGTGTGTGTGTGTGTGTGTGTGTGTGTGTGTGTGTGTGTGTGTGTGTGTGTGTGTGTGTGTGTGTGTGTGTGTGTGGCTGATGGTTATTTGGAGGCCTGCGGGGGCCTGGGCTGGACTGATGTTGTTTTCTTTCAATCAAGGAGGCTGAGTGGGACGTGTTCACACTGCGCTCACACTGCGCTCACACTGCACTCACACTGCACTCACACTGCACTCACACTGCACTCACACTGCACTCAGGTAAACACTCCTGCCGGCCGCCAGCGTGGGGAGGAAGACACGGCCAGACTCTGTGTCTGCGCCGGCCTCCCGGGGCCTGAACTTTTCACAACACCCACTGCCACGTCGAGATTTCTGTGGCGAAAACACACGGCTCGTCGTCTGAAATACTCCCGAGTCTTACAAAAAGAGTGCGACCTCTGACCTTGTGCCTTATTGTGGGATGTTCAGCTCAGAGCTTCAGCTGCAGCGCCACCTGTTTGATCGTCCAAGACGCTCATGCTGTGCAAAATACATCCTGACATCAGTCTGGATGTCACAAAGGGCACTGATACCTCCCCTAAGTTTGTGGCCAACAGCCCTCAACCTGATGTCGCCTCTGCCTTTATCTAACAAAGCATCAGTTTTAGCAGAGAGCTATAAACACAGGGCTAACCCTGTGTCTCACTCTAGATTTCCTCCAGCGGACTCTGTGATGAAAAGCAGATTTGAAAATGTGTTTAAAGTCGGCCCTCTAAACTTCTCCCACTGCAGCTGTCATTCTGTCCCTTTAGTGCGATATTTATAAAGGCCGTTTCCTTTTGGATGAGTTTTTCACCCATAAACATCCATTCAAACGCTGGCCTTTAAAGCTGCGACAGACTGCCGCTGCTTCCCAGAGCTGTGTTTAAGCAGATGGCTGCAGCCTCCGTTTGAAGGGATGTGTTTAAAAAAAAAAAAAAAAAAAAAGTGCATGAATTTCTTCTGTGCGCAATGAAAGAATTACAGCCAGCTTTAAAAAAACACACCAACAAAACATACCTAAGAAAAAAATGCATGCAGAGCTTCTCCTCCATCTGCTGCTGCTGCTGCTGCTGCTGCTGTGGTGAATTATGTCTTTAATTTTCCCCGGGCCGTCCCGAGTCCTCGGGATAAACACACCACGCGTACTTCACGCCCGCAGAGTAAAATATGTGATCAATACTCTGCCCAATTCCCGCTCTGATTTTTCACTGCAAACAATCCCGAAGAGACGTCGGCGGGCAGAACATTAAACGCAGTGGAGATCCCAGCTCCTTTTTTTTCCTTTTCTTTTGTTTTTTCGTTTTTCACATCCTTGTTTTTGCCTCACAGCTGCTTCAGGAGACAAACACTTTCCAGCCCCTGCAGGGCAGACAGGCAGAGATGTGCACACCGCCTGAATTTCAACGAGTGTATTTATACAGAGAAGGGAGAAAAAAAAACCTTTTTTGGGGGGGGAAAAATGGGAGACTGTGAGTCAGTGATGAAAAACCCTAAAAAAAAAAATAGATTTACATCATTGAAGGTGTGAAACGTAGGAGTCAGTTTTCCGTCTCTGGGCTCTGCTGGGCTCTTTAGAATAGACAAACATGTTCAGCTATTGTGCGAAATGAGCTTTACCATTGATTCAATACAATAATCCATTGAATCCCCGCCTCCTCTGTCCAGCCAGCGAGCCCTCCGGAAATGAGAAAACTCCACCTCTCACTTCTGGAGAATCTTTTTTCCACCCCCACCAGAGTCCAAGATAGAGAAAAAGCACTGAAAGAGCTGCAAATGGGGATAATGTGTCACCTTTAATGATATTAAACTCCTCTGCGGTTGCGGGGTACAGACAGACAGAGGAGATAACACCTGGAGGTTACTGATCCATTGTGAGAGGTGTTCCATTATTCCCACCACGCCGCCGAGACCCTTCCTCCGTCTCCATGGCAACCATCCCAACTCAGGTGTGCGCACATTTACAAAAAAGACTCAGCGTGGAAGTTGAGCTGTGCTTTCCCCGCCCAATCTCAGCCCTCTCTTGTGAGTTTTTCAGCCAATGAGGTGGAAATTTCTGCCTGTTGGTTTGATCATTAACGGCCAGTTTGATTCCTGAAGATGAGCGAAATTATTGCTTCAGAAATGGCTGCAGTGTGAAATGGATGCAACAATGTTTTGTTGTATTTGATGCGGAGAAGGTCTGAATAAAGGTGGGCAAAAACAACACACACACACTGACACACACACACACACACACACACACACTGATGCATTTACAGGAGTTTTTCACTCTCTCATCACCTCCATCTATTGGTGCACCGACTGTTGAGGGCGGAGTCAATAAACAAGAAGAAAGGCTTGAAGGATGGAGAGTGACTGAAAGGATACACACACACACACACACACACACACACACACACCATGTGTACAGGTGCACAGATGCCCTGAAAGATGGAGTGTGTGTGTGTGTGTGTGTGTGTGTGTGTTTACCTGTACACACATAAACACCTCTCACCTGCTTCTGAGGCGACTTTGCCTCTTTTCCTCGCCGCCTCACATCTCCACCTCCACCCACCACCACCACCTCCTCCTCCTCCTCCCTCCTCCTCCACCTCCTCCTCCACCTCCCTCCCTCCCTCCGTCTCGCCTCTCTGCTCGACTCCCAGAGCCGACTCGTTAATGTTTAATGCTCACTCAGGAAGCAGACACGCTCAGTCAGGCTCACACACACACACACACACACACACACACACACCCCTCCTGTATCCCCCTAGCGACGCCATCCTCATTACCAGCCTGAGATTTGACCTCTGACCCCCGGACCAGATGGCTGATGTTTTCATTGTGGAGGGAGAAGAGAGGGACGAGAGGAATGGCTGCACGCCGCGTGCGTGCGTGGCCTCGCAGGGAGGACGAGTGCGCCTCCGGAGGACGCTGGCGGGATGTTTGCGTCTCTCTGCTCTCCGGGAGACACTTCACAGCATCATTGATAATTCATATCCTCCGGCTGCCATAAAGGGGCCAAATTGATCTCACGGCTTCTGTACCTCAACCCCAGAGGTGCCGGTGCAGCCGGGGTAGTGCATTCCCCCAGTCGCAGGAGGTTTTTGAGGGCGTAATAATAGATTTCAAAATAAGCCAAAAGTTTACAAGTCAAGTGCTTCCAGATTTAGAGGGTGGACGGCGCCGGGATCCACAGACTCTGCTGACACGGCAGACGGTGACAAAGTCCAGGTCCCTGCGGCTCTGTGCCGCCTAAAATAGGCTCAGGAATTACTAAAAAAAAATGTGTGCGTGTGTGTGCGTTTCTCCACAAAGACCTGCGTTCACGCGCCGCCAGGCTTAAAGATTTGCCACTAGCGCCCTCAGGTGGTGATGGCGCATGATGGGAAAGTGTGTTTGACTCAAGAGGTCAAGAACTTTCATGCTGCATTGTTACTGTGGAGGGTCAACAAATAAATAAACACACAACTACACACACTCCTGCAGCCAACAACTCATCCATCCATCCATCCATCCACCCATCCATCCATCCCTCTGTCCATCCATCCCTCCATCCATCCATCCATCCATCCATCCATCCATCCATCCATCCCTCTGTCCATCCGTCCATCCATCCATCCATCCATCCATCCATCCATCCATCCATCCATCCATCCATCCATCCAACCATCCATTTCCTATCACAACTCAGTTCGCCTGTCTTTGGACAGTGGGAGGAGCCAGAGTACCTGGGGGGGGAGATCACATGCCAACTCCACACAGTTGTGGGAAGGAAAAGCCACGACCTTCCTGCTGAAGGAGCACTTCCACTTCCCACCCTCAGCTTCCATCTCAGCCTGAAAAGTGGGAAGTTTAGGAGTTTAAGGACTCAACATGCTGATTGTGTTTAGACGAGACGAGAATGGAAACGGGCAGAGTGACGCAGTCATCAGCATCACATGTGTGGAGCGGCTCTTTTTAGTGTCAAAAGAAATGAATTGAAAAAAGGCAGCTGATGACAGATTGGGAAGTTGCTGGGTTTTTTCTTACCAGAGGTGAGAGGCTGCAGTGCTGCAGTGCTGACTTCACCCTCCATCTGTCTGCCTCCGTCTCCTCCACCTCCTCCCTCCCTCTGCCCTATGAGAAAAAAAACAAGTGTGGATGTGATGTAGGAACAATGTACGGAACCAGATTCCTTCCCATGGTGCACTGCACTGCATGCCGGGGCTGCGTTTGATTTAGAGCAGTGAATGCTGGACTGTGCCGAGCCTTATCGTGTGTCATGACTCAGCGTGACCCAGAGGAAAGACCCGGAGGCCCGCTGGCGCTCGGAGCCGACCGCAGTGTCTGTTCTATACGACCTGAGCAGTGAGATCACCGGCACATGGAGGCCACGCTCTGTCGGCATGCCCACCAATCTCTCTCTCTCTCTTTAATCACGGAGGGAGCGGAGCAGAACGGATCCGGAGGGGCAGCCTCTGCCTCCTCGGCCCGGCGCTGGCACCGCCACCGAGCTCTAAGTGGCCTCCATAACCAACTCCGCATGTTTGTTTCTGACTCGGCACGGCGGGCGGATAAATTACTGCCAGTATCTTTTCATCTGGATGGGACCCTCCCCTCTTACACGGCCGCCCCGGAGGACCACCTGAAATCAGACGTGCCACAGACAGGACGGCTGCAGCCACAGAGCCGCGCTGATTTCCGGGTGTAGGACGGCCGTCTGTCTGATCCTCATTATGGGCAGCTTGTATTTTGTCTGGAGGAGTGCATAGAATAAAGACTCCAATCAAATCATTGACTTAGAATGACTCTTTTTTTTCTATTCCTTATTTATTTGCCCTCTGTTTTCATTTTTATCCGTGCCTTTTTTTTTTTTTTCAGTCCCAACTATTTCAAAGCAGAAAGGTTTTCAACATTCCTGAGAGTAGTTACACTACTGGAGTTAAGTTCAAGATCTCCCGCTCTCTAAACCCCTGAAGTTCATTGCTAAGATTCTTTCTTGTCCTGCACCCTTCATCACCACTGAGTGCTCGTGTTCCTGTTTGACTGGATGACTGCAAAGCCTTTTGCTTTCACATGGCAAAATGAATGTGTCAGAAGAACCACGACACACGGCTTTGGCCTTCTTCCTTCCTCATGAAGTCCTCACCATGTAATGAGCCAGCTAAACGGGGCCTTGATACAGAGCCACGTTTTAATTGGATAGCAGCAGGCTTAACTTTAGAGGAGGGATGAGACAGAATGTTTGCAGAATGTATTTGCACTTGATTTTATTGTAAAAGTTAGATTGTTCAATACTCTGATGAATTTTAGTCCTTCTCTTCTCTAAACTCTTAAAGTCCCGTGAGTTCTGTGGGCCAGGAATGGCAGCTGCGCCTGCTGCGCTTTTGTGGTGTATGCTGACCTCTATTGGTGATATTTTGTATTACTACACTAAGGAAACCAGTCATTACTCTTGCAGCAGTAGTTTAGTACAGTCATTAAATAAATACATTCAGCATTTAAGACTTTCCGTGAAGTATATTGGTAAAAGTTAAAGCAATTGTGTTCACATCTGGTGGATATTTTTATATCATTTTTACTGTTGGATTGTAAATGCCTTCACACTGGCAGCGTAAAGGAGCAACATAAAAAGTGAGGCGACTGAAAAGGTTTCAACTGCTGGCAAAAGTTTTTTTTCTCCACTTTTCAAATAGTGTAACATTCCATTCATCTGTTATTAGAAGCAAAGCAGAGTCTGCAGTCGTGCGCTAGATGACTCGAGTTGAGTGTGAGTTCATTACACAGCTCTAGAAATGACAACAAAGAGTTTTATGGCACATCTGAACCTGAGGCTGTTGTATCTAATGTTCTTTTAGGTAAACCTCTTCATGTTTTTACTCATCAGATGATACGCAATGACACGCGCACACAAGACAGAGCAGACAACCATTACCGGAATCCAACCAGCCAGAGGCTAGAGGTGACACTGCTGTAGGGAATCTTTGCCAGCTGAGGCAGGGATGAGTGACAGGTCAACACATTCCTGCAGCCAGTAAACACGCAGGAGTCGCAGCTACCTTGGAGCTTTGCATACTGCAGCTGTCGCACCCGGGCATCTTCTGCAGGCCTGGAATGTTGTAAAGCAGGCGAGCGGTCATCCATCACTCTGTCCTTGGCTCTGCTGTTGGCTCCAGCTGGGGATACCTGGGAGGGGGGGGGGGGGGCCTTCTGCACATGTACAGTACACATGTTGTCGGTGGTCTCACCTTGATAATTAGGCGAGTGTACCTGTTGCATCTTGAAGCTCTCTGCTGTAAGTATTTTGTTTTTGTTTTAGCTTTACTCAAAATGGATCTAATGGCATGAAATGACGTTAAAAGCAAACACACGCATATATTTTTTATAGAATCAAATCCATTTTATTATTAAACACATGTGAACAAACTCAAAGTTTAGATTTATTTTTTTTTTCAATGTACAATGAAAACATAACCACAGGTATAGTGCTTCATATTTATTTCAAGAGAGAACAGCGATCCATGTGTTTGCAATATGCCTGTTTACCACCAGAGGCTAGTAAATCACACATAATAGGCCTTTAATCCTGGAAACTTTGCGTGTTATTGTACATTTCTGCACAGCGTGAAGTTACTGTCGAGCATGAAGTGAAAAATTCATAGCGAGGAATTTACTACGGTCCAAAAAGACATTTTCATCAATAATTCAAACTCGGTGTTCCTTTTTTTCCCCCCGAACCTCCCCGTGTTTGAGCACGAGATGGGGAGAAGGGGCGGGGATTCCGAGCCGTGCGTGAACGCCCCACAGGATTCCATTTTTTTTTTTTTTTTTTAGGAGGGCTGATGTCATTCCAAAACTTAAACTGGCACTCCAGAGTCGAGGCGGCGAGTCGCTCGCCTCTCATTGCCCCGCAGAGACCTTCCTCACGCCGACCGGACCGAACCGAACCGAACCGAACCGACCAACGGCAGAACGACTCGTCCGCGAGGCGACAGAGAAGAAGGCGCAAAGTTCTCCATCCGGCGCGCGGCACAGAGGGATTTTTCAGGAGCAGGAAACCCGGAGCCCCGCTTTCTGTGGGCAAAGGCGGCTCGAGGCGCCGCTCGTGTTGTCTTCCTACTCCGCCACTGCCACGACGAAGATGAACCGAAGTTTCCACAAGTCTCAGCCTCTGCGAACCGTGGACTGCAACGCCGTGGAAGTGAAGAGCAAGGTGGGTTTAATAGCGCGAGGTGGAGGGGGACTGTTGGCGCTCTATTGGCGGCGGTGGGGGGGTAAAGAGTTCACATGGTCCCCGTCCCGTCCCGTCCCGTCCCGTCCCGTCCCGGCCCGGCCCGTGGCGGCGCTGGAAGCGGAACTTGGCGAACCCAAACACGAGGGTTCCCTCCTCGAGACGGGCTCGCGCTGCTCGCGCCACTTTGTGCACATTTCTCCACTTTGCACGAGCTGCTTGTGCTTGCTGCCCTCCGACCTTCCGACCCCCCTCCTCTCTCTCTCTCTCTCTCTCTCTCTCTCTCTCTCTCTCTCTCTCTCTCTCTCTCTCTGGAAGGTGATTGAGGGGGGAGACAAACAAGTTACTTTTTGAAGGTGTTTGTCTCCAGCATGGCTTTAGATGAATCTTTCAGCAAGGGGAAGTTGGTTTCATTCTAGGGCGGCTGTGAGTTTGAACTCAAACTTAATTCCCCATGATAAATGTTGCATTAAGGGGCTTTAAGCTGCATAAATCATGCAGCGGGCCGAGGAACCGCAGATGCCCCCTCAAATTCCATAGTCTTACGTAATTGAGACAGCCAGTTTATCATGATATCCAGTTTATCATGATAACTGGCACGGCTGGGGGGGGGTTGTTGTTGTTGTTTTGTCCTTTTACTTTTCAGCATCAAACCTCTCCTGAAATCTAATGTAAATCAAACTGTTTGCTTTCTAAGTCATTAAACGTTGTTGATGATAAATGGCATTGGGGAAGACTGGACAGCAAATATGAAGGCACCCACTCCACACACACACACACACACACACACACACACACTGGGACTGTGTGCATTTACAACAACAACATGCGCAAACTAAACTGTTAGTTTTGCCTTCAGTGCAATAAAAGTGGGGACAGCTCATTTCCTTCTGTGTGTTCTCACAACAGGACTTTCAAGAGTGGCTTTCTCTTCGTAACTTTGCCAAAGTGAGGTGACACAGTGGTGGGGTTGTTTCAAGGTATTGGTGGGGGGCAGTTTCACCAGGGTGGGGGAGCTGTGAGGTCTCGCGGGAGTGAATCGTTTGTTGTGTTGCTGATGTTGTTGTTGTTGTTGTTGTTGTTGTTGACGGGGGAGGGGAGGCGGGGGTGGTGCCGAGGAGCTGCGGTCCTGGTACGGAGGGGTCATCGCCCCACCGTGGAGCTGACTCACATTCCCACCACTGCACGCTTCCCTGCCTACGTCACTTGTTTCTGTGTGTGCGCTACTTTTAGAACAAACAAAACGGGTTGCGTTTAGTTTCATGCCTCGCACATAAGTGTGCGGTGAGTAATCAAAAACCCGTGCGTATAACGGTAGGCAAGGCCCCAAAAATGGAGAGGTAGAAATGAATGAAAACAACGGCCTCCTTCCTCGCTGCCGCTGCGTGCTCGCCTTCAGCCGAGAGCTTTGAGCGTGGAAAGCCTGCTGTCTGGTTGGAAATGTCATCATGAGCTGCGTCTCTGAAAGAGTTTGTGATCGTCAAAGTGGCGAAGGGGAACCAGCCTGAACGTAGCGCAGCCTGCAGTGCTGCGTGTGCCGTAATGCAAATTCTGGGGGGTTTTGCTTGCAGTGCAAATTCCTCATCTATGCAGACTAAAAGCGGCACATTCCTCTCTGAAGAAGAGAGTCGGTCTCATTTCCTAAAAATGCAGGTTTTTAAAAAATGCTCTTTAGGTTTGTTGATCTGTGTGGGTGCCCTGCATCGGCTGGCCCTCCGTGTCTTCCAGCTTTATTTACTTGGCCTTCATGGGTATCCAGCATGATGTCGGAACCTAAAAAGAAATCAGCTGTAGAGGTTAGAGAAGAACTGAAGGACAGTGCTGAACAAGGCGTGGGGTGATGTGGGGGCCCATTGTTGTGCCTTCAGTTGAGTTTGGGAGCGCGTTGGTTCTCAGCGGACGCTGTTTGCCTTTCCCAGGGGGAAACCTTTCCGACGATAAGCTTATCAGGGATAACACTAAAGGTGTCTGGCTCCCTGTCGAGCAACCTCGGCCACAAACTGGTTTCACTCCAGCTCTTATCTCAGATGCTGTGTTGGGATGCTGGCGGGGGGGTTGGCTCGGCTCCATTTCTTTGTACTTCCTCAGATAATCCCAACTTCAGGCTTCTAAAATGGCTTTTACGGCCGAGCAGATTTGCACTTTGCGCGTGCGTTGCACCCGGCTTTACCCCTTCCTTTAAATGCTAGCAAAGAACCTGCATCGGACTTCTCAGGTGTGTTGTCCTCTTGATTTGCAGATTAGCTACGGTGGAAGGCGGCGGTGGCAGAAGACACAAGGCAGTTAGTCGTCTGCCATTTGCTCCCTTTTTTTTTGGGATTGTCTTCAGACGTGTTGCAACCCGTCGGCACTGCTGAGCCTCCATAGGCCCCAGAGGGCGGCTGACGTCAGCGTCGTAGTGATTTATTCTTAGGCCTGGTTTGAGCGTCAGCTCCTGTGATTAATCGTACCAAGTTCAGACTTGCACATACCACAGGGCTGAGTTGTGCCCGGAGCGGGAGCAGCTCGCTTCAGGACGATGGCGGAGGGCTCGAGTGAACGGGAGCGTTCAGAGATCACGGCTATGCAAAAAGTACGACTACTATCTCGCAAACGATGCATTCGGCCTCCCGCCAGTGTTCACGACACTGAATCAACGCGCTAGGTTTCACTTTTCCCAGCACACCTTGCGTGCGCAGCCAGAAACCTGCTGGGCGACTTTTCTGGTGTTGTCTTCAATTTGAGGAAATGGGAATTGGGTGCCTGCAAATTGCAGGTTTTAGAAGATCACCGCCTCCTCCTTCCTCCTCCCCCCCCCCCCACCCGCCCTTCAGCGGCAGCAGTGGTGGTAAAGTGCTCGCCAGCGGCTGTGGCACGGCGTCCCGCCCGGCCTACTATCGCGCCCGCTCCCAAATTCATTTGCCGCTTTGTAATTACGAGAGCAGGTTGACGTACGGTATCTCAACCCTGCTCCTCTGCTCGCCTCCCCTAGTTGGCGCGCTTAACGCATTCCACTGCTGTCAGCGCTTCTCCTCTCCCACAGCGTCGCCATCTCTCCCACCACCACCTCCTCCTCTATCATCATCCCCCCCCACCCCCCCCTCTCCTCTCTAAGCTGTTGATTACAGTAACACAAAGCACCCTGCTCGACAAATCGCTGCTGTGATTCACACAGCGGCAACAACAGGCAATTGCCTGCCACTGCAGTTCTCGGAACCGTGCTTTTTTTGTGTATTGTACCTTCTTGTCCGCGAGTCACATGACGACCCCGGTGCGACCCCCGGCTGCGCTGCCATTGGTGGGTTTGGCAGCGACTCCACCGGGGAAGTGGAGTCGCTGAGTGCGACTGGCCAGGGCCAAGGACGCCTGCCGCTGTCATTTTCATCTTCTGAGTCAACTCACTCATCCACCTGTATTGTTGCATTGTGCAACAACCCCACCCCCCACCTCACACCCCCATTTCCTGTTCGCTGTCCTTGCCAAAGTGACTATTATAAAGCTATTTGTGTTTTTGGTTGTGCGATATGATCTCAGGATGTAAAAACGTCCTCAGGCTTTTTACCTGAAACCTGTTTTAGCCGTAGTGCTTGGCCAATCACATCCTGCACCATTCTGAGCTGGCGTCGGATAAGCTACCGCCAGCTGTGAAGCAGTGATCAAGCATGGAGTGGTGCTTTGCATGGTTGATGAGTTTTTTATTTTGTCAAATTGCTAGCCAAATCTTGTCTGAGCGTCTTGGTTTTTTCATTCATTCACTCATTCATTCATTCATTCACTCATTCATTCACTCATTCATTCATTGAGTTCAAATGCAGGCGTCAGACACGAGTCACTTTTCAGAGTGGGACCTCAGCAAACAGTGAGTCAGTGATTAAAGACCCAGTGTTGGTCCTGCCGACAGGATGTCCACTCTGAGCGTGGCAGTCAGATGGCTGAGATAAGTTGCACAGAGTGGGACATCCCTGTTTCCTCTTCCTGCTGCTGCCTTGCTGCCAGTGCTTCCTGCCTCTAATCTTCTCTCTCTGGGTTTCTCTCATTCTTTGCAGTATGGCGCTGAGTTTCGCCGCTTCTCGGTGGACCGCGTCAAGCCCGGCAAGTTCGAGGAGTTCTACAAGCTCATACTGCACATCCACCGCATCGCCAACATGGAGGTGATGATCGGCTACGCCGACGTGCACGGCGACCTGCTGCCCATCAACAACGACGACAACTTCTGCAAGGCCGTGTCGACGGCTCACCCGCTGCTGAGGATCTTCATCCAGAGACAAGGTACGGTGACGAGAGCTCTCACTCTGGCCTTCTGTTGGTTCTTCTCCTCCCCGATCCTCACATACCCTCCACATTCCTCTTTCTCCAAGAACCGTCCCCCAAGAAATCAACCTTCTATTGCAATAACTGCCCTTTGATTTGCAAAACAGGGCCAGCTTGAATGAAGCCCCCTCCTGCCCGTTCCCTTGATGGGAACTTGGGGACTTTTTGTTTACTTCATGCAAGGCCCTTCTGTGTGTGTGTGTGTGTGTGTGTGTGTGTGTGTGTGTGTGTGTGTGTGTGTGTGTGTGTGTGTGTGTGTGTGTGTGTGTGTGTGTGTGTGTGTGTGTGTGTGTGTGTGTGTGTGTGTGTGTGTGTGTGTGTGTGTGTGTGTGTGTGTGTGTGTGTTTCCTGCCCTCTTATTGGCTGGATCTGTCTCTGTCTGCCTGGCTAAGTCTAGTGTCTTATCCAAAGGAAGGGCTCGCAGGCAGATGATTTTACACACACACACACACACACACACACACACACACACACACACTCAGGCTGGTGCCTCTGCAGCTCCATAGAAATCAGGTCATTGAGCAAAGCCTGTATCCCGGCATACCAGACATTACTGCGAGACAAAAGAGCTGCATGAAAGAGCGCCTCCTTACTGAGCTGCGCTGCGTTTGTGCGCTCTTGCTTGTGACTGTGTGTGTGTGTGTGTGTGTGTGTGTTGCTGAGAGACAACACGGCGGTACCCTGAGTGGGAGCCGGCCCTCGGTCCCGTCTCTTGCATTGATCCCTTCTCTGGAGTGGGTCTTGACGGAGCGCCAGCCGGCCTGCCAGCATGCTAATGAATCCATCAGCGACCCTCCATCCCGCTCGGAATGTCACAGTTGTCGGAGTGGTTGTGCGATGAACGTGTTCACTCCAGGGAATTGTTGGTTAGATTTGTGACGCAGACGCAGTGTGTTGAATCATCTTGATGCAGTTTTGTTTTGCTTTGTTGGGGGGGGCAGTTTGGATGTTGAAGAGCCCCTCCCACCACTCAGCAGCCACCATTGTGTGAGTCAGTGTCTTGAGAACTCCTCACTCCTTGTTCACTGGCTGGCGGGACTGTTGTCCAGCTGGTGGACTTTTTTTTGTTGTCTTTTTTTAGAAACTAATCCCATATTATCTCCTCGCTTGGCTTCCTGCCCCGTCAAACATTACAGGAACCCTTGAGAGTGAAACTTTTGTCAATCTCTGGCGTCATTAAACACATTGTCCAATGATGTGAACTCATCCTGTGAATCTTCCCAGAGACCTCTAGCATGAGTCGTTCTATTTACACACTGACCTTCATCGACATGTCGCTGAGGCACCGCCAGTGTGCAGTTAGTTAGGGTCACATCCCTTTCCTGTCCCACTTTTCCAACTTGAAACTCCCCCAAGTTGCCCAGGAAAAAGGTGCCGCTAAGTTTAATCCGACCTCCCGACCTTGAAGAAATGATATTAGGGGGAAGCAAGTCAACCAATAGCTGTATTTCATCCATTTTCTCAGTGTTTCAATAGTCCTATGAGATGGTCACCAAAACACTCCATCCATCAGCTCCTGCTCCAGGTGCCCTGTCAAATTCTAGAGCCCATAGTGGCCCACTGGCCCTGCTCTAAGTGGAGGTGACCCCTGCTGAACTGGCCCTCGCAGCGTTGTTATGGTGTAAACACGGCCAATCTCAGACGTGCAGCGTTGTGGCCGAGGTCGATGGCGTCTGAGCATCTTCAAGCCGAGGACGGCCTGCTGTCTATTGTTGCTGGGCCAGACAAAGAGGTGAGTGTAAGGCGGAGCGAGTGCGCCTCACGTCTCAGAAGCAGCGCCCTGCACTCGGCACTGCGGCACAAACGTCGGACAAAGCGCGTGTGTGTGTGTGCGTGCGTGCGTGTGTGTGTGTGTGCGTGTGTGTGTACTAGCGACTGTGTCGGTCGGTACCAGCCTGGTAGAGCAGGTCACAATGTATCGTCTGCGTCCTGGTCAGCGGACCACCCCAGATCAAAGAGGCACTTTAACGGCGGTGTGACTCACCCTTAGTCACAGTGAAGACGACATTCAGTGTAACTTATAGCAGAGGGGCGGGGCCTCTTGGGGTGGCCTTCCAGCCAGTGGAAAACCAAACTTGGAGAGATTCGTCTCAAATGAGAGGGAGTCTTTGCAAAAACACATTTTTAAAAAAGGCCTTTTTAAGGCTGACTGGAGCTGCAGTGGATGCATGGCTGCAAGTCTTTCCCAGTGCAACCAGGGAGATTCTAAAAACTAAAGACAGTTTGCACTGCTTCTTTAATGATGACTTTGCCCGCCGCAGAGCCGAGGCTCCGCCCCTTTTGTGGTTTGTCTGAGACGCTTAACAATGGCTCCTCAGTGTGGATGATGCACAGGACGGACGTGCACGTAGTCTTGGCAAGTCCAAGCAAGGCGAAAGTTCAAGGAAACCCCCACCACCACCAGAACCCCATCCCTGGGGGTTCCTTTCAAGTCCGCCAGTGTTGACCGAGTGACAAACCTGTTTGAAGTAACTATGATTCCATCGGAACCAAGTCCACGGGTTTAAATTTGTTGACTTTAGGTATTTTATCCATTTGCCTGGCTTTGTTTTAATGTCAAACAGCAGCCTCTTCTTCACTCAAAGCTAAATGGAAGCACTTTGAAAACCAGTGGCGCACGCTTCCTTAGAATGGCGGCTAAACTGTTTGCAGAAATGCCCAAATTGTCGTAAGACTGGGCCCCCGCACTGCGGAATGCTGCTCTATCACTTAATTGTTTGCCCAAGAAGTGAAACTGCAGCGTGGATGTTTGTCATGTAGTCTGGAAGACAAAAGGCAAGCTTGGATCCAAACCGCTGAGCCGCGTGTGACTGTTTGAACGGGCTGAATTAGGTCTTACTGAGTGAGACGGCGTGCAAACGACTGCTACCTCTGTGTTTGTCTGCACACTCAACCATCAAGCCACCCATCGCCTGGATGGATTGCGGATCCTGCTTTTTTTTTTTTTTCTGGCTGGAGCTGCTGCCTTAGAGAGACGGGGGGAGGGGTGGGCAGGAATTGGGATGCATCAGCAGATTTGTGGGAAAGTGGGCGGAGCCAAGGGGAGGACGGTCTCCTAGTCTGGTCTGGTGTGCAGTTGTATAGGTTCAGTCATGTGCGTTTAAAGCGATGGTCAGCGTTGAAAGCCGGGGGATAAATGGTCGGCCACTTTGTGTCCTACAACATCATGCAAATTCATCTTTGCTAATGTTTTCCAACAGCGCCCTGGAACTGAGAGAAGTCCATCCTTGACTCCTTGAGGTCGCTCTACTTTTTACAATGGTTGCGCGAATGTACACACGGCGCTCAGATTGCGATGTCGCAAAAGAAAAATCATTTAAATTTCTGTTAATTAATCTTGAATTCTTTTCTATTTAATTTAGGTTTAGGTTTTAAATTGTACTGTTTGACCAAAACCATCTGTCCCTGGCCAATCGCAGGCCCGTTTAAGAGAACAAGATTCTCAGAGAAAAATGTCGTTGTTTTTGTCGCTGCCATTGCCAGCCGCCTGCACACAGACTAAACCTTCGACAAAGAGAAGAGACCCCTGTTTGGCGAAGGGCTGAAAGTTTAAACAAACAGCACGGACGAGGGCAGGCCAAGGTCGAGCCTGAGTGGCTCCACATCCAAACGCTCGCACAACTCCGGGGTTCAAAGCAGGCCGACGGCCCCCCCGGCACCTGGGAAAACTCAACGTCCGCACGTCGGCTTCGGCCAAACTAAAGAAAGCGGTGCCACGGCGGAGGGAAGCGCCAGGGGTGGCGGCAGCTGCGCCAGTTGAAGCCGAAACCGGCGCAAAACAAGACGGATTTAATCAGAGAAATGCAAACGCGGCTGTATTTCTCCGACTGCACTTTGCTGACTCGCCACTTTTGGCTCAACTCGCCGAAATCTATTTTTCTCCAGAAGTGGACTTGGCAGGCTGTGAATAGCTTCATTTACACCCGCAACTTCTGAAGAGGGCAGAACGAAGGAGGCATGACAAAGTGTGTTTGAGAAAAATGAATGGACCCGATAATGAATCCGCGAAAATGCAGCAGAATTTGAAACAATGTCTTTTTCTTCTCCACCTGGGCGAGGGTTTTCTAATCAGCCTGATGAAATGAGCGTGCTCTGGGTTTTCAAAGTGAGTGAGCCGGCCGCTCGGGGTCATTGATAAGTTAAAGGTTTACAGCTGAAGGCCAGAGGCTTGACCTTTTCAAACTAGGGAGGCTGACTGATGAGGTGCAGGACCTGTGGTTGGAGCGATGCGCCCGCAGAGCTGCCGCAGTCCTGCACGTGATTGAAGGCCGAGAGAGCCAGAATGGAGAAAACGTGGGCCTGTGAAATGGTGCAATGCCCGAACCTCGGGTCCAAAGGCAAGAGGAAGTTTGCTCGACCCGTGTTTGTTATTCCTGTCTGGTTTTGCCGAAGCCGAAGGACTCCTCACCTCCTCGTGTAAAAGAATAACACGGCGGGTAATCGCATCGTTTATCCGCTTCTAACATTCCTCAACTGTCAAATATTTATTTTACAATATTCTCATATCTTTTCCCAACTTCCCATCTTAGTCTAACTTTTCAACCCCGCCCCCGCCCTCCCAGAATTCATTTTGCCTTGATTTCCACTCAATCTCAGTGTTGTTGATCCGTAAAGATAAAGTTGCTGACGTGGTCAGAGATGTCGGCAGCACATTTTTTTAAATGGCACACAAGTATCCTGATGGTCGCTTTGTTAAACTGTGTCCCAGTGGCCATCTTGAGGTAAGCTTGTGTGCGTGTTCATCCTGTTGAGCCCAGCTGTTTGAACTGGGCACTTCAGGGCATCTGGCGTCTCTCACACTGAGGCTAGAGTGCCTCCCAGAACGTGTGTGTGTGTGTGTGTGTGTGTGTTGTTTTGTGTCAACACTCGCACATCACGAAGGCGGTTTTCAAAAAGTGGATTGGACCAAATTGTCCCCGATGACTCCGCCGATGTTTCTCTGCAGAAGGTTGCACTCTTGTGCCTGGATTCTACATTTGCAGGCCATCGAGTGTCTTGAAAGGCATTTTCCTCATTCCAGAAGGACTATTTTTGCTCTTCTGGGCCCTAATGGCCGGTGCCTTTTGTGGCGGCGATCACGGGCCAGTTTGTGTGAGGTCTTCTTCCGCTCGAGAGGCCCCAGGCGGTGCAGCGAAGAAGGATGACACAACGGCTGGTCTCACGGCAGCGCCCTCACACCCTGCGTTCGCCCCCAGAGCGCTAACTTCCTGTTCGCAATCCTCCAGCAGCACAATGTGGCCCTTCTTGTACCATCATCTGGGTTCCCGTTCAAGAATTCTCCTTTAGGTATTTCACTTTGATCCTTCCTTGTTCTTGGTGCATTGCAGCTCTGACGTGACTCAGCCGTCCGGGGCGAAAGGGGAAAATAACTGCAGCCGGCAGACAGCGGGGAGTCAGCCTGAGTGTAAGACAGGCAGACAGGTAGACAGACAGGCGGGCGGGCGGGCAGGCAGGCAGGCAGACAGCGGGGAGTCAGCCTGAGTGTAAGACAGGCAGACAGGTAGACAGGCAGGCAGGCGGGCGGGCAGGCAGGCAGGCAGGCAGCGGGGAGTCAGCCTGAGTGTAAGACAGGCAGACAGGTAGACAGACAGGCAGACAGACAGGCAGGTAGACAGACAGGCAGCAGGCAGACAGGCAGGCAGACAGCGGGGAGTCAGCCTGAGTGTAAGACAGGCAGTCAGGTAGACAGACAGGCGGGCAGGCAGCGGGGAGTCAGCCTGAGTGTAAGACAGGCAGGCAGGCAGACAGGCGGGCGGGCAGACAGACAGGCGGGCAGGCAGGCAGACAGGCAGTCAGCCTGAGCGGTAAGACAGGCGGGCAGACAGACAGGCAGGCGGGCAGGCAGACAGACAGGCAGGCAGGCAGACAGCGGGGAGTCAGCCTGAGTGTAAGACAGGCAGGCAGACAGACAGGCAGGCGGGCAGACAGACAGGCAGGCAGGCAGGCAGACAGCGGGGAGTCAGCCTGAGTGTAAGACAGGCGGGCAGACAGACAGGCAGGCGGAGGAAAGGACGGGGAGAAGAACTGGGCAGGTTGAGTCCACCTCCATCCTGTGGTCTGGCATCTGCTGTTGTAACTGGAGCCCAGAAAGAGAAATCCAGAGTCTTCTGGAAGAAAGGTTGGGGGGGATCGAGGGGGGGTGGGCGGGGGGCAGCTTTGTTCAGGCTGAGGTGATCCAGGCAAGTGTCATGTACGGCATAAAACAACAAGCTCTTGTCTTTGTTTTGTTTTGAAGACTAAAATAGATATTGATGACACAACTGGGTCACACTCACTCACTCACTCAGTCAGTCAGTCAGTCAGTCAGTCAGTCAGTCAGTCAGTCAGTCACTCAGACAGCAGCAGCAGCAGTGGCATCATGGGAAAATCTCTCTTGAAGACCTTGACGAAGAGGGAGATTCTTGTTCCCACCGATGTGTCACGATGCTCCCAACAATCTCCGTCTCTACGGGAGCCATTAAAAGAACAAAAAAACAACCTTTCTAGTGGTGTGTGTGTGTGTGTGTGTGTGTGGGCCTCTCAATAAAACACCTGTGTGTGGCCTCTTCTCTGCCTGTCCTCGCACAAAAGCCCGGCGCAGTTAAACTGTGATGGAGAAGGCCGGTGCCCGGCAGGAGCAGGACGCAGCGGCAGCAGCCGCAGCCGGCAGGGTTTCTCCCTCTCTTTGTGTCTCTGACGGCAAACCAGCGTGGATGGTGCTGTAAATTATGGAGGCTGTAAAACACAAAGCTGCATCCATCAGATGTCTGCAGCCAACCACAAGTGTGCAACTCTGCTGCTCCTGTTTGTTTGTTTGTTTGTTTTTCTAAGTACGGTGCTTTTGTTTTTCAAAATCGCTCAGTTTCAGAAATTGGCACTAAAAATTCTTTCTGAATTGACTGAAATTCTGTCGGGGAGATTATGGGCAAATTTCTCTCCGGGGGATTTCAATAGCTGCGTTTCCATTAGGCCCGAGATTTGCGAAAAATCTAAATATGGCAATAAAAACTGGTAGTGGAAGCAGAGAAACTTGGAGAAACCTCAAGTATCGCTGAAAGGGTTTGAAGATCTCATGAGGTTTTTCAGACACGTCGATATGGAGGTACATCGCCAACACTAAACACTTTATTCGCATTTACACTTCACTGGATGTGACATACGGGGGTCACGTGACCAGTTCACTGACCAGTGAAAACAGCGCGTTATATTTGGATGGAGGAGGAGGAGACGGAATATTTTTACAAGTAACCAAAGAGAAAAATAGAACAACCATTCTGGGCCGCACACAAATGTAAACAAACAAAAGCAAATGTAATTCTGGAAAAGTTTTGTCCCGCCAGATTTGACGAGAATATTGACGAAATTTTAGAAATATCGCTTTTATTTTGCAAAAAACTGTCATGGAAACTGAGCTCGTGTGCACATCAGGAGATGCTTGTATCATCAGCGAAAACAGGTTTTTCAAGTCTGTATGCAACAGTTACGTGGCAATGCACTGCACACGTGCATATGTTTGGCACATCGTGTCTGAGGCCTACAGCGCGTTAGACTCCTCCCTGTGGTCCAAGGCTCAGAGTCGTCTCCTTCTCCTTCAGTTCAACTTGTGAGGGTTGTTGTGTTTGGCGGAACCTTATCGCTGTTTGCGTTCCCAAAGTCCCTGCTTTCATTTGGGTTTACGACCCCCGCTTTGAACTGCATCCCCCACCATGAAGCTTCCAGACACTGCGAGACGGGACGGGAGTGTCTTCATTGTCGGGTCTCTCCAGCATCGCAGGGATTCATTTATTTTATTTTTTTTTACAAGCCCAGAGTCAACAATTTAGACCATCTTGGTTTCGCGTATTTGCAAATTGCCCGGGCAAAAACAAGGGATTTGGTCCTCTCAACATCCCGCTCTGTGTTGTCCCCAGTGTTTTGACGTGCAAATTTCCTGCGAGGATGTGGCTGATTTGCAGCTTCTTTGTGCCGGTGGGAAGGAGCTGCACTCTCGCAGCTGCTCTGGAGCCTGGAATGCGATCACACCTCAACAGACAGTGTGTTCTGACCACTCTGCTTCTCCACAACTCGCCATGCTAAGTTTGAATTGACCTCATCCTGCGTCTAAATGGGCCCAGACGCACAGGATTCTGGGGGAGATGAATATAGTCGCTCCTTCTGGGACAAACAAACGACTTCCTTGCACCAGCAGCGGCACGGCGGCCACTCCTCAGCAGCACGAAGCCTCGCAGGAGAGAAAACAAACTGCGGATTCTTCTCGACTTTATTTCTTTCCCCGTGGATCATAAACTGCGTGCGCGTCTTTGTTCTTTGTTCTTTTGTTGCCGCGCTCATGAGAGCGAGGGATGTGGTTTGTTTGGAGTTTTCTTTGTAACTGTGAGACACTATCGCATCTCCACATCAGCGTCCATTTATCTGACAGCCCAAAAAGAGCTCTCTCAGTTTCAAGACGTTGGCCTTGCCCAGCAGCTGAGCGCCGCAAAATCCCACCGCCAAATCGCGTTTGTCCGTCTTCCCGAGCTTTGAGTTGGAAGCATTTTGCTCTTAATTTTCCATGGATTGGATAACCAGTCGGCCTCCCGATAAAAACGCACGAGCTATGAGAGAGCAAGGCCAAGTTAAACAGACCCGAACGGGTTAGTTGACTCTGAGCAAACAAGACCTGTTCAAGTAAGAGGCAGGTTATTGTAGGTAATGACTGTTTGCTCCAGGTTCTACCTCACTTTCAACATCATGTTTTGCTGTAATCTGCTCACGAAACCCATTATTTTGAAATTAACATCTTGCTCTGAGTTCCAATTAGGGCGAAGAGAACCTGAGCACTTATATATATATTATATATATATATATTATATATAATATATATATATATATATATATATATTATATATATATATATTATATATAATAATAACCAGTGCCCTTGTCAGTACCTCTAGTTTCATTTAAATGTGTCTCCCTGTTGTTCAATCTGATGGACCACCCTGGTGGAAGTACTTCCTGCCAGTGCACTTAGCATCTCATATAAAATCATATTGGACAATAAAGCGGCCGATTACTTTTCGTTTGTGAGAAGGCAGTGGAAAATTCCCGAGCTCAATGCAGAGTCTGGAGCAAAGCGAGCGACCGGAGTTTAGGATTTGGGGGGTTTGGCGAGAGCGGGGGAGTCTGCTGGCTGGGTTGGATGTTAGTGGGTTTTCTTGGGGGGGGAGGAGTTGCTGGTTTGTGCTGCGCGACTGTAGTTCCTCCTTAATTACAGCTCTGCTGGAGGACAAGGCCGGACACGCTCTGTGCAGCTCTGGTAGACCTCGCTGAGTTTGTACACGCAAAAAAATAAAAAATGTCCCGAGCCACAACTGCCGGCTTAACGGCAGGATTTGTGTTCTTTTTGAAAGGAAATCCTTGTTTTGCCTCACACTTGGGTCGGCTTAGGAGGTGTACGACCGCCGCTGAGGCGTATCTTCAACATCTTTGTTTTATGCGGTAGCTCAAGGTCTCCCTGCCTTCACGTAATCTTCCAATCAACACTTGAAAAGCGTTTTCTCCCAGACAACGAGGTGGCTAGCTAGCTAGCTTCCTTCTTCTTCTTCTTCTTCTTCTTCTTCTTCTTCTTCTTCTTCTTCTTCTTCTTCCTCTTCTTCTTCTTCTGCAATGGTTCCTCGCACAACATCAGCCCAGTATTGCCACTACAGAGGGTTATTCCTGGAAGCCATAATTACAAGGAGAGCTCGACTTTGCCTCTCGACAGCTTCCCCGCAGCAAACACACTCACCACCGCTGCTGCTGCTGCTGCGCTGCTGCCAGCAAGGTCGGCCTTCCAGCTCACTTCAAGTGCCACTTGGCACTCGGACCGAGTGGAGTTTGTCGTGCACGTTGCCGACGCCACTGCTGATTCACACCGCTGGTGCAAACGGGCTCGTGGACGCACAGCCACGCCCTCCTCGCCACCTATTTTCAACCATTTGCTTTGGTGTGCTTGCATGTGATGTGACTCTGCCCAGTCGGTGACCTCGCCGTAGATCCCGAGGAAATCGCCGCTCAGAAGTGAAGCCATTTAAAGCGACACGCACATGCGTGGCAGCACGAGTTGTGTACAAAAGCACATACTGTGAGCTTTTTTTGTTCTGTCACTGGACTGTGTGGACACTGCTGTGACTGTGAGAGGCGCTTTTTCCTCCCCCGTCCGGTCAGCAGAACCTCAAGATTTCACCAAAGTCGATTCATTGACCATGCGGGGCTCAAATTTCCAAGCTCCAAGTTGAGCTACATTTTACCGCACGCATTGTTGCACACCGACAGTGAGCAGAACCTCATTTATTTAGGAAAAGGAGTGAAAAAAGTAGCGTGTGTGTGTGTTCCAAATATTTAGCTTGGGTCAGCTGACGGGGAGTGGACTGGTTCCTGCAGGGTTATTTGTTTTTCTGCAGCTGAAATCCAGACTTGCACGACAAGAAGAAGCTGACTTGTTGCTGTTGTTGTTGCTTTTTGTGGCCTTGGATTCAACTCTGGATGTGTATTGTTGCTCTTGAATGTGTCGCCGCCTCGATTGGCTTTCTGTGCGTAGGCCTGTGGCAGCGGCAGCGTGGACGTAGAGGCGGAGCAATCACAGCCGGGCTAAGCGGCCGACAGTGGCCATATATAGGTCACGGGGGGCTACAACAATGAGGCGAGCTGTCGTGCCCCCTCAACAGTCTGGAAGTTGCTCAGCCATGGCGCGCGCTGGAAAACGGTGCCATTGGCCAGAAGTGCAGTCAAAGGTGTTTGATGATTGGCTGTCGCAAATCAGCAGAGCTGGCGGAGGAGAGCGGAGCAGCGTACTTGGTTTAGCAGCAGAGTGAAGACTCAGAGCTCAGCCACGGCTGGCTGGCCTGCCGCCCCCACGCTCGCTAGCTTGAAGAGTTTTGCGCTTGCAGCCAATTACTTCGGATCAATGCAAGGTCCAGTGTGTCATACTTGGATTGATTTATAATTTTTCAATTAGTAAAAGCTTAATATACTGCCCATAAATGCTTGAATAAAAGTGTATAATCACAGTACAATAAAAATAATTTGGTTTTCTACCCTTCAAACGGTTGCCATGTATATTTAATGATTTTCCTTATAGCAAGGCTCATGCTACCAGTTAGCTGCTATCTTGCACTGCCGCCATATTTTTAAGGAAGCCCGGTGTGGACAATCCAGCTGCCTGACAGCGTGTTTCATATTCAGGGTGAACGTTCGCAACTTGGAATAAACCAACAAAGAAAAAGGTGGACGTTGGTGTGCGGGTTTGGGTATGCAGGCCACCGTAGCTCACTGGCAAGCTCAGAAAGGGGGAGAGAAAGTGAAAGACGATGCGATCTAAAATGTAACCACTTGATGTTGCGGTTTCTTCTTCAAAATCTCCAAATACTGCACACTTTACCTTCGATCTCCAGTGAAATACTGGAATATGTTTTTTAAAAAATGGCAGGCGGACGCAAAAGACAAGCAGCAGCCGCGAGTTTTGGGAATGTGTTGAATGTGAAGCGTGGTCAGACTGTGCACTTGGCTTGGTGTTGGAGAATAGACCCTCGGCGTTGGGCTGGGGTGGTCTCAGCAGTTCAGGACTGGTGAGGAAGGAAAAGAACGGAGGAGGAGCAGGAATCTTATCCCAGTGTGTATTGTGTCCTGGTGACCGGTGGTGGAAACAATAGGCAGTGACAGCTCCCGTGGAAATGCTCCTCCTGAAACTGTGTGGGTGTGTGTGTGTGTGCGTGCTTGTGTGCGTGTCCGGGACGAACCCAACCACAAACAGAGGCAGTGAAGCGGAGCGAGGAGCGCAGGAAGGCGGCGGGATGTGTGTCACCACACACAGGAAGTCTTCCGTTCTGCTGCTCTGCGCTTGTGCAAGACCACTCGTCTTCTGAGGGCGGGAGCAGGAGCAGGAGGCGTGTCCGGGCCTGCAGGGGACTCAGCAGAATCACTCCCACAGACCAGTGGACCCCACCTGGAGGCCAGGCACGGGGGCGGTGGAGAGGGGCTTGTCACTGACCTGTGTGGGTGTTTGAATAAAGGTCAGCATGGCTGTGGAAAATCACTGAATCCCCTTTAAAAAAAAATAATAATAAAACAACAACAACAACTCTGGCCAACAGCAAAGATTCTAGAGGTCCTGGTTGTTCCTGGTGGTGTCCAAACAGACGGTGAGGGTTCGAGAAAGATAAAGAAAGAAGTCCATCTCCAGAGTCCTAGGCTCAAAACTGGACAGCGTCCAATAAAGAGATGTAAACAATTCATCAATGATCAATTCATTGTCGACTAAGAATTTAATCAATTCAATTAGTCGCAATGAACTGACATTTTGTACATGGGTCGTCGAGATCATTATAACAGTGTAGTGGCACCTAGAACAACCTAGAACAACTTACTGGTAAACAAATGTGACCCATGAGAAGTCAACGTACAGTCAGAGGAGACCTGTTGAGGGTGGTCTGTTCTTCTCCAATGAAAAATGGCTCACATTGGACCCTCAACATTACTGAAGGCTTCAATCATGTGTTCCTCACACAACTTTCACTGTGAAATTTAGGTTCGCTGATCAATGGGTCGTTAATCAACTCACCATGAATGAATTGATGGATAATTTGCATCCCTGGTCCAATAGAACACGGTCCTTCTTCTTTTGGACCGTACTGGAAACTAACCGGATCGTTTGATGACCTCTGAGTGAAAATGGATGGCTGGATGTTTCTCGCCGCCCAGTGATCGATCACAGGCTTGAATAGTGGATCAAAGTAGTCAACAAGGGGTTCGGATTTACCCAGAACTGTGGGATTGATTTTGCTGCCCTGACTCTGTTTGTCCACTCGGGTGAAAAGGTCAAATAAAATGACCTCATTCAGCTTTGGAAGACAAAAAATTAAAAACCCGTCCTTGGCCACTTATGAGTCGGGCGGTGACGTGCAAGATTGTTTTTTCTCGCCGCGGTGTGAATGAGTGTCGGGTCTCGGGAGGTTGGGGGGGGGTTCTGGAGGGGCTCCTCATAACAAAGACTGCTTGTTCCTGCGGGTGGATGTATGGAAGCTCTCAGCAGGGCGCCTGCTTTGAGACTGACGCTCCTTCCCCTGCACTGGCTCTCATCTGTTTTCCTTTGAAGCGGGCAGATTAATGTAAACAGAATCCAAACTGGTCCAGCGACTGTGTGACAGGGTCCCGCCCTCCATCCGCTGTTTGCCCAAGGAAATCTGTCAATTCCAAGTGGGCTGATGTGTGTTTACCTGCTCCGTCTTCTCATTTCCTTACCTGTGGACCTGGACTTGGTGCCAGGAAGCTTTTTTTTTTCTTCTTCTTCTTTATTTCCCCCCCAAGACATAAAGGGAGGCCGAGGGTTCCAGACAGTTTGTAATCCTCGTATCATGCTGCTTGTCTGTCGCCTGCGGCCAATCAAAGAGCAGAAAGTGACATCGTGTGTTTGGAATCAGCGGAGAAAGTTGTCGCCTTGGAGTTTTTGCTATTTGTGCGACTGAGACGGAAGTGTGTGCGGGTCGGATCTCATTTCACTGGTGCACGTTGCAGGTCAGTGTGTCAATAAATCCAAATCCAGACTGGATCCGACTGGATTAGACGTGTAATCAGGATGGGCTCTGGAGCGTAATGATCACACCGGGAGGAAAATGTTATCGCAGATCAGTAGAAAACATTGGCTGGAATCAGATCGCCCAGAGAGTGAAATCTGCCGCTGTGTTTTGCTGCTGAGGCAGAAGATGGTCAATGTTGAGATGAGTGGGAAAAGTCGCTGGGTGCAAATTCTGGAGCCGTTATGTCATCGAGATGCGGCTTGTTTTTGGTTAATCCCATCTGCTTCGTGGGTTCAGGTTCAGATTTTCTATTTATTTTTTATTTCTCAGGTCTGTTTTCCATCGGGCGCAACATTTCAAAGGCCTCTTGGCAATAAAATGTGGAGGAAAAATAGACGGATTCCAAAAAGAGAGGGAGGGCAGCCGGCCGTTCCCACCCGTCTCCCCGCTGCTCACCTTAATATTTTAAAACCTCCGCCGCACATCAGCTTTCTATTTTTAAAGCCTCCTCTTGCTCCCTCTCTTTCCCTCTTTCTCCCTTTCCCTCCCTTTCCCACACTTTGGAATGACTGGGTGGGCCACCCGGCGGTATAAATAGCTGCCAAAGTATATTTAGCCGCCCAGTTTTCCTCCCACTTTTTATTTAGAAAATGTGAGACTTGAAAAATGTGCGTTGACTGAAACAGTTTCATGTCATGGAATGATGGATTTTTTATCAAGCTCTCATGTTCACCTCGACACAATAGAAAAAAGAAGCAGAAGGATAAAGAGGCATTGCAAAAAAGGTCTTTTGCATTTACACAGCTTGGCAGCCAGGGAGAGGTTGGAATAAAGCATCAAAAACACTACCGGACCTGAGAACGGCTTATTGTATTGATTTATTTATTGCTGTTCAGTCATTACTGGATTTAAAGCCGCCTCCATAACATGTCATTTAAATGCCACCGAGGTGTCTCTGACCTTCCACAGTCAAGATGGGCCTGTTTAGAAACCTCAACCGCTGTGCATTCATGCAGGAGGCGTTGCAAATATTGTTGTTTAGTATCAGCAGGCCTGTTCATGATGGGCAGAAGCGGTGGAACCACTTCAATGGACCTGCACGTCACCAGGAGTTGGGAAGGAAAACGGTGTTTCATGATATTTTTTGCGACTTTTGCTAAAAAGGTGCAGTCGCCTGATTGGCCGCCACCCAGCCATACACACTGACTCGCCAGCAGAAGGTCAGACAGGCAGGTCGGCACATCCAGAATCAGTTGCTGCAGTCCTGCTGCAGGGCCTGAGTGTCTTTCAATCTTTCACCTGGGTCGTTGCTTCAAATGAAAAAATATCTTCACAGCTCAGTGTTTCTGTAGCCCAGACACACACACACACACACACACACACACACACACACACACACACACAAAATCCCCTTCCAGTCGCTGCCACGCAGACTTGTATTTATGTGCTCACGTGGGCAGCCGAGTGGTGAGCGCCGCCGCCTGATACCTGCAGGCCAGATGGCCGGGAGGTTAAATCAACAGCATGTGTTCCCACTGGGAGGGGGGGGGGAGGGAGGGGGAGGGCTGGGCGGAGAGGCACATGGATTAAAAGCAGAGGCTGCAGGAGCAGGGACTCCCCGGGCAGGACTCCTCTCCACAGGGTGGGGGGAGGGGTTGGGGGGGTGGGGGGCGGGGCTCTGGGTGACACTCTGGAAATCTGTTGGGTTGATTTCTCACACATGCTGCAGTAGAAAACATTGAATGAAGGACAGATTGTTTAGAGTGGGTTTTTGCTGAAGCTGTGGACCAGCTGGTTTCTGTGCGGCCAGTTGAGAGCCTCGCTTGCAGCCTCAGTCTTGTTGTTTCTTCTTCTTCTTCTTTGGTGGTGCAAAGCGGGCATCGTCTTGCAGCAGGAGCCCAATCTGGGAGTCCCGACCACGGGTGGATTATAAAACCTGGATACCGCACTGGCAATATGGCGGCGTGCCGATTTTTCCCAGTGGCCACTCAAGGTACTGCAGAAGAAAAAAAATCCCACTGGCCCAGAAAGCATTTTCCCCATAGACCGCAATACAAAAATAAAGGCCATTAAAGCGGCTGACAGGACGACTGGGACCTGAAACCTTTCTATTGTAGATTTTTCACTTCTGGTCTTTTAGTCGTCAGAAAATGACCGGAGAAGAGTTTATTCCCAGCGGGACGTCACCACGTTGCTGCTGAGTCTCAGCTCCTTCTGATTGGCCGACGTGTCTTTAGGTGAGGTTCTCCAGGATCCTTCTGATTGGCCACTACTGCTGTTGTACGGACCCATTAAAGCAGCTCTAGGTGAGGAACAGTTTAGTTTATTGATGTGGGGAAATACAAACAGTGGCCTCGGTCCCGACCGAGAGGTCGCTGACCTGCTCAGCGCTTCTTCAGCACCGACACCAGAGCCTCTGGTTCTGGTCCAGACTCTGGTCCAGACTCTGGTCCAGACTCTGGTCCAGACTCTGGTCCAGATGGAGGAGCTGGACTTTCAAACGTGACCTCTGAGCTGCGTGTGACGCCACCTGCAGTCAATCCTGAACCTGCGGCTGCCTTGCAGAACCACCCCGCCCCGCCCCGCCCCGCCCTGCCCAGTGCCGCCCCAAACCAAACCAAACCAAACCAACCCGACCCGACCCGACCCGAGCAAACCGCACCAACCGAGCCAGAGCGCAGCAGACGAGGCAGCTCCCTTTAACTTGTCCCAGATGTGCAGCCTGGGATGGAGGACAGGAGGCGGGGGTGGGGTCGGGGACGGGGGTGGGGTCGGGGGGGGGCGGGGGCGTGCAACACATATAGACCTGCAACTGTGCAGGACTCTGGGGGGGGGTTTTGATTGTGTTTTTTCCACTCCTCTGGCAGATTGGTTCATCAGGAGTGTCAGCCAGTTCAGCTCGTCTGACCTTTGACCTTTATGACCTGAAGGTCAAGAAAAGAAAAAGTGCTTGTGTGGGGTTTATTTCTCAGTTTGTCTTGTTTTTAACCAGCTAAATAAAACAGTTTAATCTGAACTCTTGTGTGTTGAAATGATAAAGTGCACTCTCAACTAAAAACACTTGATGTCAGTTCTGAGCTGCTCGAGACTTGTAAGTTCTGCACGTGCTGCAAACCTGCAGCACGTGCAGAACTTACACACACGCTGCTTCTCCACATTTCCACCCAGTTCTTCTTCTTCTTCCTCCTCCTCTTCCTCAACCAACCCCTGCAGGAATGTGAAAAATGTTTGCATTCTTCTAAAAGAAAAAGTGCTCCTTTCATCTGGCCTGGTCCTCTGCTCTTAGTGCCGGCGTGAGTTGGCAGCCTCTCAGCCCACTTACAGTTTCCACAAGCTCTGGTTCCTGCCTTGCGTTCGCTCCTTCCTTCCATTAAAGTCATCATTCTTCTGCCGCAAAACCCTGCACCGCTTGCAGCAGCAGCAGCAGCAGCAGCAGCAGCAGCACGGTTGCTTCTACTCTGGGGTTTAACTGCAAGTCTTTTTCATGGGAGAAGATGTTGAAAACCACATTCAGCGGATTTTCTGTTGGGCTCGGAGCAGCCGTGGAGTCATGGAAACCAGCGGCCCAGGCTGCAGAGGGAGGAAGCTTTGCAGCAACGCTCTGCATTGCATTATTCTTACAATGTGTCTTTTCTAATGCAAACGCAAGGCGTAAAATGCAAACGTGGCCGAAGAGGAAAAACCAAGCGGCGTCCACTGTACTGGATGGTGTTGAGCTGCCGGGCCGCCTGTCACATCCTCCTGGTTCTGCTCTCTGCCATTTTCCTGGCTGAATCGGGGGGGTTGGGAGCGTGAGGAATCCAAGCCCACTGCCTCAACATCCAGTGCAGCCGAGTTCTGCTCTCCTGTCACCCACCCACCGCTTTGTCACGCTTTTTATTTCCTGATGGCTGGGGGGGGGGGGACTGGGGCGACTGCCTGCAGGAATGTCACTGCGCCGCTGCAGCAGCTGGCTGCGGGCCAGCATCGCTCCAACGCCGCCGTTAAGATATCAACTTAAGATGAGCGAAACCACCGGCGTGAAGTAAAGGCCGTTAAAGCGTCTCCAGCGTCTTCCAGTCGTTAGGTTACTGAAAAAAAAAAAAAAAAGCAAAGAAAAAGCCAAGGCAAACCGTCCCAGAGACCATCGCTGACGTCTCGGCACAGTGAAATTATTGTGGAACCACAAATTACACAGCCTTGGCCGTCAATCAACCCACACGACCAAACTGCTCCACAAGCTCAAATCTCCAGAAAAAATCTTTCATTGAATGTTCGCAAGCAGGACAGGAGCCGCTGAAACAGCTTTATGGAATTACCGGTGTAGTTTCCTCAAACTACACAAAGCTTTCATTCTCCACGTGGCACGGAAAAAACAATCCTAGCTAATGCAGCTAGCCTCCTTGCTAACTTAGCTTAGCCCAGAGGCAACGGCTAGCCTAGCTGCACTCGGCTAACCGCACCGGCCAGATTTTTTTCCCTGGGAGGTTTTTGGGATAACCACGCCCCAAACTCTGTTGATTGGTCCCTGCAACGTCTCTTCTTCTTTTGCGTAATCTTGCTGATGTCCCATGGAGTGGCTTCATGTGCCACCAATTGGTCAGCGAGGGAAGATGAAGTGCCTAGTAGTCATTTATAGTTCATCATTTAGATTGATGATTAACACCTGTTGCCACCTTGCCAACAGTGCAAGCAGACAGGAAGCGCAGACCACTTGTGGAGGTTTGGATTACGCATATAAAAGACTACACGTGTGGGCTAGGAAATCTAGTGATACATAGAATACAACTATTTACATATGACCTTTCATGACATGCAATGCAGCTCAAAGTGCTTTACAGAGTGTAACTGGAAAAAGAACAAAAGATTCCCAAAGCAGGAATGAAAAGTAAAAACATCAAACAATAAAAACATTTCAAACTTCCCTATGAGAACACTTACAGTATAGTAACACTTTCAAGACAGTGCCGACATGAATGGCAGCAGTGAAATTTAATACATCTTGACCTGCGCTTTATGTTGTCCACACACGCTACATATTGTTTAAAGTTGAACTGTTGCCTATAGCGCGAATAGCACGGATAATCACATTGATTATCCTTCACTCCAGGTAGAAGTGAGAGACTTTGCAGTGACCAATCAAGTGAGTTTGTGTGAGTTTGGGGCGTGGTTATCCCAAATATCTCACCTCCAGGACCTCTGCAGTGAACTGCTGCTGCTTGTGTGCGCTGGCCAGGAGGTTGCGTCTTCATTAGTCTCTCCACGGGGTCGTCGGGGTCACGTGGCACAACAGAATTATCACAAACAGGCCGGGGTCACACAGCGCTAACGCGCTAGCAGGGCCGGGCTGTGGTCAACGAGACTCCCGAGTGTTTTTGTAAGGCCAAAGCCAGCGAGTGTTTGAGTTGAGGGGGCGCTGTTGACGAGCTCTCTGCCCGCAGTGATGGATGACGGTACGTACGTCCCCGTTCACACTCACTAGACTGCAGTGGATGTCTTGCAGCCTGTCTTTTACACGTCGGCACCTGGTTCAGTCGGACCCGGGCGGACGGTGAATTATTGCCTATCCTGTTACCACAGCCGCTAGCTTGTTTTCTCTGCAGTCGCAATGTTTTCATAAAGAGTAGTTTACTTTTTAGCTTGGTGTGAAATGTCACACATGACGTTAGCATGCAACACTTCCACCACACTTCCTTCCCTCCCTACCTGAACACCTTCCAGCCAAGCAGGTCCGTGTGCGTCGCTAATAATTACAGCTCTGCTGTTCCAAACCCTTTTCCCTGTGGGTTACTCTAGCTAGCACGTGACCTGCGCTGGGCGCCACATACTGTACGTCTCTCCCTCCAGTATAGCGGCGCGTTGTTTGGCTTCCGCTTCACTTCAGTCCTCTTTGCTTCCAGCGGCGTCGCGTCCGCTGCCCACGTCAGAAGTTGTGCCAGGAACAAGTGTGTGTGTGTGCACGGAGGCCCTAATGGCGGCTCGTAAACCCGCCTCAGATTCCGCTCCGCTTTTTCTTCTCTCTCTCTCTCTTTTATGGGAAGCCGTGGAGAAGCAGGAGGCGCTCTCAAAGAGCTTCTGAACCAGCGGTGGGCTTCAAGGGAACAAAGCCTTGGTTTTTTTTACAAGTACAAGGAATTCAACAGCAAGTTGGAGATGAACGTTTTGTTTTCATTGATCCGTGGATTTTTGCGTTGCATTACAAGCCGGACAGCAGGTGGCGCGTTTGTAATTTTCTTTATCTCAGACTCCAGTGAAGCAGAATCACACCGTTGGCTAAACCGCAAAAAAACATGGTCGGTCTCGGAGGGGCGGAGCCAACAACTGAGCGGGTGTTGGCGCCGCCCCTCTAACTGGAGAGCGTCATTGGGGTACTTTGTGACATCACAAAGGGCTGCTTTACAAACTACCTGTTGTTGTGACTCCACCTCTGAGAAGTGGACCCAGTAAAACCAGCGAGTGAGGGATGAGCTGTTTTTATTTGTGGGAGTTTGGAATGTTTACTTTTATTTCTGCAGCGTTCTGAGGCAGCGCAGGCCTTGCAAAGCTGCCGCACCTCCTTCACTTCTTCAGCTTTTACCACCGCATTCCTGGAGAGTCGCACACACACACACACACACACACACACAGAACTGCACACCACAGCAAAGGAGAAGTTATCCAGAAGACAGCTCTCCACCCCTGACCTTTGACCTGGCCTTGCGGAGGGGGGTTGCTGCATCATGTGCTTTTGTCTGCACTGTGGGGGTTTTGGCTCGAGTGTCTTTTTTTTTTTTTTTTAACTCTTTAACGTCAGCATTTCGGCAGGACTTCTAATCACGACGCAGGCAAACACGCTAACCTGGGTTTAAGCAGAGTCAATGCTACCAACATGCTGTGGTGTGGAGCGGATTGGGTGTGTAGCCGCACTAAGCAGGACTTAAAGACTCTTTAAAGTAAGCAGCGACTGCTTCTCATTTCAAAATATATGCATAAATATATTGAGATCTTTTTAAGCCGTGCAAGGTTTCAGTAGCCCAGAATATTTTCTTTCACCTCTGCGACTCGGCACAGGAGTCCATTTGTCACCTCCCATGATGCTCTTGGGTTTTTGACCTTGCTGCAGCGTCGCTCTCGCTGCTATCTGCAGACGCAGCAAGCAGCTCTGCGGCTGAATGAATTCATCAGGGGCTTGAAGTCCTTCTCCACCTGCGGCTGCTCTCTCTCACCTGCTGCATTCTTGGACCAGCTATGCTGCACGACTGCATGCTTGCTAAATTACACGGAGTCGCACGTGACGTCAGAGACTTCAGGTTAATTTTCAGTCAGGCATCCGACGTGACAAAGACATCAGCTAATGCGGTTGAGCTCCCAGCCAATCACAGCGTCCCCCCGCCGTCAGCGGCTGGAACTGAGCTTCGTCGCTGACGCTTGGTCTGGCAAAGTTTTCAGGGCAGGATTCAGATGTAGCAACGCCGTGTTTGTGAGTTTGTGTCATGGGATGACACCACTGCAGCGTCGTCACGTGGAACCTGGCACAACAGCTGTGAAACTTCTCCAACTAGAGAAGAGGAGCGAGATGACGAGCAAACTGATGGTGACTGACTGATCAGGAGGAGGAGGAGGAGGAGGAGGAGGAGGAGGAGGAGGAGGAGGAGGAGGAGGAGGAGGAGGAGGAGGAGGAGGAGGAGGAGGAGGAGGAGGAGGAGGAGGAAGAGGAAGAGGAGGAGGAGGAGGAAGAGGAAGAGGAGGAGGAGGAGGAGGAGGAGTAAAGGGAGGAGGAGGAGTAAAGGGAGGTGGAGGATAAAGTGGGAGTCAGTGGAGCAGGAGGATAGAGTGGAAAAGGAGGAGTAAGTGGAGGAGGAGGAGGAGTAGGAGGACGATAGAGTGGAAAAGGAGGAGTAAGTGGGAGTCGGAGGAGGAGGAGGAGGAGGAGTCAGTGGAGGAGGAGGATAAAGTGGGAAAGGAGGAGTAAGTGGGAGTCAGTGGAGGAGGAGGACGATAGAGTGGAAAAGGAGGAGTAAGTGGGAGGAGGAGGATAAAGTCGAAAGGAGGAGTAAGTGGGAGTCGGAGGAGGAGGAGGATAAAGTCGAAAGGAGGAGTAAGTGGGAGTCAGTGGAGGAGGAGGATAAAGTGTAGGAGGAGGAGGAGGAGTAGGAGGATGAAGTGAAAAAGGAGGAGTAAAGGGAGGTGGAGGATAAAGTGGAAAAGGAGGAGTAAGTGGGAGTCAGTGGAGGAGGAGGAGGAGTAGGAGGACGATAGAGTGGAAAAGGAGGAGTCGGTGGGAGTCAGTGGAGGAGGAGGAGGAGGAGGAGGATGAAGTGGAAAAGGAGGAGTCGGTGGGAGTCAGTGGAGGAGGAGGAGGAGGAGGATAGAGTGGAAAGGAGGAGGTGGGAGTCAGTGGAGGAGGAGGAGGAGGAGGAGGAGGAGGACGATAGAGTGGAAAAGGAGGAGTAAGTGGGAGTCAGTGGAGGAGGAGGAGGAGGAGTAGGAGGACGATAGAGTGGAAAAGGAGGAGTAAGTGGGAGTCAGTGGAGGAGGAGGAGGAGTAGGAGGACGATAGAGTGGAAAAGGAGGAGTCGGTGGGAGTCAGTGGAGGAGGAGGATAAAGTGGGAAAGGAGGAGGAGGAGGATAAAGTGGAAAAGGAGGAGTAAGTGGGAGTCAGTGGAGGAGGAGGATAAAGTGTAGGAGGAGCAGGAGGAGGATGAAGTGGAAAAGGAGGAGTAAAGGGAGGTGGAGGATAAAGTGGGAGTCAGTGGAGGAGGAGGAGGAGGAGTAGGAGGACGATAGAGTGGAAAAGGAGGAGTAAGTGGGAGTCGGAGGAGGAGGAGGAGGAGGAGGAGGAGGATAAAGTGTAGGAGGAGGAGGAGGAGGATGAAGTGGAAAAGGAGCAGTCGGTGGAGCAGGAGGCGGAGCTTCAGCAGAGCTGTAATGAGTGTCAGCAGGGATTCCTCTGCAACATGTTTCCCATCAGGGAAAGTTGCCCCTCTGGCAGGATTTGCAAGCCTGGTGTCTGGACCCCATCACAGTGGTCTGTGCTTGTGCACAAACCATATTCCTCACTCTGATGGGAGGCTTTCTCTCAGCGACGACACGTTTTCAGGACCGGGGGCGTTTTTCTTTGGGTTGGACCGTGACCGACTGGCAGACGACACCGGATTGGCCTCGCGTGGCCTCCATGTGGCCTCAGTCTGACACAATAAAAGCAGGTCGCACAGCAGAGTTGAACTGTGTTCGAGAAACCTGAGAATATTATTGTATGATTATTATATTATTATGCAGATCAGGAAGCGCTGGCAGAGCTGCTGTGCTTTGTGGATTATAGTTGAAGTCCTAACATCTGACAAACATTCCCATTTATTTCTCACTGGGTTGTCGGTACGTTGCTCTTTCCCTGTCCTGTGCACAGGGAGGAGGTCCCGGTGTAAAAAAAAAAAGAAAAGCACCGATGCTGATGAGTCAGCATGAGTGGACGCTGGGGTCGTGTGTCGGACGTGGAGGTTGCCCCGAGGCCACGGAGGCGTCCGGCCAGCTGCTACAAACCTTCCCCTCTTCTGTTTTGTTTTTTTTTTTGGCATTTTTTTGATTTTTTTAAGATGGAGCCAAAATGTTGCTCGGCGTTCGGCACATCACCGTCATTTCCCCAAATAGCAGGTGTTGGGAAACGGACGAGTGCCAAGCCGTCGCCATGGAAACACAGGACACGACGCTCCCGCCTGGGGACGCTCACTTCCTGTCGCACGGAGATTGGCGGCCGGCAGATATCCTGTCTTCCTGGACAGGGCTTGAACTTTCATCTCGTCTCATTTTTCCTCTCAGCTTTGCTTGTTGTGGAAAGAAAAAAGTGGGACTGACTCTCACGGCTCATTCTTTCCACGCCGTTACCACTAAAAAAAAAAAACCCAACAAGTTTTCTCTGCGTCCTGGCTGCGGCTCGTGTTGGCGCGGGTTCGGACAACGCACGCATGTGCCTGTGTATCAGTGTGCAGCAATGCACTCTGGGAATCTCTCCAACTGCTGCCTGGTAGCAGACGGGTGGTTCACCTCAGTCAGCACACGCAGGAATGCTGCAGTCAGCGCTTTCACACACACACACACACACACACACACACACACTGTGTCTCGGTCTTAGCAGGCTGTGATTGTGTTTGTTGTGCTTTTTTGTGTCAAAAGTTTCAGTCGCTTTTAAAGGAATCGATGGCTCGAAAATAAAATTCCATCCGTTCGGTTCTCTGCGCCAGCTTGACGGAGAGTCATGTGACTTTGACCGTTTGAAAAAGCAGGAATAGAAAGAATTTCTGTCCCGAGTATTCGGCAACCACAGCCTTGTGTTGCGGTGGGATTCCTGTCTCGCTGCAAAGCCTCAGATAAGTGTTGCAGTTGTCATTGTAGTGGTTTTGCGTGTGTTGCTGTTGAACGGGGTTCCCATGGTCATGGAAAACCCGGAAGAGCCATGGAATTTGCCAATGGCATTTTCCAGGCCTGTTTAAAGTCATGGAATTAAAAAAAAAAAAATCGAAAAGTTTTGGGAAAAATCCTGAAATTTGTGTCTCGTCTTTCTAACAATGCTACGACTCTGTGAACCTCCATTCATATTAAACTGAAGACCAACACCAGTACTGTGTGTCTGTATATTGAATCTTTTAACAGTTGTTGAACAGCCTCACATTTACGTCATTTACACTTAAAAGAATCTCTTCTAGGTTGCGGTGAGGTGATGGAAAAGTCGAGTGGGAATGAGTGGAATTTCTGCTTTTCTAACACTTCCCGTTTCTCCCGTTCCTCTTTTTCCTTCTCCCGTACCTGCAGAGGAGGTGGACTACGCCAACTTTGGGACCAACACGCTGACGCGCAAGAAGAAGGCGGTGGTGGCGCTGCGCAACGACGTCGTCAACCGCAAGCGGCCGCACATCCGCATCGGGATGCCGCAGGACTTCCGGCCCGTCTCCTCCATCATCGACGTGGACATCCTGCCCGAGTCGCACCGCCGCGTCCGCCTCTACCGCCACGGCTCCGACAAGCCGCTGGGCTTCTACATCCGCGACGGCACCAGCGTGCGGGTGACGGCCCACGGCCTGGAGAAGGTGCCCGGCATCTTCATCTCCCGGCTGGTGCCGGGCGGCCTGGCCGAGAGCACGGGGCTGCTGGCCGTCAACGACGAGGTGCTGGAGGTGAACGGCATCGAGGTGTCGGGGAAGTCGCTGGACCAGGTGACGGACATGATGATCGCCAACAGCCACAACCTCATCGTGACGGTCAAGCCGGTCAACCAGCGCAACAACGTGGTGCGCAGCAGCCGCATCTCGGGCAGCTCGGGCCAGTCGTCCGACAGCAGCGGCTCGGCGGGCTACCCGGCGCTGTCGGTGGCGTCTGTGGCGGCGTCGGTGGCGGCGTCGGCGGCGGCGCGTCCGTTAGGCGTCCGTCGGGCGCCCACGGCTACCAGGACGAGCTGGAGAGCGACGAGGAGACGGACATCGTCATCGAGAGCAGCATCAAGCGGCCGTCGCAGAGGTCCAACACCTCGCTGGCGTCCAGCGCCTCCCGCGCTGCTGCTCATCATCACCAGCAGCAGCAGCAGCAGCAGCAGCAGCAGCAGCAGTGACCCCTGCCGCGACCCCGGGCCCAGCCGCGTCCCCCAGCCCCCCTCTCCCCCGCCCCCTCTCGGTGGTCTCCACCGCCTCCTTCCACTCCCAGCCCAGCCTCAACGGAGGCTCCCACCAGCACCACCAGCAGCAGCACAGCAGCCTCAGCTACCAGCTCCACAGGGACCTGAGCCTCCAGCACCACCACCACCACCACCACCACCACCACCACCAGCAGCAGCAGCAGCAGCACCACCACCAGCACCACCAGCAGCACCGCGCGCCGCCCCCGCACCACAGCAGCAACCCTGCCCTGCGCCACAGCAACGGCAGCCTGCACAAAATCCTCAGCTCCATGAAAACGGACCCTCGTCACAGCCTGGCTCTGCCCCGTGGGGGGGTGGAGGAGGACGGCACCGTCATCACCCTATAATACCAGCAGGCGGAGACGGCATCGGAACACAGACTGAACTGGAAACTGGAATGAGTTTCGTTTTGTTGGAGGCCAATTTCTATTTTCCTTGTAACTCCGACAAGACCGAGTTACAGGACAGGGAACAAGAAAAAAAAAGTGTGTGTGTCTGTGTGTCTGTGTGTGTCTGCGTGTGTCTGCGTGTGTGTGTTTCATGTCATTTTTTAAAGTGGTCTTTCATAAAAAGATGTGTATGTATGTAGGTAATAAGCGAGGAGCGAACAAAGAGGTTTTTGGTTGTTGTTGTTTTTTTTGGCTTGCCAGGTCGAACGTGCGGACGCTGCCGACAGTCTAATTAATCTTTCTTGCTTAGTGACCACTCGGATGGACATTGCTGTCATTCTTATCATGGGGGACCAACATGGGGGTTGTTTGTGCTTGTTTTTAAAGAGTAAATCTATATTTCTTATATTCTGATGAATGCTGTGTAGAGTATGATTCCTTCTCTTCTTTTCTTTTTTTTTAATTTTAAATAGGTCTTTTATGCATTGACGTCACTGAATCCTTGTATCTGTTCCAAATAAATTATTATGACTCTCATGTTTTTTTTGCAAAGGAACTGTGTGATGTTCATTCCCTGCAAGGGACACTTGGATGTAGCTAATTCTGTACTTCAAGGTTGAACGTTCACAGACAGCTGATTGGCCAAGCACTTTAGCTTGGCCATGAGTTGTAATGTTTTTTGCAAATTGTAGCATTTAAGAGAAAAGCCTTAACATCAATGACTTGTTATAAAACAGGCCAGTTGGCGATGTTCGTGGTAATATTACATTGCCTACTACTGTTGTCAAAATGATCGATACATTGATTCAATGTCAATATTGAAAACTAAAAAACGGTTCAATATGACTTTTCCACAGTATCGATATTATCAATACTCGACAACAGACACACAACCAGTGCTCCCCCCTCACTCAATATTTTTCAAAATACTGTATTGAAATCCAGCATCGTGACAACACTGTTGCCGACTGCGTGCCAGTTTCTCTCTGAGCGACTACCAGGGTGGCTGATCTCAGATGAATTCGCTGTAGACACAACAGTTTGGAGAGGGACTGTCACGTCTGAAGGTTGAATTCCAGCCTCTTTTTTTTTTTTTTTTTTTTTTCGGTCCAACCTCCTCTTTATCGTCAAGAATTCAACAGGGACTTGCGGCGGGAATGCCGCTGTGACCCCGGGTCAGGAGGTCCTCGTGCAGCGGCTGAGTCCTTTCACCTCTCTGCTAATTAATGTCCGTCTCCTGTGTTTATTCAAGATGCCACTCGGCTCAACCACCTTTGCGTTCAGCGACACGCGGCCGTCTTCGTGAGCTGCACCCTGCACCCACTTGGTGGCGGCCTGGAGTCTTCATCCTGGAGGGGCCTCCCAACATCCAGACTCCCGCCAGGCACTCGCTGCTGTCGCAGGTTCTTCTGTGTTAAGGACAAACCAGTTAACGTGCGCTTTACAGAAGAAGAGATTGCTATTATGAAATACATCTACTGTGTGAGACGATACTAAAAATAAATTCAGACTTTGAAATGAAAAACTTATGAACTAGTATGACCCTGTATCTATAACTCAGTGGCCGCCTGTTGTCTTTCTTCATCAAAAAGTCAAATTCCTACCACGTTGGGGGGGGAAACTGTCCTTATTGCAGCAAGTCTGGCTGCCATCTGCTGGCCGAGTTTGCAATTACATGGTGTAATTCTAAAGCCAGTCCATCCGTGTTTGTCACCTGTCAGGAAAAATCTATTTGGACGCAGAGCAAATCCACATTTAAGGTCATATTGCGCCATCAGCAGGTGAGAACGCGAATCTGCCAGAGGATTCTGTGACGTCATGTCGACATTCTTGATGTAGAAACATCCGGAAACACAAACCCTCCGGTATGATTGCGTTTTATAATCAACTACAACGAACGCGAACAGCGGGGGTACAAATTGCAGTACACATTCCAGTATCTACGTTGGTTTGTCTGCAATATGCATTTTTACCACTAGTTGCTTAAAGTCTCAGCGAGCCGTCGGGTGTCACGATGAACTTTCCGCTAATTTCTGACCCTCTTGAGCCACCGTCGGCTGCACGGCACACACACGTGACCTGGTCAGTTGACGGGCCAAAACAACGGCCGCTCGATCGGCTGGAAGGAAGCAAACACACACACACACACACACACACACAGGGCGACATGGAGCATCACCGAGTGGACAGGGTGGGCCTTCTGTCCCCGCTGGAGGAGTCCAGCGCTGAGATCAGCCGAGACAGCGGCATTGTCTCCCAGAGTGCGAGCAGTTTGTCCATGGTGAGCGAGATCCTCAGCAGCGGCACCGTGTCGCAGAGCCCCAGCTTCGGCGGCGCCGCTAACGGCGTCTCCCGAAGCCCGAGCCTCAATGTGGCGGCGGCGGCGGCGGGAGCAGCGGAGCCCGGGACGTCCGAGGAGCGCCTGACGGAGCAGGATGAAGAAGCCCTGGCTCACGCCGCTCACAGCTACTCCGCCTATATCAGGGCCACCGCTGGAGAAGAGGTGCGTGGCGCTGCCGTTGCAATCACACAGCGTTGCTAGCTAGCTAGCTAGCTAGTTAGCTAAAACAGCCGAGCTGGTACAGTGGGAGGAGGTGGAACACCTCGCGACACCTGGGCGGCTGCTACCTTGTAATAAATGGCTCATAAATCACCCCTTCCCAGTAATGAACTGTGTGTGTGTGTGACTGATCGAAGGGAAGGGGTGGTTACAATGTAGAAGTTCTAAACTGACCGTTTGAAGGCTGCATGCTTTGGTTTTGGCAGTTCCACTTCCAGCGGCGAACGTTTGGGGGCCGTTAGGGTCGTAGAGTTTGTTTGTGTTTTTTGTTGTTTGTTTGTTGTTTGTTTCGGGCTGATGTGACGTTTTTAACTTAAAAGGACGGATTTTAAAAATGACACGCATTAACTTAGTTATGTAGCCGTTTTGTATGCACTATAGTGCAGTAATAAGCTTTACGCATGTAAAGTTAGCTAAGTTTACTTTCACTTTATAAAATGGTTGGACAGCTCCTCAAAGCTTGTCTTTAAAAAAAAATGTAAATTAGAATTCCTCAGTTGTGGTTGTTTCAATGACTGAGTTGGTTGTGATTAGTTAAACACACACGCACGACTGAATATATTAACACAGCTGAAGTCTCTGTCTGTTTAGGGCACAGTGGACACAAGGCTTTAGGGTTTGTTTATTTGTTCTTTTTACCCCCCCCCCCAGATTTGTCAGCTGCATAACTGGCGGCCAAGTCACATGAGTCCCAGTCATGTGCTGAATTAAGTTAAGCCTCTTTGCCAAATTCAACAAATTAATTAAATGCCGGCTTCACAAAACTGACACGATCATAAAGTTTCCCCTCCACAGTGGCAGGTGAGCTGCGTCTGGAGAAGCCATTATGTTCTTTCTTTATGCTGCGTTGGTGACGGCTGACCGGACAGATTGCTGTCACTCCTTCACCAATTAAACACAGCCGTGCTGGCTCAGTCAGAAGACAAAGGTCTCTGTGTTGTGGCCGTATGAACAACAGTTGCTGACCCGATCTGTCAGTGAATTCCAGATTCAACTGCTGCTTTGGACTTGTGAGCAGAATACATAAAACCATTTCTGCCTCTTAATTGTTTCATGATTTTGTTATTTTTATTGCTGTGCATTTATTTTCCTTAGATCCTGTGTTTGGAAAAGAGCCTGGAAGAAATGCTGACCAGAGTGGATGAGTTTGTCGGAATGTTGGACATGGTAAGCTGAGTTCCTCTGAGCTCCTATAAGATGACCCACGTTGGCGTTGCCCTCTGAGCATGCGTTCCCCTGTCACATCCGACAGATTCGCAACGACACCTCCCAGATAGTGAACGAAAACCTACCTCAAATCCAGCAGAAGTCCGAGGAAATGAGACAAATATACAGAAGGATCGATAAGTTAGAGGTGAGTGATAATATTAGCTGTGCGGGATCGACGGGAGAGCTGTTTTTGTTACGCACGCTTTTTCCATTGACCGACCAAAGTGGATTGCAAACGTCACAAGCAGTTTAATCCCCATAGAGTTAAAAATAAATAAATAAATAAATAAAAACTCTTTGAAAGGGTTTTGAATCGTGTAAACTGTTTAAAAATGACACAGAATCTACAGGTCCTACCCGAATAATGAGAATATCAAGTAAAAGTTGTTTTACTTTGGCAATTTAACATAAAAGATGAAAGCAACACATTTTATTGAGCCATTCCACGCAAATTGACATCTCAAGCAGTTCCTTGTTGTAACTTTGCTGATTAACATTTTCAGCTTATTAAAACCACAAACTCAGAAAACTATTATAAACTTTGAGGGGTTTTTTTTAAGCTGCAAGACCTGATCAGCAAAATCCAAAGAAATAAAAACTTGAAATATATTGATTTGCATATTATTCCTTTATATAATATGTCAAATTCACCTTTTAAGTTGAATTGCAGAAATACAGCAACCTTTACAGGATATTCTCATTTTCTGGGTAGTAGCTGTATTTCTGAACCTGCTTGGCGGTAATTTCATGTTTGCATCTGCAGACCTTTGTGAAGATGGTGGGAGCCAACGTGACTGCAATGGAGGAGCAGGTCACGCAGGCAGAGGGTGAACTCGGAACGCTACCCAGCGCCTTCAAGAAGATCTTCCGCAACATGAGCGTGCCAAGCTTCTTAAATGTCAGTGCTCTCTTTTCCATACGTGTCAATTAGTGACATCTCTTCCGTCATTGTATAACCACCGGATAATCATGTGAATCTATAATAATCAGGGATGTTAACAATTAATCCATTGTCGATTAATTGACGATTAAGAATTTAATCGATTAAATAAAATGAGTCACGATGAATTGAACATTTTTTAACATGTTTTTTTTTTTTTTTAAATGGCGTAGTGTCTATACCTGTCTTCCTAGAACAAGTTACTTTTAAACAACTTTTTAAAATAAAGTTGAACTGTGACTCATTAGAAGACAACTTGCAGTCAGAGGATCAATGTTTGGGGTGTTTTCTCTGTCCTCTAATGTAGAAACTGCTCACATTGGACCCTCAACATTATTCAAGGGTTAAATAATGTCTTCCTTACACATTGTTCATTGTGAAATGTAGGTTCTCATGAAAAATCGCACTTTATCAATGAAGGGTTAGTCGATTAATAACGATTAATGAATGAATCGATCGTTTGCATCCCTAATAATAATAATAATACAGCCAGTTTGACCCGTTTGTCCATCAAAGGTGTAGAATCCTGCTCTGCAGTTGTTGTTCCTCCACTGCCAGACGATCATTAGGATTCATTGTGCGTCTGCTCCCTGTCAGAAACCAGCCAGCCCAAGGAGAGCGGCGCCACGGCCGCAGCAAGACGTCCCCAGCGTCTTCCGGACGGACGACTATTTTGCATCGCAGGCGGAACAATGACACGAGGAGGCCATCCAGCAGACAGCCCGGTTCTAACCTCAGAGGCCCGTCGGGGTGAAAGCGCAGAGACTTTGAACTGCCTGCCGTCCGTTGAGGAAGGATCCATGGACGCCGAGGCCTCAACGAAGCAATAACAGCCTTTCCGAACGAGTCGCTGGGAATCGAGTGCATGAAGAATGAAGTCTTTTTGCTTTCTGTCTTTTTTTCCGTCACTGTCATTTCCCAGGCAGCAGCGGGAGCACTGAACTGTAGTAGCGATGAAGCAAATTATTTTTTTTAAAAAGTGCCTGAATTGGTCTTATTTGTGTCTGTCTTGTACAAAAAAACCAGAGCGGACGAACAAAGTGGTTGTAGTTTTCTGGAGCGATGCTGGACTGCTGGAGCAGCTGGAATGGCCTCACTGCAGCAGGTGCTTTTTTATTTAGGAGTCACATTCCTGTTTTCTGCTCTTTCTAAATGACCTGCATGCTGTTATGAACTGGCCCCCGGTCCTCACATCTCATCACACAGCCCACCAAGCAATACTGATCTCCTGGGGTTGAGTATTCAACGTCTTCCATATCAGATATCAACTCTATTGCTGGCCTTCTGTCCCTGGGTATGGAGGACCTTTGGCTCTTTGATACAGGTGGGGGGGGGGCTCCACAGTTGTTGGCACTTTTTCAATAAAAAGCACAGTGTACCAGAGTTGTCTGATTTTATTACCAAACTGATGGTTTGTGAGGTGACCTGACTAAACAGGTGTAATGTTTCTAGTGTGTTTATTGGACACATGCGTCTGGGGAAGAGCCAGTGGCACATGTCAACGACGGTCAGTGTAGATTAACTGCGTTCTAAATTAAATAATTCCACAGGAGGACGTAGTGATGTAACCAACGTCTTGCTTTATGTAGGGGGGGGAAAAGGGTAACAAGGGAAAAAGTACAGAAATCCGTTGCAATAAACTTTTGTTTGTTTGTTTGTTTCTCTCGGCTGCTGTACACACTGGTGAGTAATTAACACACTTTATATATTTCAGGTCCCTTAGCGCTAAGCCTGATGGGAGTTGAAGTTCTAGGTTGCTTCTTACGGACAATTCAAGTCATAGAAAATATCAATTGCTTTTATTAACTACTATACAATGAATTCAATTCCTTTTAACTGTAAATAACAACCTTTAACTCTGGAAATATCAAAACATATCAAATATCACCATGAATGAACTTAATTCACTCAGTCAAAAGTTCCGACAGTCAGGCCCTGTCAAAAGAGTCGCAGGCTGATTCCATGGAACTTCTGTCTCTCACTAAGCAGGAAATTCGATTCTTTTCCACCTGTAGAAAGCTCACAGTAGCAGTGTGAGACCTCCAACGCCACAGTTTGCCTCAGCAGTTTGAATATTTTTTTTGTGAGAGCAGTCACGCAGAGAGAAGCTGTGAGTGCAATGCTTCCTCAGCTTTTCAGGGAGAATGGAGAACACCTGGGCAGGGGCTTCAGGCGTGCACGAGCTTCCTGTTTTTGCAACGACTAAATCCTCAAAAACTGCTGCTTGGTCCGGTCGTTCTCTGCCCAACCGTTTACAGCTCAGTTGGTATCTGCCGAGACAAGTTTGCAATGAATGAAAAGACTGAGAGATCAAGCTGCGTTTCAAGGTGTTTCCAGTGTATTTGGTGCCGTGCTCCCATTCCCTCCTTTGAACTGGGGACTCTCAACTCTCCATAGGTGTGAATGCCTGTTTGTCTCTCTGTCAGCCTGGTTGCTTGACCAGCCTGGAACCTGAAGACACTCCAGCTGTATTGGAGTCTTTGATTGAGAGTGAAAGGAAATTGAAGATTGGTGTGGCAAGAACACAAGCAGAACACGTCTGGACATGCGTGCCCCTTGAAGGCGTCGTCTTCTCTCTTGTGTGACTGAACAGTTGTAGAAACGTCCTAATGGTGTGAAATTATACATTTGAAGGGTCCCTTTGAAGCACTTACCATGTTAAACTAAAATGCAGACCTTGAGAAAGCCAAGTTCTGCATTTTATTTGTTGTCATAATGCAATTTGGCTTGACGTCGGAGCCCAGGAAGATTCTCGCAGACGTGTTTGAAAGATATTTATTTGATTTTAATGTCTCTCTCACATCGTTAGAATTGTCTTCACTGTACTTTGGTCACTTCATTATTCTCGGGAGTAGTGTTGTTGTTGAGCAGTGCTGCCATCCGTGTGTTGACACGCCGCTTTTCATACATTTTGTAACATAGCAGTTTCCATGCATGACCGCTAGGGGTGCAACGCCACCAACTCGGATCCGGCCGAGTTTAAATGCCCATGGCTTGACTCGACGAGGCTGCGACTCGCTCGGAAGCACACAAGGACGAGGTCCTGGCCTCAGGGTGAAACCTAATGACACGGGGGGTCTGAGGTGAAGATGACCTCCGCGGGGATGGACTCGGTGGAAATCAGTCGGCATTCGGACTTTGTGAAAGACTCGGTGAGCGAGCGCACTGCTGTTAGCCGTGTTATCCAACGAAGGGTACCAACAACTTGCTCCATCTTTGTCGTGAAATTCCCATCAGGTTTCTCACCGTCCTTCACACCTTCTGATTTGAAGATGAGCGTCCAAGCCTTCCAGGCTCGGCGGTTTATTGATAACGACAAACTCTGCACCTTAAAAGGTGAAAAGCGAGCTGCTTTTCTCTCGTTAGCTAACAGGTAAACGCTGGGGAAAGTGATGACGTTCTTAAAGGAAACGTCGTCGATTGTATATAAATATCTCCTCACGTTATCAACCCTCCTGTGGAATGTGGCGAATCCAATGCTGGCAGTGGAAATACTACTTTATATCTCCAATATAATTCCGATAGACGCAAGTTGCCGTTTGTGTTTTTACTTGTATTACTTGTGGTACTACAAGCGAGTGCGCATGCGCATAGCATCCGAACTGATAAACGTATCGAAAATATAAAGCTGATATGTATGTATGTATGTTTTGTTGTTGTTTTTTTTGTTTTTTAGAAGGAAAAAAAAAGCCAAGTCCAAAAAAAAAAAATAATGGAGAAGTTTTTTTTATTTGTTTGGTGTGAGATGGATATTAGACAAACACAATTTGTGAGCACCATGTTTAGTCTGGGTCAGTCTTGTGTGTGCAGTTGTATGTCTCTGGCTGGTATGTGTGCAATAGGGTAGGCATAGTTATGCTTGAGTGTTTATGGACTTTTTATGTCAATTGTTGTATTGTTGGGGACTGCGGATGAAATTTAGCAGCAGTGCTAAGTCTGGCATATTTACAGCGACTACCCATGTGTTTATCAATCAGCACTGTCCTGTCTAAATAGATTCATCAATAGATTTTCTGTTTGCAGCCCCTCTGCAAAGGTAAAGCTCCAGACTGCCGCAATGGTTCTGATGTGGACGACGAGCCGTTGCTGCGGGAAAACCCAAGACGCTTCGTCATCTTCCCCATCCAGTATCCCGACATCTGGAAGATGTACAAGCAGGCGCAGGCCTCCTTCTGGACGGTGGAGGAGGTGACGCCACACAAGATGTGCATGTGTCAGTGTGTTGCACTGAGACCTCAGTGGTGTAATAGTTGAGAAATGATCCAGCCCTCACTAAATGTGCCTGTGGTTCTCAGGTGGATTTGTCCAAAGACTTGGCCCACTGGGACCACCTGAAGCCTGAAGAGAAGCACTTCATCTCACACATCTTAGCCTTCTTTGCAGCAAGCGACGGCATCGTTAACGAAAACCTGGTCAGAAGTGCATGAGTGTATTTTTACTCAAGATGTTTCAGTGTGATCTTGATGGCTGTAAAATCTTGTCTCAACAGGTCCAGAGGTTCTGCCAGGAGGTCCAGCTCCCCGAGGCCCGCTCCTTCTACAGCTTCCAGGTGCTGATAGAGACGGTTCACTCCGAGATGTACAGCATGTTGATCAACACCTACATCAGGGACCTGAAGGAAAGGTTCGACGCTTGTTGTTGTTGTTGTTGTTGTGTCTCATGTTCTCAGAAGCTGTTGCTGCAGTGCCAGGACCGCAGAGGGTTGTGCACCTTCTCCTCTGTGTGCCTCCGGAGCAGGTGCACAATCACACAAGTGCAATCTCTCTCTGGGTATCCAATATACTGAGGGAAATTCCTGCAGCCGCTTATCTTGGTCGCGTCATAACCGCTTGTGGTGATGTCTGTTGCGCTCCCTGTGCAGCTGTGCACTGCGAGACAGAAAGTGTCTGCATTCTGTTTTGCGTCGGTTCCACGCCGTCATTTGTCTCCCTACACACCTCCTCAATTTGTTTATAACCTGTTTTCCCTGTTCTGAACGTGACACGATGTTCACTTCAGTGTCTAAAGGTGCGACACTGAAGGTCTCTGATGAGTGATGAAGACCATCTCAGTGTTTGTGCTTCAGGGACTACCTCTTCAATGCCATTCAGACCATGCCTTGTGTGAAGAGAAAGGCAGACTGGGCTCTTCAGTGGATAAATGACAGCAAATCTACTTTTGGTATGAGAGTTAAACATTAATGTATCCAGTGCGTCTGACTCAGAGCTGCCTTCCAGTGATTTGTTGTCTTCGGGCTTTTGGTCTTTTTGCTCTCAGGCGAGCGCCTTGTGGCGTTTGCTGCAGTGGAGGGCATCTTCTTCTCCGGCTCGTTCGCCTCCATCTATTGGCTGAAGAAGAGGGGTCTCATGCCTGGGCTGACCTACTCCAACGAGCTGATCAGCAGAGATGAGGTAAAGACAACAGTGTTTGTGGACCTGACTCAGCTTTTCAACGTCCTCCTGCTTCTCGATGCTTTATTCTGTTGTGTCATGGCTGTTGATTGGTCTCCTAGGGCTTGCACTGTAATTTTGCCTGCCTGATGTACAGCTACCTGGTGAAGAAGCCATCTGAGGATCGTGTGAAGGACATCGTCACCAAAGCCGTTAGCATTGAGCAGGTTAGCAGATGTCAATGGAGAATTTCACAAGCTAAACTTAAAAGGGTCAATTTTATGCCGATTTCACGCAACTAATGTCAATGAATTTGGTGTTGCAGGAGTTTTTAACGGAGGCCTTGCCGGTAGATCTGATTGGAATGAACTGTTGCTTGATGAAGCGGTACATTGAGTTCGTTGCGGATCGCCTGCTCGCTGACCTCGGTCTGGCCAAGGTAGAGTGTTCTTAATTGAGTCATATTGCAGTGACTCTTGAAAAACTTTGATAAGGTAAAAGGCAGATGATTGTTGGATTGCAGACAAAGAACAAATGTCTCACGATGACATCATAGTCTGAGTAAAACATGACCAGGGAACTTGAAAAAGGACATTGTGACACTATGGGGCTTCATCAATAAATGATTTCCCGTCTGTTTTCCTCCTCAGGTGTATAAAGCTGAAAATCCATTTGACTTCATGGAATCTATTTCACTTGAAGGGAAGACCAACTTCTTTGAGAAACGGGTGGCAGAGTACCAGCGTTTCGGAATCATGTCCAACACCATGGACTGCGAGTTCACCCTGGATGCAGACTTCTAAAAAAAACACACACATTTTGTTCCAACTATTTATTTATTTAAAATTCTAAATACAAGTTTAAAGTAACAAAGGGGAAGCAACGTTCACGTTGCATCGTACTCGACATTTCTTGCAGTTTGACCGCCGACTTCCGTGTTTACTATGATTGTCAGTTTTAGTTCGTTGTTTTCATTTTTGTTACATTTTAGCGGGGTTTTTAAAATAAAATAATAATAATAAAAAAAAATGTCTAACGTTGTCGAGCCGTGTTGTGATGAATGACGCCAGACAGAACAAACGCGCTCAGCCAATGGGGTTGACGGGACTGAACGCCCACAACAAAGCAGCGCATTTGCTTTGATTTCTCCCCAAAGGTCAGATTATATTAGCCACTCCTTCGTTACCAAACCAACCGATGCCGGTGGGTAATGAGAGCTAAGTGTTAGCATCGGCGCTGTCTTGTGGAGAACATGGCTGGGGACCTGCGAGGCTTCGCGCTGCAAAAGGCGGAACTGCTGTGTGGCCGCCTGAGGGAGATGCTGTCTTCCGGACAGGGGTACCTCCGGACTCAGTTCGGCGTGGATTTGGGTCTGGAGCCCGAGCTGTACCCGACGTGGGTCGTCCTGTCAACGGCCGCGGTCGGTCTGCTGCTACTGCTGCTGTTCGCCGTGTCGCGGGCCGCCGTCTGCGGCGCTCTGCTCGCCGGGAAACGGCGTCGGTCGCCGGCCGACCGCGAGCCCGCTGTCAAGGCCACTTTGACCAAAAGCGTCAAGGCGGAGGAGCAGCAGCAGCCGCCGCAGCAGCAGCAGCCGAAGAAGAAGAGCAAGAAGAAAGCGGCTGATAAGGTACCGCGAGGGAGCTGTGCGCGCTTCACAACGGTTCGATCGAAACCAGTGCGTCTATTCATTGTTGTGCCGAGGACAACGACAACCTTGTTACCCGGATAGCGCCAGCTAGCTTTTAGCCATCAAAGCTTTATATATTTTTTTGTGTGTGTGTGCGGCTGTCTTTTCTTTTTTTTTTTTTTTTTATGCCATTGTACATCGTTTATTTGCATACGAATGCGAGTGTTGACGTTTCGTGGCCGCTTTGTTGACACAGCCAGACGCGAAGCTAACGGGAGTTCACGCGCGCCACTAGCCGAGCGACTCGCGCTGCACAGCGCTTTGCTAGCTAGCTGTTTACAAAGGGAGCAGCAACGCCATCTGCGTCCCACCATCAAACTGTCGCAAGAAGAAAAAGCCAACAAAACGCATTGATGCTTTTGGTACAGTTGAGCTGGACCAAGTATGTCCATCCTGGACGGCTGCGGTGAGCAGTGCCATTCATTCCGACTCTTGCGAAACGAAAATGAAAGTGTTGAAGTGTTTGATCGTTCGAGGAAAAATCCTAACGCTTGAGTCGTCGGTACAACACTAATTGGAGTTTATATACATGACTGGTTGTTAAACTTGGAGTATTTTTTTTTTTAGACTCCACTGATTTGCTAATAATTCTCATATTATTATACAGTATTTTTGATATTTGGTCTCTTCCCTGCAGGGCGCTCAGCCCAATGGGCAGCCATTGTCAATAGTTCAGGAAGAAGTTCAAGTGACCAAGGTCGACACCAAGGTCGACACCAAGGTGGACTCCAAGCCCTCCCAGCAAAGCAAAACTGAGAAGGTGAAATCTTATTTATTATCTTTAGTAAACTTACTTGTCTTAATTGTTTGTTTACCCAACACACAGCCCAAAAATAAACAAATAATTCCCTGTCACTGTTTCTTCTGCTTGGACACAGGTGCAGGAGGTTCAGGCACCAGTGCAGCTAAAAAAGGACAAGAAAAAAGCCAGGACAGATGTGAAACCGGTCCAGCTCATCATCACAGACGATGGGAAGGAGCCTGACGAAGGTCTGACTCTACGTGCGGTTTAGGGAGGCTCACCACCAACTTCTCAATTCCAGATGGAGCTGAACTGTAGAATTCAGTTTCAAGGAGACCTTTTAATAAGAGTCAGTGTGCGTTCCGCCAGGTGCGTGGGAGACCAAAGTCAGTAACCGAGAGAAGAAGAAGCAGCAGCGGAGAAAAGACAAGGCCCCCGAGGACTCTGGTAGCTCTGGGTGGGTTGAGGCCCCGAGGAGCCACCAGGAGGCGCCTGCAGGCCCAGTGAGTGCCAGCACCAAGAGGAACAGAAACCATGGTATTCACCCGCCGAGTGTCCAACTATTAGACTGTAAGGTTGCCAGGCGCACGTGTTTGGAGCATTTTACTGTTCTTCTCTCAGACAAAAAGGCTCAAATAAAATAATCATAAATGATTTGATGACTTTTTCTTTTTCTTTTTTTACATTTCAGAATCCCTTCCCTCCAGAGCCACAGAAAAGGGGGTTGCAACCAGTGGAAAAGGTAATGATGGAGCTCGACTGCGGTTTGTTACCTCTGAGATGGTTGGATCCTCTAATGTTTAACTCCCCACCACCACCACCACACACACACACACACACACACACACACACCTCTGGAGACTCTCCAGGAACTGCACGTTCACCCCTCTGTGTGTGTTGGCAGTGTTGTCCGGCTGGAGGGAGGAGCTGTCGGTCAACAACGGTGGAGGCTGGACAGACGCGTCTATGAAGATGTGCGGACAGTTTGGCGACGGCGAGGGAACCAAGTGGAGCGGCGTCCACACGGCCGTGCACTTCAGAGCTCCGCCCAAGCGTCAGTCCTGGGCCCAGGAGAGGCAAGGTAGCGCTGCCGTCTCTGCCACGCAACATTGTCATCGCAACATCAGCGTGTGTTATACCAGCGGTCCCCGACACCCGGGCCACGGACCGGTACCGGTCCCTGGGTCATTTGGTACCAAGCCGCACAGAAAGAATAATGAACTTGCGTTAGATTCATTCCATTTTATTTATTATCTGAGTCTGAAGAATTTTATTTTGGAAAATGACCGGAGTCTCTCCGTTACATCCATCAATGACTCAACTCTTGACCCTTGTCAAGGCGCTTGTCTTGGTCAGTTGATGCGTTATGGCTGGATCAAACCCACGGGTCGGCAAGCTAGCGAGCAGCATGAGTCTGGAAAGAGGAAAAGTTCCAGTGAGGAGGCAGCAGAGGAGGCCGCAGCTTCCAAGGAACACAAAGCAGCGTTTCACAGACCGACCACAGCAGGAGTCCTGCCACTAACTTCATCTGCACAAGTCTCCAAGTCCACTCTGCTTAACATGCGGTGAGCGGCGGCAGTGAAGCCTTCACAACTGCTCCGTCACCAAGCACCTGCATTCAAAGAACAGCAGCAGCAGCAGCAGCAGCAGCAGCCTGTGGAGTATTGAGGGGAAAGAAGCGCATGATGTTGTGTTGTTGCCACCATGTTAAGAGCACGCTGCTAAACTGGTACACAGTGGAGTCACCTTCATTATCACATTTAGAAAATAGCAGAGTTTTCACGCCGCTCCCTGAAAATACTGCCTCGCATTAAAGCGGCCGTGGTGTCAGACAGGCTGGAGGCCGCTGTGGCCAACAGTGTGGGATCTCCTGTGTGGCCGCCACTCAGTGGAGATTCTAGTGGCTGAGGTTGGTAATGAGCAGCTTAAACAGCAGGAGACCACCAGGTGACTTCTAATGTCTGCCTGATGTCCATTGTCAATCAATCTGCTGCAGTGACGTTAATGTTGCTGGAATGATTCCTTTTTTTTCTTACTGTCTTCATTCTTCCAAACCAACGGCTGCTCTTTCAACACAACTAAAGCTCTGCCTTGCTTCCGCAGCGTGGAGCGGCGTGGACGGCCAGATCAAGACCGACCTGAACTCTGTCCCGCTCTCCATGCTGAGACGAAGCCCCGCAGGTCGGTGTTCCGTCCCTCCGTCAATCCCGTCTTAAACTCCCGTCTTAAACTCCCGTCTTAAACTCCCGTCTTAAACTCCCGTCTGACGTTCCAAAACACCTGTGTCTCCCTCAGAGCCGGCGCCGAGCTCGGCGGAGCTGCAGTGGGTGAGCCAGCCCGACCTGGACGACCAGTGGTCCGGTTTCAGTGAGTCCATCACAGAATCCACTGAGACGTCAGCGCAGTTTAGATGGGTGTAAAACTGAACTGTTTGCGATGGATGTGTGCGTCGTTTAGACGGGATGGCCGCAGGAGACTCCAGCTCCGACTGGAACGCCCCAGCAGAGCACTGGGGGAACTGTGATGAGGGTTCTGCCATACCAGAGCCGCCAGCTAAGGGCCAGAGTGTCGCCAACAAGGTGATGCTGATCACATCTATTGAGCAAGATGAAGTCCGTTAGCTTTCTGAAATATGCCTTCAAGTTGCCATTTGTGTTGTCTCCTTCCTGACTGAAGGCCTCAGGTGATAAAGAGGATGTGGACGATCCCGCCGATAGTGCAGCAAAGTCCAAGAAGAGGAGGAAAAAGAAGAAGAAAGCGGAAGAAGAGGGAGGAGCAGAATCTCAGGCAAGCTGTGGAATTATTCAGCAGTCTGCTCTTTCTTTACAGCTTCACTCACACTCTGCATTGTTTTCTTTCTGTTGTTCCAGCCCATGAGTGCAGCAGCGCCTCAGGAGCTTCTGGCGCCATCCTCCAAAAAACAGCAGAGTTCCATCATCACGTCCTCTTCTTCTCAGAGTGAGTGTGCTCCTCTTTGCTTGCACAGTTAGCAGAGCGGACGCAGATGTGTGATTCAGCGCTTCATCCTCTTCGTCCTCTCTCCTCATCACTCTGTGTGCAGAGAAGTCCCAGCCGGTGGCCGAGCCTCCCAAAGCGTCCCAGAAGAAGAAAGCCCGCAGGGAGACATGAAGTCAGGCCGCAGGTCCGCGTGGAGCTTATGCAAACGATGGTTGATTGTGTCACATGCAATAATTAACACGTACCGGAGTTTCTTTTCTGAGTTCCACAAACAGTTTATGGGTCTTTGGGTCGGTCAGCGGGTGACGGACCGCGCAGTGATTGGTTGTCCCGTGGACTGAACTCTCTAGACTAATTTGCACTAAATGCTTCTCTGCAGACCAAGTTTCCTGAAGGTATTTATATTTTTTTATTCTAACTGTGGAGTTGGTTTATAATGGTTTCCCCCAATTTACAAGTCAGGTTTTCATTTTATATATTACTATGAAGAAGCATTTTGGTTCTGATGGGTTTTTTGTTTTTTAAATTTTGATATATATTTTTTTTTGTGCTTTCCGAGATTTTTCTCTTCGCTGATGACCTAAATATGCTTCAGTGTTTCTGAACGGACTAAATGAAAAGGACTGGCTTCAGACATCACATTTTCTTTTAGCTACAAATTGGCGTCCGTGAATATTTGAATTGGAATGAAGAGTCGCTCGAGTCACTGGCAAATTAATGTAGAAAGAATCATTGGACAATAACACGATTAAAATGAATGGAAAACAATATTTTAAATGAATGATTAATTTAAGTTAGACTTTGAAACTTTAGTGGTGATTCCAAACCGACCTGCAGGCTGTACAAGAGCGTAGTCACTGGTATGAGGCACTAGAGGGCGCTGTTTATGAGGCAAACGCATAAAGCTGTAGCATTTTTCCACGTCGTCCCTCTTGACTTTGTCATCCCGTGTCAGAGTAGTTTTGTGTTCGGAGACTCGACAACTTTGTAAACACTTTTCTTCCGTTTGTGTTTGTGCTTGAAAAAGTGTCATCATGTGTACACATTGTAAGGGCTTTTTGCAGCTCTGTGACTGCACAGTGCAAAAAGGCTGTACCATGTTCTCTCTCTCTCTCTCTCTCTCTCTCTCTCTCTCTCTCTCTCTCTCTGTACAACCTTATTTGTGGGATGTTTTTTTTGATTTTTCTGGTGGATTCTACTGACTTCTGGGATGTAATGATGGGTGATTTCTTCTTCATGTGAGAAGACGGAAACATGACAGAGCAGCTTTAAATCCATATCAAACTTGGTTTATAACACACAAGAGGAATTTTAATTCCATTGCCTTAAGCCTGTAGTTGCATAGCAGGTGCATCCTTTTTATAGTTCGTACCCGAGGAAAAGTTTTGATGTCATAAATTTAATTTGATCTTGCATGAGTTTTATAATAGTCGTACTTGTGTACGTGGAATTACGAGAAGGATCTCTTGCTCTTAACTGTTAGTACTTGTTTTCTGGAGTACCACCTGTTGTAAATACTCAAATTGCTTTTTCTTAATGATACAAATGGCAGTTTTTCTGTGTGGTCGTGGGCAGATTCGCAGCCGCACTGCTTCTAGGTGTCAAACGGCCGCTGTCGGCAGGAGGTGACGTTGCTGCGGCCTCAGGAGCCCTGCTTTGGTTTCATTTGTACTGTTGATTAAGATGGAATCTATGTATTTATATACTTCTATGTCGGCAAAAAGTGGTGGAAAAGTGATGGATTTTGCTTAATGACGAAGTTTTAATTCCATTTCTGTTTGTTTGGTAAAGCTGTCAAATAAATGGAATTTTGCTTGATATCACTTTTTTTGTGTGATCTTGCTCTTTCTAAACAGGAATTGTCACTTTCTAGTTTTCTAGGTTTGCTGATGTAATGTGTCTTTAGCAAATCATTCACATTCCGCATCATTATTGCAAGGTGAACTGGGTAGTTTACGAGGGTCAGGCTAATAACTGATCTTGGGGCAGTTTCTATGCCCGGTTGGGCCTCTGGTTGTCGTGGCCCCCTCCAAGGCCAGAACCACTGCCCCGATCTGCCAGACTGAGGCGCACTTACGGAGCCTGGTGACCTCCTTCGTCTCATCAGTCTCTCCGTTCATTGAGGACTTACCAGCCTTTAATCTCCCAATCGCTGGCCGTCAGCCCATTCACCTGCACCTCACAGTGGAAATCACCTTTAGCAGTGGGGATTTTTTTTATTTTTTTATCCTTCCCTCTCCATTCTTCCCTGAATGTGACCTTTTTGATGTTTGAAAGACAGGTGTAATAATAGTAAAGGCCACTCTCTAATGGATGGCTCAGCATCCTCTCAAAGCCCTGCTATTAAAACCAGCCGCTAATGCAGGTTGAAAATGGGAAAGGCTGGAGGTGGCCAGCTGCATTGCAGCGCTCTGCTGAAACAAGTCAGTAGAGCAGCGTTCTGCCTCCTACATTAGCCAGGAATTAGCCCAAACAGCAGCTACGGGATTGCATTGTTCTCCCACTGGTCAGGGGAAAAAGGGATTAAAAGGGCTTTGTATTTCCGGTCATTATGTCAGCGCTCACGCTGCGCATGTAAACCTCCTCCATTTCCTCACTCTCCTTCACTCTGCCTTTCATTTGGGATCTCCAAGGCCGTCTGGGCACAAATGATCTGTTTTTGTTTTTTTTTTCACTTTTCCTCTGCAAATTGTATTCCAGCTTTTACCAAAGTGGCAGTTCAGTTGCCACAAAGTCATGGCGGGATGTGGAAAATCCCCTCATGATGATGCAGTCCGCCCACCAGGGCTTAGAACTGTTGTCACCAGCTCCATCTGTCAGGCTCGACATGGGATTGCTGCACAGACAGTTGATCAGACTGATTTGAATTTGACGGACTTTTCTCGCCGCGATCGGTGCCTGTAAATTCCCTGACGATGAAAAATGAAGCCGCGACAAAAATGTTATTGTGTCCTATAAACTATCATTTTTATCTGGAGGGTGACACCCTCAGTGTTGTCCCAACCATTTATATCACTTTTAATTTTCCATTAATTTTTTATGCATACCTCTGCTTCACCATTCTCATCCCGTTTTATATTCCATTGGCAAATTGGTGTGGTCACCGAACCTGAAGGAGATGTCAGGGCCCTCTGTGACATCACAAATGGCAGGTTTCCAGTACTGTGTTTAACACAGAATATTTGATAAGTAGTCAATGGACTTTTTCTCCTTTCTGGCTGGTTCTTACTGCCAGCCAACATCGTGATGGTAAAGCCATGGTCGTCATCATGAGATCTAAATCTAACTGGATCTGCAGTGTATTGACCGTGAGACCACTGACAGGACGGTGATATCAGTGAAAGGAGGTATTTACTCCTTGGGGGGGGGACACAAACAAACAAACAGGTAGGAGACATACACACTTTTGTCAATTTTGTACACGCTGAAGAAAATAAGACAAAATAAGAAAACAGAGGCTCGTGTTTTCTTCCATTCCTCGCCATATCCCCACAGCACGCGCCATCTGTGTGTGTGTGAAGCACTGGAACTGCCTTCGACGAGCCGTCGTGCTGTGATTTCATTTCATGTTGAGATTTTTATTATTTTTTTTTTTTGCGGTGATTACGAGGCCACTTTACATCCATGCTCATGCAACTCGGTACAAATCCTCCTGCCTCGCATCACGTGACTGCGAGGCCGATTAACGGCTGTGTGTGTGTGTGTGTGTGTGTGTGTGTGTGTGTGTGTGTGTGTGTGTGTGTGTGTGTGTGTGTGTGTGTGTGTGTGTGTGTGTGTGTGTTCGCCGGCAGAGTGCAGTAGTCCAGTCAGTGAGAGGGAACATCGGCTCGGACGTGCGCTGGATGTCAAGGCAACAGCCGACTTTTGTTGTCTTCGTTGCCGTTTTTTTTTTTTTTTTTTTTTTTTTTACTTCACATGTTTTTGTGAAAAATAATCCTCCCAGGCCGTCCTAGTCTCGAGTTATCTTCCGGTTGGCAGCATTCATGATATAGCTGCGGACTCCACACCGAGAGAAACGATGATTTCGCCGTGGGACCGGTGGTACTCGACGAGCTGCTGCCTCTGCTGCCATGTCCGGACGGGCACCATTATTCTGGGAATATGGTACATGGTGAGTCCGTTGTGTTGGTATCGTTATGTTTTCCTCATTCGAATATCCGCTCTGGGAAGTGGGTTAACTTTAAACACGAGCAAAACATACGGAATGACAGGTGACAAGTATCGGCTGTTAGCTTGCTTAGCTAGCAGCTGCTGTTTTTCTGTTATTCCGTTTTTGTTTATCGGCACCAAACACTTGTGAATTGCCATTTCGGTCCATGTTGCCATTTTGTTGAAAAAAAAACAAAACAAAAGAGATTTTGGTTGCTTCTTTGTTTGAAATAAGGAGCGCCTGTTGTTCACTTTATATTTTCATTTTTATTTCCTCTGTCTCGTTTAATTTAATCCCAAAACGGGTGTGACGTCACAGTGTAAGGGATCTACACAATTACCGTGCAACCCGTAATTGTGCTCATTAACAGGTGAAATGACGGTGTGCTGTTTTTAGTCCGGGGGATAACCTCAAAGTTTTAAACATAGCTCAGTAAGCTGAGGAAATCCATGAGCTGTAGTGAAAGTCAGCCTCTGACCCACCTGCTAAACAAGTAGGCGTCGATTAATCGAGCCCGAGATAGAAGATAAATGAATACACAAAATGTTTAGCCTAAAGGATGTTTTTTCTAAAGCGAGAAAAGAATTGGAGGATTTTTAAAAAAAATATTTTTTTTTTACATTTCCATCAAGTCATTATTTATTCCAGCATTTAAAATAAAGCAGTCAAGTGCATTCTTTGTGCACTTTATCATGATCATTGCATTTTAGACATTTGTTTGCACCAATCAGGATAAGCAGTTTAATGGACATATTCTGGCCCAGCATCATAAGCAGTCACCCTAGTGCTTGTTTTATAAAAACCTCTCTATAGTTTCTGTTTGGTTTAAAAAAAAAAAAAAATGAATGAATAAATAAAATCTATGTTGTACTTAAAAATATTATGTATAAGTCACAAACACACATTTTCTTTTATGTATTCGGCAGAAACTAAAATGACTAAACAATGGCAATGATTCCTGATTTAACAACAGAAATACAAATGGACCCTACACTGTATTTTACTGCAGTCGCCTTGTAGGCGTTTGTCAGCAAACTAAAATAATAAATATGTAACTAAATGTAAATATTTTTGTATAATTACAAATACAAAATATTTGTATTCCTTAATTTTTTAAATCTATTATTCTGAATCGTCTGCGTTAAAATATTTTCCCCATTGCGCAGTCTTATTCTATTTGTAAACAAACTATAGAAGATTCTTCACATCTGCAGTTTGCGTCAGAGTGAGAAAATAAAAGACAGAATAAAGGTGTTTGTTCCGCACACAGCCACAGTAGCTTTGAAATCAGCTGCTCCTCTGTGACAAATCCATGTGTTGATGCTAACTTTCTCTCTGCAGCTCATCAACGCAGTGGTCCTGCTCATCTTGTTATCAGCTCTCTACGACCCGGTCCAGTACCGCTACCACCTCACCAGCTCCGAACTGGGAACCGACATCGATGTGATGGATGATGCAAGTGAGTGAGAGCGGTTGTTTCATTTCTGAGTAACTGAATTGGATGTGTTCACGCAAGTACTTCATTAATAAAGCCGATATTTCACACGGTGTATCTGGGCAATGTCAGGCTGTATAAGCCAGCAACATTGTAACTCATTGCATCCCCGGGCCTGGAGTGCCAGCAGTGTCCGTCCCGCTCGCTGCGTTTCTGCAGCTTCACTTCTTTTGCCATAATGCTGCTCTCAGCACAGACATCGCTGAGTAGGCTCGGCTCCGTCCAGAACAGTTCTGAGTGCGCGCTGTGTATTTTTGGTGCTTTGCCCTGCAGCGGCTATCATCATCACAGTCGCCCGTGGAGCTGCGCAGATCCTGTCAGTGCCCACTCTGATTAAAAACCACTGCTCTAATTCTCCCTCGGATTAGGACGGCCATCTTGACTGACTTCCCCGCAAGCACGCACGCACACACACACACACACACACACGCGCGCGCATGTACACACACACTACGTGGCTTTGTTGCTTGTGTGGCACTAAGAAAAGAGACCCAGGTCTTATGGTTTGGTAAAGGCAGCAGTGTGTTATTGACAATATTTGGGAGGGATTGCATGCATTGTTTTCAATATTGTAGGACAAAGATGAATTGACTCAGTCAGAAAAGATCAATGGCAAAGTTAGTCGCCGACTAGGGATGTTAACAATCAATCGATTAATTGTCGATTAAGAATTTAATCGATTAAATTAAATTAGTCGCAATTAATTGAAATATTTTTCTGCAGGGTTTTTTGTTAAATGGCTTGGTGTGTACCTGTATGACTAGAACAAGTTTCTTTTAAACACTTTTTTATATTTTTTTTACATTTGAAATGTGACCCATTACAAGTCGACTTAAAGTCAGAGGATGAATGTTGACGGTGTTTTTTCTGTTCTCTAATGTAAAAAATGGGTCGCATCAGACCCTCAACATTATTTCATCATTCAATTCTATGTTCCAACTTCCTTTGACATTTTTCATTGTGAAATTTAGGGTCTCAGGAAAATTTGCTGCTTATCAATGAATCATTGATCGATAAGGTCAATCGACTAACGATTAATGAATTAATCGACAATTAATCAACATCGCCAAGAAATGTAATTTTCAATGAATATTTGTGAATTGCAGCCCTGCTGTATATGTGCATGATGTGTGTATGGTGTGTACAACCAGTGTCACCAGAGGATCAATCACTGGTGCCTCCTGGAAGCACACACACACACACACACACACACACCAGCAGATCCCAACCTGAGATCCCTTTGAGCAGACGAGGCTCCAGCGGACCTGGCAGTCCTGGCGCATCCGTAACGTGAGACGGGAAAATCAAATTTAGCACCTATTGCGTAACAATCGCCCATGTGTTGCTGTTTATGTTTTTGTGCACCACAGATTGGGTGCTGAAAATAGTGGGAGTCACTCCAGGCATTTGGTGATCTCTGTCCTCGGGGACTTTGTGATTACTTCAGTAAATTCTCATGAAAAAAATTGGGAAACGAGGTGTCGGCTGCTCTTTGAATAATTAAAGGCGATAATCTGACCTCACGCTGTGTGTGTGTGTGTGTGTGTGTGTTTTTCTCTCTCTGCAGATATCTGCATAGCCACTGCGATATCCCTGCTGATGATTCTTATATGTGGCATGGCAACATACGGGGCGTATAAGGTAAACATATAAAAGAGCGCCGAGCAAGATTGAACACCTTGAAGCTGTGCTCAGAGCAGCCGGATGTCTTTGTTTGCTCCTCCCAGCAACACGCAGCTTGGATCATCCCGTTCTTCTGCTACCAAATCTTCGACTTTGCCCTTAACACGCTGGTGGCCATTAGTGTGGTGGTTTATCCCAACACGGTGCAGGACTACCTCCAACAGCTGGTGAGACCCCAACACACACACACACACACACACACACCTCTCTTACGTCAGAAGAAGAACTAACACTGTCGTGTTGTCGTGTTGTCGTGTTATCGTGCTACCTGCTCCTCCTCCTCCTGCCCAGCCGGGGACCTTCCCTTACAAAGAGGACATCATGTCCACCAACAACATGTGCCTCGTCTTCGCAGTCCTCCTCTTCATCGGGTGCATCCTGTCCTTTAAGGTGAGTGTTTTTGTGTGACCGGCATCACTGCCGCCTCACTTGTTGTGTTGTTGTGTTGTCGTTTGGCGCTTTGACCCTTTCTGAGGTTTCGTACTTGAAATTGGATTGATGCAAACTCAGAAGCTGTACGTCTTCATGCTTAATGATCCATATCAGTCATAGCTAGCGCCACACACACACACACACACACACACACACACACACACTCACTGAGCACTGGATCTGTACATTTTCTTTTATTTCATGGAGCAAGATTACCAGCATTCACTGGCGCATCATGAGTCACATGGCGAGTACGGTGACTGCGCCGGTGTGGACGTCGTGGCTATTCTTCATGAGATTATCACACAGTCAGAGAGCAGCGGGTCAGGGACGACAGCAAACCAACTCCTGTCAAGCTCATTTTACCCTTAATGCATGGATGAGTCTCCAGGCGCAGCTCCGCTCTGGGGCTCTGGGGCTCTGGGACGAGATGGGACGCAGAGTTGCAGTCATCTGTACAATCAAATCAAGTTGCTTCTCCTCTCAGCTCGGATTGAAAGTGTTCTTGGCAGATATTCAAAGAGCGAGAGCGGGGCTTTTTTACGACGGCGAGCAGCCACCGGAAGATGCACTGCCGCACTCGGAGACAGGAGTTATAAATGTCACGTCTCTGGCACCCAGCGCAGCAGCATCAGACGCTTTACTGCCGTAAATGTCAGCGGTTAAGGACGAAAGAGACGAGTCCTTGATGCTGACATAAATGTAATTGTGAAATTTGCAAAGTTATATACATATCTTGTTATGATGGATGGGCTGCACTTCCAGTATGGACTGCCGGACTGATGTGCGTGGAGTGGCTTCTCTGGAAAACAGCCAGTTTTGTCGGCTCAAGGACGCCTCCTGCGACGTGCTGCCAGATTTCCTGCTGAAGCAGACATCCTCCACTCTACTGCACTGTACATTTATGACAAACGCTAACAGGCAGGTGGAGGCAGGAGACTCATGTGGCAGATGGATGATCTGTCCTCCAACAGAAAACTGCAGAATAAGTGGTCTGCAGGTCTCCTTATGCACAATGCCCTCTGCGAGTGTTGCTCAGAATGGAGATCATTTCCTCTTGCAGTTCTTTTGAACACTTCACTGTTCAGAAAGTGTGAGCTGGAACACACTCATTTCAAAAGGGCACCGATAACTCACTGATACCCCAGTGACAACACCGCCCGCCTAGCGATGTCTCTGCCCCCTGGAGCCTCCTTCCTGTCTCTGCAAGTGTGTGGAAGGTCCAAGAAGGCCATCAGTTTTAGTCAGGAAGAGACTGGAAACAGAGGCCTTATTATTATTATTATTGTAATTATCATTATCATCATTATCATTATTATCATTATTATTATTATTATTATTATTAGATCGCTAGAGTTTTGGCAAAGTTAAGTGGGCAGATTGGATCCCAGTCAGCCTGATTTCCTGGTTGGCCGGTCAGGCTGCTACTGGCAGAGGTAACCGACTCAGCGAGCTGCTCACACACACACACACACACACACACACACACACACACACACACACAGAGACGCTGAATGAAGCTGCTGTTCTCCTGCCAAGTGAGACGAACCTGAACCCTTGGTGCCACCGCGGGCTCACAGAGCGCCGGGCCTGAGAGGAATTTGAAGTACGGTGCTGGGCCCACACTGCGTGCCGTGAGCCGCCTCCTCAGCATTAACTGATACAGTGTTACCCCCCCGCCGTGACGTCATCATCACGGCCCACTTCCTGTTAGCTCGGCCGATGGGGTTCCAGTCGGGGTGTCAGGTGCAGATTCTGTCGCTGAAGGTCGCTGTGTTTCTCTCTCTTCCTCGCTAGGCCTACCTGATTGGCTGCGTGTGGAACTGCTACAGATATGTGAGTGGGCGGGGCACCACGGAGGTCCTGGTTTACGTCACCACCAATGACACCACGGTGAGTGTTGACACCCACCCTGCAGTACATCACCTTCAGGACTGCTCGCCCATCAGCTGATTATAGAGGCCTGGTGTTGCTGCTGGAGGGAGTGATGAGGATGAGATGAGATGAGATGAGATGAGATGAGATGAGATGAGATGAGTTGACATGAGATGCTCCTTTATTAGTCCCACATGGGGAAATTGCAGATGATGATGAGGACAACCTTGTTTTCTTAACGTCATTTTATTCTGAATAATTGCTTTGATTGTAAAGCAGTGCTAAAGTGCAGATGCTATTTATGTTTTCATTGTATTGCAGTTGAGTGAGTTGATACCTTTAAATGTCCGAGGTAAGGATTTCCACTGTGAATGTCCGTACGTAGCTGCAAAGCAGTCGTAGACAATGTGAGAATTCAAAGGTGCTTTAATTTTGAAGGTTAGAACAATGAGGACTTTCTGAAAGGCTTCATCAACCCCAACTCCATGCTTCAGCCGAGTGATGCCTCACAATGCACAGACGTTGCGTGAGGTGGACGGGTGGTGCCGAGCCGCCTGCCTCGGAACTCGCTGCCAATTCAATCCGTTCCATTTCCAAGAGGTTTGGGTTAATGAGGTCCTCATGAAAAATCACACTCACCAAGAACTACAGTACTTAGAATAGCTGTGATAGTGTCCTAGTGTAGGCAGAGGTACTCTGCAGTATATAATATAATGTAATAGAAGACTCTTCTAGATTCCAGTCGAGATGAAAACACGTTTCGGACGATGAATCAAACATGACAGTGAGTGGTCAGAGTGAGAGAGCCTCTGCCTTGACAGATGGATTCAGACTGTTTGTCTGCGTGGTCTCTGTGCGCTTGTGGTGCGAGCTTGGCTAAAGTGACTTTGAGTCAATGTGTGCCAGCGGCTGTAGGTCATCCCGAGCTGCGCCGAGCCCGGCTGTCGTCAGTCCCAGCTCGTCCCCCTGAGCGTTGACTCATGGCTTTTCTGAGAGGCTTTAGCACAGTCGCTCTGTCCGTTTATCTGTCTGTCAATAATCCTGCACACACATAAGACATTAATCTGCCTCACACCTACAGTCACCCTCCATCTCTCCCACGCTGGCGTTTCCACGGCTCGCCCTCACGCCGCTGCCGCTGCTGCTGCTGCTGACGTTGGCTCTCTCAATCTCATGGAACTCCTCCTGCCACTCATGCAGCAGCCGTTCACCAGCAGGCGTTCACCAGCAGGCGTTCACCAGCAGCCGTTCACCAGCAGGCGTTCACCAGCAGGCTTTCACCAGCAGCCGTTCACCAGCAGCCGTTCACCAGCAGGCGTTCACCAGCAGCCTTTCACCAGCAGGCGTTCACCAGCAGCCGTTCACCAGCAGCCGTTCACCAGCAGGCGTTCACCAGCAGCCGTTCACCAGCAGGCTTTCACCAGCAGCCGTTCACCAGCAGCCGTTCACCAGCAGGCGTTCACCAGCAGGCGTTCACCAGCAGGCTTTCACCAGCAGCCGTTCACCAGCAGGCTTTCACCAGCAGGCTTTCACCAGCAGGCGTTCACCAGCAGGCTTTCACCAGCAGGCTTTCACCAGCAGGCGTTCACCAGCAGCCGTTCAACAGCAGCCGTTCACCAGCAGGCGTTCACCAGCAGCCGTTCAACAGCAGGCGTTCACCAGCAGCCGTTCACCAGCAGCCGTTCACCAGCAGGCGTTCACCAGCAGGCTTTCACCAGCAGGCGTTCACCAGCAGGCGTTCACCAGCAGGCTTTCACCAGCAGGCGTTCACCAGCAGGCGTTCACCAGCAGCCGTTCACCAGCAGGCGTTCACCAGCAGGCTTTCACCAGCAGGCTTTCACCAGCAGGCGCTCACCAGCAGCCGCTCAACAGCAGCCGCTCACCAGCAGGCGCTCACCAGCAGCCGCTCAACAGCAGGCGCTCACCAGCAGCCGCTCACCAGCAGCCGCTCACCAGCAGGCGCTCACCAGCAGGCGTTCACCAGCAGGCTTTCACCAGCAGCCGCTCACCAGCAGGCTTTCACCAGCAGGCTTTCACCAGCAGGCGCTCACCAGCAGGCTTTCACCAGCAGGCTTTCACTAGCAGGCGCTCACCAGCAGCCGCTCAACAGCAGCCGCTCACCAGCAGGCGCTCACCAGCAGCCGCTCAACAGCCAGCAGGCTTTCACCAGCAGGCTTTCACCAGCAGGCTTTCACCAGCAGCCGTTCACCAGCAGGCGTTCACCAGCAGGCGTTCACCAGCAGGCTTTCACCAGCAGGCGTTCACCAGCAGGCGTTCACCAGCAGGCTTTCACCAGCAGGCGTTCAACAGCAGGCGTTCACCAGCAGCCGTTCACCAGCAGCCGTTCACCAGCAGGCGTTCACCAGCAGGCGTTCACCAGCAGGCGTTCACCAGCAGCCGTTCACCAGCAGCCGTTCACCAGCAGGCTTTCACCAGCAGGCGTTCACCAGCAGCCGTTCACCAGCAGCCGTTCACCAGCAGGCGTTCACCACAGCGCCTCAGTAAATGGCTGCGTCTATCAGTCTTGGTCGACCAGTAGTGCAGCAGCACCCAGAGAGACAACAGGCTGTGAAGGAAGTTGAGCGCTGACTGGTTGGACAGTTTAGAGGCTGAGAGAAGACGTAAGACAGGCAGTGTGGTGCTGGTGTGATTCATGTGGAGAACATTTATTAAAGTCCCTCTATGTTTATATAGAAGAGAGAAGACATCTTTTAAAAACCTCTAGAATTTTGCTTTGGTCAGAGGTTTTCCAGTGACAGACCAGTGACAGACCAGTGACAGACCAGTGGACTTCATGCAGACTGAAGCTGAACAAACAAACTCGATGATTATCATTTTTCAAAAATAATAAATGCATAATAAATCTTCAAAATAAGAGAAACTACAGATTGTTGTGAAGGCTGCCGCACCAGCTGGTCTCAGTTCAGTCAACCGATCCTCCAGAACCAAACTGTGGGCTTTATATGCCACTTGAATCTGAAGCGTGTTGGTTTTTCAAAACCCCTAAATGGTGACGACATGTTTTCACCCCCACCCCCACCCTCCAGAGCCTGCAGCTGCACAAAACAAGCGCTCCTTCTATTTTTACTGTTGGAGTGCTGGCAGGGCAGCGTGGCTAAATGGCTTCTTACTGCCTCCAACATTAAGTACCCAGCTGCTTATCTGTGCAGCTTTTATATAAATGCCATTAACATGCACAAGGGTCGGCTCTCCGGCCCCCCCCCCTCCCCCTGCCCCTCCCCCTCCTGCATCTCTGTCCATCCTCTCTTCTTCTGCACATGTTACATAATTGTCTGCTTGTCCTCTTCATTTCAAATCCTGCCAGTGTGATGTGTTCGCCGGGGCTCTGCCTGCTTTCACAATTCCATGCCCTCGGAGCACCCCCCACCCACCCACCCAGCCTCCCCCACACCCCCCTCTCTCTCACTCCAAAGCTGAATTAGCGGCGGCGGCGCTGGTTTTCTAACACTATTTACAGAGAAAGGCCATGGATGCCGAGGAGGCAGCCTCGGCCTCTGAAGCACACGGATGCGGTTGAGCAGGTTGTGCTTCCTGCAGCTGATACCAGCTGCGTTTCCATCGCCCCCAGAACTGTGCAGAACCTAAATACGAAGAAGAACAACTGAACTCTGTTTCTCAGACGGGTCAACATTGAGGGATATCGCAAGCAACAGCGTCACGGAAACACTTTGTTTAGCGTTTACGCGTCACTGGATGTGACATCTGGGGTCACGTGACCAGTTCACTGACCAGTGAAAATGGCGCGTTGCGTTTGGTCGGAGGAGGCGGAACATTTTAAGTAATCAAAGGGAAAAATCTAGCAACCGTTCTTGACAGCAAACAATCATAAAAAAAAAAAAAAAAACTAACGTAATTTAATGGAAGCAGTAGAAGCAGGATGCAGCTGCTGTCAGCTGCCTGTAAACACCACAGAAGAAGACTGTGGACGCCGCAGCGAGATGGGCGCCGGTGGAGCAAACAAGCTAGCAGCGTTAGCCGTCTCCTGAGCCACAACACAAGCTTGTCACCAAGTCGTCAAATGAGAGCGTTGGAATCATTTCCAAAACTAACTGTGAAGCTTTTGTCCCGCTCACCAACAGGTCCTGCTGCCGCCGTACGAGGAGGCCGTTGCCATTCCGCCCAAGGAGCCGCCGCCCGACTACATGGAGGCATAAGAGACGTAGTCGCCGCTGGATCCTGGACCCCAAACTGCCCTGCTCACCCACCACCCCACCCACCACCACCGCCGCCTAGTGTAGGACCCTGACCCTGGGCGGAGCCTGTCGCAAAACACACACCAGACGGTGTCCTGGAGGGGGCGCTGCGGGCTGGGATTCCTGCCAAACTCAGATTAGATGAGGCTGGCACTGAGCCAGTGATTGCCACCAACTCTCCCCTTGTGACGTACTACCCCCCCACCCCCCCTGCTGTCCCCAAGGACAATACAGCTGTGACTTCCTCCCTCCTGGAGGGTGCTGCCCCCTTGAGGCAGCCTCCAGACCCTGACACACCCCCAGCACTCTGCCCCCACCCCCAACCTAATTTGCACTTTTATTTGAGTGATAGGTGCGACAGTATGGCCACCAACTGTTAACCCCCCGATACTGTGAATCTCCCTCGTGGTGTTTTTTTTTTCTCCTGAAACAAACTGAGAGAGAGAGAGAGAGAGAGAGAGAGAGAGAGAGAGAGAGAGAGAGAGAGAGAGAGAGAGAGAGAGGAAGGTGGAGAAGGAAAGCGACACACGTGGTCAGATATGCAAGAGCACTTTTCTTCCCCAGAAGTTGACAATTTCCTTCATTGAATGTACTGTCGAGGTATTTTTGTATGACCTTTTTTGTATAAGTGTGAGAAGTGTGAGAGTGCAGTGGGCAGTGAGAGGATTTGATCCAGTCTGTCGTGTGCACTGGTGTCGCTCGTCCTCCGGGAAAACCATTTTTATCCTTAAAAAGTGGAGAAACTCTGTGGTCCTGTTGTATTTGTGTGACCTTTAACCCCACTGGCTGCCGCTTTAAATCTCCCTCTGGTTAACCTTTCACAACAGCTCAGTTACTCAAAGGCTCACTCATCCGTCGCCGCTAGATTGTCTTTTCCAAGAGTCTTCATTTTCCCTGGATTCTTTAACCAATCAGCTTACTTCACATTGACAAAGGGGGACGGTTGTGAGAGGAAAGAAGCAAAAACATGGAGTTCCTGGGAAAAGAAGCTTCTCGTCGCTGTAAAGTAAGAGTAGACGCAGCGACGCTAAACTGCTATTGTGGCAGTTTTGTCAGGATTTGATGGCATTTTGACAACAAACGACACTGAAGCCTTTTCTTAGTGCACAACATCCACAGCTGGCGTTGGTAACATCATCTACAAAGTAGTCCTGGATTCTTCTGGAAGCTCCTCAAATGTTCACCCTTCAAAACACTGTGTGGGCTTCTCACCTGATGATGATGATGATGAGATCAACCCAAAGGATTCCTCGGCCGTGCCGGTTCACTCATCATGTCCACCGTACAATATTCCACTTTGCCTTTTCCCTCTGTTTCCCATCCGTTTATAGACCTCATGCAGCTGACCTGGCATTACTGCACTGACCCAGAGAACTTTCAGTCCTGTTTCCAACCCTCTCACACTGACAAAGACCACACCTGCTGTCCGGTGTTAGTTTGTGAGGAGATGTTTCCCTCTTTTGCTGCAGCTGCAACAGCGTTATGAGTCTTTTCTTTCCTCCTATATGGATCACAGTCTACCAGTTCTTTTTCTCGAAGTTGCTGAATTGAAAGCATTTGTCCCCCGTGAAGACAGCGGAGACGTGCCGCTCTACACACAGCAGCGGTGCGTTTGTGTGAGTGTGAGAGAAAGCTTTGTGCGAATGTGTGTTTTCTTTTTGAATCACAGTGATATGTGGAGAGACTTCCTGCGCTGGACCTTTTTTCAAATGAGCGAGTGACGGGAAACGGTGATTTAGCTTAGCATCGTAGCACAAAATCAATGTAGAGAAGCTGAAGCTGGAGAAGGTAGATGTATTTCGCCTGGAAAATTGAGGCAATAAGATGTAATAATGATAATGAAGTAATGAAAAAAATGTCAGAGATACAATATTATATATTAATTCCAACTTTTTCCTAATATATTCTGAGTAGTGTTTGCTATTAACAAGAAAACCTTGAATCAGTCACGTTTGTGTCGTTCAGGCTATGCAACGGTGTGTGTGGGAAGGCTCGCACAATAACAATGAAGTAGTCTTACGCACTAATACTGTAGTCGATAGTGTAACCGGGTCTTTGCTCCTTCATCGGTGTCCCTCTGTGAATTCTGAATAACTGCTTCTGCAAATCCAACAAAGCCCAACGATCAAATTTGCACTTTAGGGGCCAGCGTGAGCTCGCTGAGAACTCCTGCATTTGGGTTTCATGCGGTCTTCACTTCTCTGTGCCGTTGGTTTGTCACACGAGCAACAGACGTGTACGCTGTGTGATGTGTGACCTTGCCAGAAACCAGACTCAGTCCTTGGTGTGGTAGGAAAGTGACTCCGACCTGTTTGTTTGGTGTTTAGAAAGCTCCAGTCTCATGTCATCAAAAACACTTCAAGACTGTTGTTCACTCTCTGCTCACACGCATCCTCTTGTTGGATCTGCATGAGCTTGTGTCTTCAATTCTGATAATAAAAAGCAAAGTCAATCACTTGGAGGTTCTATTGTTGTTTTTGCTGTCGTGCAATGATTTTAAAGAGACCTTTATTTATTCACACTTGTGCTTTTGGAAGAAAGATCATTTGCCCAATAACTGATCAGTAAGAACTGGCGGTCCGTTTGTCTTCAACCACTGTGTGTTTCAAAGTCAGGCTCGGCTTGACGGCTACGTCTCGCTGGTTCAAGATCAGTGCGCCCAGAAATGGACGGCAGCAGTCCAGCGGGTCCAGCTGGGGAGCTAAGTCGAAGGAAATACGGCAAAACGAGAAGGAAAAATTGCCTGCCATATAAAAAGTACCGTGAATCAGTAGATCAATCAGTCGTTTTATATTTTTTGTAAAAATAAATGAAAAAAAAAGAGAAAGAAACGAAGAACGAAAGTAGACATTGAGCTAGCTGATGTTAGCTTCACAGCTAAGTTCGCAGACACTTAGCTCAACCTATGTAAGGTAAGAGCTGTGAAGTTGTCTGAAATTAGTAGTTTGTGTGACCTGGTTTTGTAGTTTATGTACTTTGCTGAGTAAGTTAATGCACGCTTTGGTAAATTTCGTATCGTGTTATCTCTCTCTCTCTCTCTCTCTCTCTCTCTCTCTCTCTCTCTCTCTGTGTGTGTGTATACACCTGTACCTTTTCAAATTTTGCTGGTTTTGTTTTGAATCATCTGTTGTGACATGCTTGGAATTTGTTTTGTCCTCCAAAAAGGGAAAAGGTTTTCAGGGACTGAAAGACTAGAGACGGTTTTAAACATCTTAAAAGATGAGATTTTACGCCGAGTTTGGAGCTGTGGCCTTCCTGGAGTTGTTTCCTTTTCCCTCCACCACCAACATCTGTCTCTTCAACCGTCCTCAGTCACCTGATACAGTACATGAAGCACCTGTAGCAGAGGCATCATTGTGTCATGTGTGTCTTGTGTTGCTTCTACAGCTTATTAAAGTAGGGAAGAGCTCACCAGCGTGGTGGTTGGGAATAGTTTGGTGCGTGGGTTAGTTTGGAGAGCACAGAGATGTCCTGCTGCTCAGACATTCTGCACTACTCAGTGGGGACAAACAAGCTGACAGATGAGCCAGGATTTACCCGCCTGCATCAAAATGGAGGCTGGCATTACCTTGGGTCTAACAGTCGGCTCACAGGCTGATGCGCTCACCTACTTACTGCGAGTGGAATGAGCCAGTGTTGAAAAAACAGACAGACAGAGTAGAAACAAGTGGGTCACGTTCTGTCTCGTTTGTTGCTGAGATGCTTTTTGGACGCTGGCTCGATGTTGACCTCGGTTTTAAGCAGGGAAAGAGAGCACGTCTGACCTCCGGGGCTCATAATAAACTCAAATATTTCAAAATAAAGTAGCCAGGCATAATGCCTGCTGGAAAATGATATAAGATTAAAGTGAAGGTAAAAGCGCATGGTTTGTTTAGTGGAAAGTTTTGATGTAACCCAGTGACAGTGGAGGTGGTTAACGATTAGCGTTAGGGTTGTTGGACGGCACTGAGGGCTAACTGGTGTCCCACATCACTGAGCTGTACATGCTTTAGTGAGAAAAGGTCAATAATTAATTTACTGTGTTGTTTTATTTTTGACTGACCTTCCCGGAGTCACAAGGCACCCAGCAAATCATTTTATTACCGATTCCCTAAACTGAAAAAGCACACTGATGAAAGAAATGAAAGAAATGAAAGAAATGGTGCTGGAGGAGGCTTCCGGCTCCTAGCAGGTCTGTAATTCTATTTGGAGCAGACAGTTTAAGTTTCGTTTATCCACATTATTGTGGGCAACTTCCAGTGATGCCCTCATTCAGAACAGGGATTCTGCTGCACGTGACGTTCTGGAATGATTTCATTCGATTTAACTGGGAATCAAGGAAAAGGCTTAGGGAGGCAGTGAGTGGAAAAACTGGGCCAAACCACTCAGTGGATGATGACCGGCTTACATACATCTGTGTGTGTGTGTGTGTGTGTGACTGGATGCATCAGCAAACAGCCCTGCGTGTTTCTGCAGATTCAGACTTGTTGGGTCGTCAGATTTCTGGACTTGACATGGGATTAAATGAACCATGTTTTGCCAGTTCATGATTCTCATCTTTCCTCTAGAAGCATGTTTGCCCTCTCCGTCTCTGCTTCTCATCTTATAAAATTGCTTATTTTTGCAATTCATGCGTAAGAGCAAGGACCGTACATTTTTGGGAATGCAAATTCTAAAGTCTAAAAGTTACAATTGGAACGCTGAAAAATATGCCATTGACTGAGCAGTGTTTTTAGAGTGAACCTCCGGCATTGCAGGATAGCAGCGTAGGGATGCAGTCTTGATCAGGGACTCGCATGAGCATTCAAAGGGAACGCATGAGAAGAATTGATTGAAGAGCGAGGAAGGGATTAAAAAAAACATTGCTTTTATTTTCCAATCAAAATTCTGCACTAACGTAGCTCATAGCCGTCATTAGTTTTACGTAACCGTTGGCCAACAAGTTGACGTTACGCCGCAACAGCTCAGCTGAATCTCATGGATGTTTAACGAGCGCTGCCGTGATTATTATTTGCATGTCTGGATTATATACAGAGTGAGACATCGCAGCTCTTCTCTGCCTTTAGTTGCCCTGAGTGTTCTTTGCCCATTACGCTCAGCTGGCCGCAGTTAATACAGTGGATGATCATCCCCAAGGGTTTATGCAAGGAAAAGAATATCAAAGATTAGTGCTTGTGCGGCATTAAAAGCAACATGGTGATGAGCACTCATCTGAGTGGATCATCAATTACACAGAAACAGATGTTGCTCATGCCTTGTTGCATAAGATCAGCCAATGTGGCTTCATAGTTATTTCCGTGCCGATAGACTGGTATAGCAGCCGGAGCTGTGGAGGGGAGGAAATCCCTCACATAGACTTCAACTATGTTATTGGGGAATCCTCAACGGAGAAAACCAGAGTGTTGGCACACCCTGGTGGACACATGTAGGAACAACATATGCTAGCATCACAAAAAAAACCAAAAGACATCAGCAAATTCCTTTCACACCGATTTTATTAATAACAATGTGGTGGGGAAACGGCTCTACTGAGGTGGCTGCTGCTGGTCTGGCATGCTCCTGATGATGTCAGAATCGCCTGAGAGGAGAAGGAACACAAAGTCATCGAGCTGATAGATGAACCACTGGAGCCTGAACCAACTGCTTACACAATGCTGTTGCAAACCAGCAGTCCTGAATCAGAACACTTTGGAGTGAAATACAAAAAACTCAGTGCATTAACTCAAGTCTGTAATTGTTTTCTGTGGAATGTTTTAAACTCAACTTCTTTTGAGCTCCAGTATATTCAAGTATAAAAGGCAAAGGCCACAGAACAACGCTGAGGGAGAACAATGACATCAGGGTCACCCCCTGTATGAGGGGTTTGGCCAGGATCACAACAGTGTTGCATTCAGACAGACACTCACCGGGGTCAATAATTGCCAGTGTGCACACCCTGTAGTATTTTCCGCAGGCTGTGCCGAGCTCAATGTTGTTTCCACTGTAGTGGTGGACACCGGTCTTGGCCAGCATGGCGTAGTACTCAATCTCAGATTTCCTGTTGGAAAATAATCAAACGTGAACGGTAGCAACACAATCTTCACAATCTCGTCAAGGCACATCACATAAATAAATCTTTCAGACTCGTGCTGGAATATATTAGAGTGTAACTTCAAACTAATGAATTTTTACACAAGCTACATCTCTAACAGTTGCCATAACACAGATTGAAAATCACACAGCGAGGATACAAGTTTCATGTCTTTTTAAAAATCCCTTTCTGAAGTCTATCAGCCCCGGGGAATCCTTCCTTCCAAAATCCCCAAGTGAAAACATAATTACACACCATTGAGTATCTTGATTGAATGCAATCATACAGAAGCAGCATTGATATTTGAGCCTCCATTAATAAAGGAAAGTAGGAAGGCTGAGAACTTGAAGCAGTTGGTTCAAGCTGCAGACTGGAAGCTATTAGCACGGCGCCTACCTGAGAGCTGGGCAGTTGTTGGCCAGGATAACAAGCTTGGCTTTGCCCTGACGGATCATCTTCTGGGACTGTTTGTAGCCCAGGACGTATTTCCCACTCTTCATCACCAGCTGGAGACGAGAGTTGATGGACTCCATGGACTTTTTCTGGAGAAAAAAAAAAACCACAGACAGACGAACGGACCAGTGAGCGTCATTGCACGCGCACAGAAATGACAAGGTTGTAAACTAGCGCCGCAGATACCGGCAAATTATTCACTTTCACTACGAAACCAACACCAAGTACAGTTTGAGAAACCACCAAGCCTGTTCCACATCCAGCTTCACAGTCACCAGTTAGCCAACTGCCGTTAGCCACCCTGCCGGATCAATGCGCCCAAGTTCGGGCAGCTACAGCCGTCAGCTGCCATTCAACTCGTGACATTACGTTTAGACGGATGGAAAAAATGTCCCGGCCTTTATATTCACGCCATTCCCTACATTCGACAGCACATGGTTTGTTTATAGGGCGCACCGACACCGCTAAGCTAGCAGGCCACGACACAAACGCGTCTCCACGTGAAGCTGTAGCTTTAGCCCGAGCGCCGCGCGTGCAGCCGGGGCTGAGGGCAGCGCCGCTCACCGTTTTCTTTGCGGCCACCATTTTTGCGGTTTAGTCCGGTCGGGCCAACCTGCGGGTCAAAGAGAAGAAAGCAAAGACGTTCTTTAATACGTCGACTGTGACGGAGATGTCAAAACTGACGGAATGTGAGTGTATTTTAATGTAAAAACGCAGAGCTCGCCTTACTTTGAGCTAACTCCAATATGGCCTCGGAGAGAAAGGAAGTACCATGGTGCATTGCGACGCTATCTGCCGCTGGGCCTGCGCACACGAGTTCTGCGCATCTCCATTTGCTGCTTCGCAGATTCCACGCTTGTAGCGTCACCGTCATAATAAAAAAAAACAACAATGCTGCTGCTGATGACGACGATAATAAGAGGAAGAAGATAAACTCTTTATGTACCCCCTGACATAGTTCTCTTTGTACTCTGATCGAAACCTTTGAATAAAGTTTCTTTCAAATAATAATAATAAATAAATAAGAGGAAGAAGAAGAAAGAAAATGCATCAAGTTAGCAGCAACCATAGGAAATGAATACATTCCTCAGTGACTCTAAATTAAACAGGTGGCTAAAATACTTAATAAATAAACTACAAAAATACAAACAAGTTGTAGGTATAATTCATTGATATTTAAAGATCACTCCTAAAACACTTCATCGTGTCCATTGTGCACTAGCATTGCACTGTTAACTTAATATCCTGTCTGTTGCTTATGTAAAGAAGATAAGAAAAATAAGAGGAGCATATAGCATTTAGCTAGCTATTGTACTTATTTCACAGCTCAACTTTTTTTTCCAACACAAAGGAGGCTGGTTACATTTTTGGTTTGTGGTTGTGTACACGTTCAGTCAAGATGTTGCTAGAGTGCCGTCATTGTCCACAAGGTTCACGCTCGGAACCCTCAAAGTGTAGACAGTGAGTGTTGTTCACGTGACTGGCTGGGATGAACCCGTGTCTGCTTTCACCCTGTGAGGTTGCCTGTGCCTGAGTAATGCGGCCTATGTTTGACCCGCGGCGGCCTCCTGGAAACAGCAGCAGACAACAAACGAGCTCACCCCCGCGCAAGCGTCTGCAGGTGTGACAGCGCAAACCTCTCGGCGCGGTTCGAGTCGTGGGGAGGACGACGCGCAATTACGCACGGGACTGCAGGAATTTGGCGGTGGTTCTCTCCTCCCCCCCTTCCTCCTCCTCCTCCTCCCCCTCGGTGGGTTTTAGGCGCTCAGAGTTTCCCGGTGCCTGAGTCGATATCGATGCGCGACGTCATCTGCGCAGCTGCAGCTTTTGCTCACCTCTCACCTCCGATCGTCTGAGACATCGGCCCAGTCCTCCGCGCGCACCGGACAGGATGGGATGTTCCACTAGCTCGCAAACTTCGGCGGTAGACACGAGTCGGCCCACTGCGAAGACCGAGGACAGCAACGGCGCGAGCGCAACAGGTGACGAACCGTCGAGCGTTGTTTTAGAGAAGAACGTAGAGTTGCATCGCAAGTCATGAGAACAAAAGTTGAATCAAAGCTCTCTGTTTGCTGTTGTTGTTTTTAAATTGGTATAAAATTGGGATATTTTCTGTCGGGTGCACATTGTTGTCAGAGATTAAATGATCTTTTGTAAAGGCTCGTGACGTTTTAGAGGTTTAATGCTGTAGATGTCAGTGTTGAAAATGAAGTGCACAATTAAAATGTTTTCTAGGACACATGTTTGGCACTGGCTCGAAGTAGCTTGGTTAAAACATATACGATTGCACATGCAATCCTCAATGTTCTCTCTATATTAAGAGGCCTTGATTTGAGTCCTTCAGCAGGATAGAACTCTAAGTTTTCCTCCATTATTTCCCGCTGGGTTCTGGCTCTGTCTGTGCAGGGAGGACACGCAGCCATTAGGGCAGATTTGATGACAGTCTTTGGTTTCATCAGGAAATGGAGAAACCAGCTGGGACACCCTGGAGTTGTTGTGGGTTAGAGGCGGCCCTGCTGGGGTGCAAACTGGCAGGTGGATGTAGGATGAATCCATGATGCACGGAAATGTAGAATTTGTCTGAAGGTAAATCTGAAAAATTCCAAGGTGTTCAATTAAAATGAGTCTGCTGCCCCTTGCTTTCACTCCATTGACTTTGTCAACGGGCTGCTAAAACCCAAAGTAAATGATCTTTTTGTCAGTGATATATGATCATTATTTTCCTGCAGGACTCCAGAGGTCAAATTGAATGTTGCTGGTTGTTGTTGTTTTTTTTCTCGAGTCCGTCTTTGTTTTTTTTCTCGTCAGTCTCAAGAAAAAAACAGCATCAAAAAAAGCAGAATGACTTAAAACTTAAAACCGATTACGAAATCTGTTTTTTTGTCTTAATGTCTCAAACTTTTTAAGTCGATGACCGAAGTTAACAGTACTGCAAAAAATGGCAAACAAAGAAAATGTTTCCCAAACACAGAATCTCCAAGTTCAAGACATCTTTGACTCAGGCAAATACTTTCAATGCAAATTCTTCATGGACGAAATGTCTACCAGGAAGTGAAGTGAGCTGAAGCCAACTGAGGGTTCTGTGGTAGTAGACAGTCAGCCTTCGTTTGAAAAACTCACTTACTGTCACATTTTGTTCTGTGAATGTATCATGCAGTCTTTGTCCTTGATGAATTTTATCAAAACAAACGAGGACGCTGGAGATCTTGAAAAGTGCAGAGGGTTGTCGGTTTTTTCTGCATTTCATTTTGTGACTTATTAACTCTCTGGCTTGGTGGGAGGTCAGCAACTGTCGGCGTCACGTTGGCAACGAAAAACATGAAGTGAAGGAAAAACAATAGAAAGGTGTTTGAAAAGAGATCCGACGCAGTGGTTCTGTTGTTCTGATCAGCGCAGAGGTTGCAGGAGCAGCTCGGATGATTCAACTTTGTGTTCTCTGAAGTCTTGTAGGTTTAATTGTCATTTGTGACTGATTGTCATATTTTAAAAATGTATAAATGCAATAATAAAACAGATAGTTTTTTCTTCTGGTTCAAACTCTGAGGGACTCCAGTCTAACTCCTGAAATATCAAAATTCCTCACAGGAGCTGCAAATGAGAATGGCAACGTAGCTGAGGACAGCGAGACCATCCCAGACCAGACACCTGCTCAGAGTGCGGAAGCTTCTCAACCTGCGGATGAAGCTGTTGCATCTGCAGACGGTGCCGCCGCCGCTGCAGCGCCACCAGCGGAGAAGGAGGAGGAATCGCAGCAGGCTGCCCAGAGTCCCGAGGAGAACCCGGGTCCTGCAGAGACAGCAGGACCAGCAGCAGGACCAGCAGCAGGACCAGCAGCAGCAGAGACGGCAGACAGCTCAGCGGAGCCTGCAGCCACAGCAGCCGATGACCAAGGTAGGGCGCAGTGCAAACTGTCCCAATGTGACTTTCACATCCAATCAAGAATTCCCAACCAGTCAAACTCCCACTCCTGCACACACCAGTTGAAAGCCTGTAGTTCACCCGCACCGCCTGTCTCTGGCCTGCAGGCTCCACAAACTCCACACAGAGAGGCTTTGAGTCAGAATCAAACCCAGGACCCCCTGGTGGTCACTCAGGGCAGTGAGGTCCTGATCTTGCCTTTACTTTGCATTCAGCGTTCCAAATTCCATCTGCTGGTTTCCTTCTGTCTCTGACAAATGAAATTCAAATTTGTCCCGCATAAACACACCCACGCAATAAAAAACATGCAAATGCGGCCCTGGCAAACAAATTTAGAATAAATTTTCATCCATTTAAAAAGGAAAACAAACAAATGAAAAGGGGCGGGAGCACAAACACAAGCAGCTGATGATGATGGAAGTGATGAACAGCAGGCAGCATCAGCCGTCATCGTCCCTGCAGTCCCATTCATTACACATCAGATCTGTCACGACGACAACGTTTCCATGTATTTGCATCGGGGTTCTTTGGTTTTGTGTTTGCACCGTACTTGTCAGAACAATGACGATTTCTCAATTTGCTTGCAATTGCTCCCATTTGCATGTGTGTGTGTGTGTGGGAGCTGCAGCATCATCTGTGTTTTTATTTTGCTCTTTATTTCCTTTGCAAATCAAAGTTTCTCCTGGAATCCTGCGTCGGCTTGACAGTAATAGTTATCAGACCAACCCACCTTCACTGTGATGTGGCAAAAGAAATAACAACGCTGCACAGAGTCACACACCTTTGCATGCCCGCTCATCGCAGTGTTGGTCAGCGCGCTTGATCGACACGCAACATTTGCGTTGCATTTTTTGCAGTTTGTCTTCCATCCAGGGGACTCGATGCACGATTGTTCCTATGGTGACCTGCAGTAACCTGAGCACTGATCCACCTCCTGCATAGTGGCCCAATAAACACAGGCAGGTGTGTGGTGGCCCCTCCCCTCTCGCTCCATACCATCCACAGTGCCGCTGCAGTGTAACCTGGCAGCATCCAACAACACTTGAAATACCAAACAGTTGCTCACTTTGATTTTTTCCACTCTTTATTAAAGGAAAATTGATTTTTGCTGCAGAATTATTTGCTGATTTGTCATTTTTTTTAGACTCGGTTTGTTTCAAAGGTGCCATTTGATGCAAAAATGACTTTTGCAATGTTGGTCCATGTTTCAGCTCTTGTGATGTCACAAAGGGCAATGATAAGCAATGATGCGTCCCCTGCTGAGCGTGGGGAAGACCCAACAACCCCCCCTCGGACCACCCTTTGACCTCCATCCTCCCTTGATCTCCACCTTGAGCGGCCGCCCCAACTCCGCCCCCTGCGTGTTGAAGTGCCGACCCGCTGTGTGTTTGTGTGTCACTGAGGTCTCAGCTAGGTGCAATCCGAGTCCCGGGAGAAACCAGAGCACTCGGACACATATAGGGCTTCCACTAGCGGGCGATGCCTCCGATGCACAGCCAATGGAGGGGGGGGGGCGGTGTCAGTATCACAGCGGCAGGTACAGACGGAGTAGACAGAGAGCGGCTGCTGTGGCTGGAGATGTGCTTTGGTGGCGGTCACGTCCTCCAGTGCAGTCTCCGTCTACAGTTGTGGTTTCACTGATACGCACTAGCGAGCCGCCCTGAGCAGCAGGAAGAATGCCATCTTCTTCTGGCTACTGCGTTCGTCAAAGCTGTTCCACAGGCCACTGCGATGATCAAGATCCCCTGAACATCTCAATACAACTGAAATACTTCGTAGACAGCATAGGACTTCTCATGAGAAGAACGCAATTGATCCTAAGAAATCACCCTGGTGCTTGAAATGTAAATTGATACACTGCCTCTGGAACTGTCCAAAAAGAACAAGTTGTGCTCATGTGTATCTAAGGAAGTTATTTTTGCAGAGGCCCGGCCCAGTTCCTATTGTGGCTGCCACCCTTGAAAAGAGTTTTGGATGTGAAAAGATTAGAATTACTCAATAAGCTCTCATTTCTGGCTAGGAAATATGTATTATTTAACTGGATGGGTGAGAAACCTCCCACTGTAACTCAGCGGTACCAGGACATCTTTAGAGTTTTTCCTACGATGAATTCAATCTTATGTGATCTTAAAACCAGAATATCATGGGAGCTTTTCGCTCATTCCAACATCTAACCTCTGTTTCTTTGCTATTTTGGCTGCTGTTGCTAAATAGAAAAGGCAGCGGCCACATCAGCTGATCCACAGACCAACACAGACCAACAAGCAGGTGAGGAGCACTTTAGCAATCACTGCATGAAATATTAGTAATATTGGTGCACACTTTTGACAGTTTTTACCCTCTTCCCTGGTGTGCAGCCCCCAGTGAATAACCAACGTCCCGCTGCTGAGACTGGACGGACGGACAGACGGCTGCCAGAGTCTGGCCTTGCTTTTGTATGCCGGAGTGAAAGGATGTGGAGTTGTGCTGTGTGAGAGCGGTTGTGTGTTTGAGTGACATCACCTCGTTGCCAAGATGTAGCCCCTGTGATAGTCGCTTCCTGTCGTGGCTCAAGTCATTTCATAATTGTAGGTCAATGTCTCGTCAAGGTCAAAGTTCATTTTCACATTTAGTCAAGCAGTAAAACACAATTAGACAATCGGGAAAAAAAATTCCAACAGTTTGTTTAGCCCTCTGTTTACAGTGTCCAGCTAAGACTCGTTGTTGCTAGGACCCTGTAAAAGGTAGCACTTCCCTTTGTGACATCGCCAAGGGGTGAATTTCAGAAATATACTGCATGTTTTGGCACACTTCCTGAAAAAAAAGGGATGAAAAATTGACTTTTGCTAATATGGAGACACAGAATATATGTGTCTCTATCCACAATATGATACCTTTTTGTATTGCACGATATACAAATATATACACATATATATATATATATATTTCTGATTTCCTTCTGTGTGGAGACGGACAACAATTCATGAACATTTTAAAGACTAAAATGAACACAGCCTAAAATCAGGTTTTTTTTCATTATTATTTTTTTATTTTTAGAGCAGCACCTTTCAGATATGTTATCATAATTATATATTGAATATCTCATCAAGTGGTAGTTGGTATGGTCTTGAATGTGTAGACTTGAGGCCAGGGCATCTTAGACTGGTTGTCGTAGTGGGTCCAGTGCAACATGAACACAAGCTAAACATGAGCTGCCTCAGTCAACATGTTCATGATGATAATGGTAATAATGGTAATAATGATAATAATGGTGACATGGACCTAAGTGCCCTGAAGCTGAAGTGACTTCCTCTGTTCAGCCTCAGCAGACTGGCTTTTAGTAAAAGACCTCAGACCACAAGGCCTCTGCTTCACAGCGAGCAGCTTGTGTCTTAGATTGACTGTGGCAAGTTGCACGTGTGTGAGAAGCTGCCGGCCAATCAGGAGTCGGCGAGAGGACCTACGACTGCAACCGCTTCGATCTCCACCCGTCCGCCCTGGTGAGGAAGAAGAAGAAGAAGAAGAAGAAGAAGAAGACGGTCTGAGCTGTTGATGCTTTGACGTCTAAACATCAGATTGATTCACGTCTGCTTTTAGAAGCTCTGTGTTTGACGACTTTAGACGACGGCGTGAGTGGAAACCTCCACTGGCTGCTCTGACTCTCCACATCCAGCCAGCAGGAGGTCCCAGAGTCACAGCGCCCTCTGGAGGCCGTCATGGCTAATGACTTGCATTCAGTCTGAATCATTTTGTCGAGGATGCGACTGGACATTTATTTTCCACACTACTCACTCTTGGAAGAGCAGCGACCTGGTAGGCAGCTCTGGCCGGGAAGTTACTGGTAAAAACTGGAGGGAGAGGAAGAAGAAGAAATTAAAATTGCCATTTAGTCAATCCAAAAATCACGCAAGTGGGTCAATACTTTGTTTATAAAATAACTAAACATTTGGAACTGTAAATTGATTCATGTGTATAGATAGAATAAAAATACATTTCATCTAAGTCTAATTTGTATCAGCTTTCTATATTGTTATTATCCTGAGTAGTCTTATTATTATTTGAAAGTCACAGCTTTGGCTGCCGGCCAACGTCCTCTTTGTTCCCCAGTGAGGGTCACTGACGCTGCTTCATGGTTCAGCAGTGTCGGGGGTCCAGGGGCCCTCGGCTCTGTGGTCCAACCAGCAAAGCCTGCTGGGAAGGTCTGCTGCTGTGTCCGGTGTGCCTGAACCGGGTGGGAGACAGCGCCCCCTGTCTGTCGGGTGACCGCCCATGGCCTGAGGGGCTGTTTATGGACGACACCCCACCACTTCCTGTTTGTGGCAAAGCAATGATGCAGCTTACATGTTTTGTACACCTCGTTGACGCTGTTGAAGTCGTTGATGTCGGCCAGCAGCACCGTGGTCTTCACCACTAGGGGGAGGACGGAAAGTTCAGACCTTTCAGAGAACCGAGCCAAGTTAGTCACAGCGCCAACATCTGAGCTGCAGGCGTCTCACCGTTGGTGTAGTCGCAGCCAGCAGCTTTCAGGATCTCCCCCATATTGATCAAAGCCTCAAGAGGAGAAAGATGAGTTCATGTGATTGCACACTGAGAACAAGAGAGGCTTCTGTTCTGGCAGTCCTGTGTCTCACCTGTTTGGCCTGGGCCTGCACGCCTCCGTCGACCAGCTGCCCCGAGGCCACGTCCAGCCCCAGCTGCCCCGAGATGTACACGGTTCGATCCACCACCACCGCCTGGCTGAGGGGGGGGGGGACACACATGACAAGAATACTGGAGGGCAACGTTTCCACTGCAAGGAACTTTACTCCAGGACCAGGAACCTTTCCAGGAACTTTGGATTTTTCTATATCAGTCTAGATATTGTCCTTATCTGCATGACAAATATCTGGATGACCTTGACAGCTCGGCCACGACGCTTTATCTCCATGATAAAAAGACAAAATCTGATTGTTCAGTGACACAGCATGAAGGTCACACACTTGACAACAGCAGTTGCCACCTTTGGTTTCCACTCTGGTTAACAACGATGATCATTTTCCTTCTCTGTGTAATTACAGCACAAGCAACCACTAAACAGGTCATTGACTCCTACTAGTGAGAAGCGACTCCTCCTACTGGAAGCCGGTTGGCCACTGCAGGAACGCCCCCTGTAGCCCCCCAATCTTATGTAAAGGAACAATGCGCTTTAAATTAACAGCAACAGTTCATGCAATGAACCCCGTTAGTGTAACACAGCAAACACAAAATACACTTCCACGAAAAATAGAAAATGAAAGAAAGAAAATCCTGTTGTTTTTTTTTTTTTTTTTTTTTTTTAAAGGCGTGTCCTATTATTATTAGGCCTAATGTGAAGAGGCTTCCAGTGTTGACTGGAGAGCCCAGTGCTCACCTGTATATGCCCTGTCTGATGGGGGCTGTAGGTGTGTAGGGGATGTTTCTCCTGAGAGAAGCCATGCTGCTGGAAGAGTGGCGCTGTGACCGACTTCCAGTTAATGTTCAGCAGTTATACTGACTCACTGGAGGGAGGGAGGGACTGAGTGAGGGGAGGAGGGTCAACTCAAGTCCCGCAGGTGAGTTCACTCAACATTGGAAGCCACGCCCCCTCAGTCAGGTGACAGGCCGATAGTGTCATCTTGTTTTCCTCATGCCTTTCCAAAAACACCGCGCACGCTGCAGCCAGACTCTTGTTGAATGGCCTCAAACCTGGAGAAGGTGACCGGGTTCATGCTGACCTGTACGGACCGACGGCGGCCGCTGCCGACGGGCTGTGGATGATCTTCTTGATGAGCGCAGCAGACATGGTTCCTGGGTTCAGGCTCCCCGACTCCCAGCAGGATGGTCGGTAGTTGGTAAGTGGTGGTGGCTAACTGGTGGTGGCTAACTGGTGGTTAGGAAACAACAACGTGCAGGGCTCAGTTTGCTGTGGTCCGAAAAAAGCTTTTACCGTAAGTGCACGTCCAGTTGCGCGCTGTTTCTTTGGCAGGCGTCCCATCGAGACGAAAATACAACTTTCATTGGACGTTTGCGACGACTTTGTGTGACTTACGGTAAGACGTGCGTGGTTTGCCGTGCATGCCATGCATCGCCTGGATGGTTTCCCCGGAGGCCAGACAGCGGCTGCGTTTTAATGGCAGTACCACGTTGTACCCTCGAAGGAAGCGTGTGATGGAATATTCCGATTAGTTTGCTGAACGTGTCAGGATGAAAACCATGATAGGAAAGAAAACTTTATTTTTGCATCAAACAGTGATATTTTGGTTGTGAAGAATGAGAGCACTCTCCTTTCGGTAGACTATAGGTGACTTTTTATTGTTTTTCCTGCAGATTTTCAAACCCTTGGGAAAGTCTTACAAACAAAAAATAAATTAGGAGGTTCAAACAAATGCTTACATTCCATTTTACACCCTTAAGTAAATGTATAGCAGTAATAATAATAAAATGGAAATGGAAACAAATTCTGTCGGCCTATAATTAAAATGTGGTTCCAAATAAATGTAAATTTTGTTGCATTCACGCAAGTTTGTTTTTTTTTTTAAAGGACTCGTACAGAGCTGATTGTTTCTGTTTGAGCGTCGAAATGAACAACAATCTAACATAATAGCATTTTTACTCAGAAGCAAAAAAAAAAGAGGAACATGCATAGACTGAAATAAAGCCACATATATATATATTTTGACAAAGGGAAAAAATATCAACAGCCATGTCAGCCACCATATTTAAACCAGTCATTAAAAAAAAAAAGTTTCAATGAATAACATGAATGCTTGTACATGAGTCTCTTAAATTAGCTTGCCGCAAATACGTTGATGGCAAGATGGATAAGATGAGGACAGGTTTCTCATGTGGGAAAAAGAAGGAACAGAAAACAGACGGCACACAGTCGCGATCACTCAGAGGCTGAAGAAACTGCCTGGAATTTCAATCCTTCCGGAGTTCTTTTTCCTTTCTTCCAACTACTTCAGATATGGGACATTGTAACAGGTATGCTTTTAAATTACAGCAGTGCTGGTATTAAAGTCTGAGCACAACCACGTGTCAACACTGCATGATAACCTTTACATGTAACAGCAACCTGCAGATATATTTACATGTTTGGAAAAAAAAAACCTTTTAAAAAAAGATCAATTTTATTTATTTTTTTTTTTAAATTTGGAGAGAAAAAAATTCACCTGGTTGGCTGTGAGTGGGCTGAAGCCAATCCCTGCTGATATCAGCTGTCAAAGTTCAACCAGAGCTTAAAGCATATCATCTCTTCAGTCCTTCATTAAAAACATCACACACACCAACAGTACATGTTGGAGGTGGGAAACGTACATTCTTATATACGACTGGTGAAATAAACAAAAAAAAAAAAACACACACAGAAGGAAAAATGCTTAAGAAATATGTGCAATTCAGAATATATATATGCCTGATAATCTGCTAAACGCTCTGTTTACAGTGCAGTGAGTCAGCTGTCAGCTAGTGGCTCTCAATCCACTTCTGAGTGGCTGGAAGGCTTCACATCTGGAGTAAATGTTTACAGATGGTCAAGTTCAGCAACTGCTTATTACTTCTGAATGAATCAATTACATCACATAATTCATCAATTACTACTTTAGACAATCAACTTGAAATCATTCAACACGAGATCAGGGAGAAGCTCACTGGTTGCTGCAATTGTCAGGAATGATTTTTTTTTTCTACAAAGAAAAATCACAGATTTGGATTTCAAACTGAGGAATGAATTGCGGTAACATCGGTTAATTTTCTTAAGAGTGGTGGATTATTGTGCTAAATCAAAGCGCTGCCTTGACATGCATGAAGTTGATGGGGTCAGCTTGTGCTCGGATGATGTTGAGCACACGCACGTGTGACACGAAGCGGCACGGGGAAGGCGATGGAGTCTGAGAAACTGTCGGAAAACTGCTGAGCCATTGAAGACTTGTGGAAAACCATACTGGGAAAAATTAAAACCCTAAAACTCAATTCTTTATTTGGACTAATTAAATAAACTGCTTTTTGTTTTCTAGACCAACCGGTTTTTGAAAGCATGCAACATTGTTCCAGTCACCTGCCAGTTTCCACAGATCCACTCGGCACCGTGTGAGGAAATGGATTCAACCGTGGACTCGTGCGCTTCGTGGCTCCTTTTAAAAAGCAGGTCTCAGGTTTTTAAGGCATCCTCAACTTCATCCACATTATCGCGATTGTCTTTGGTCATGGACAAACCTCCACAGCTTTTTGTTGCAGGTCTTTCCAAACTCTAGGTTTTCTATACATCGTTAGCAAAGTGTCCGAGGAAAGAAAAGACCACTTTTTTTTTTTCCCCGCTGCCGGGAGACTGAACAGCTGCTGCAGCAAGATGGTGCGCTGCGTCCTTTCAGTAGAAATTCCCGGAGAGTTTCCGGGCCTGGATGTTTGTGTGAACAGCAGCAGCCTTTCGATGAGGTCCTCGGAGTTCCTCACAGTCTCCACAGGACAACCACCACCAGGAGGAGCGCTCAGAAGTTTTGCTGCCGTCTCTTCTTGGCGTCCATGGCGTCCAGGATGGGCTGCCTCTTGGCGGTGTAGCGCTGCCGGAGCTCCTCGATCTCCCGCTCCATCATGGGATCCAAGGCACTGAGGCGCATCTGCAGCTCCTCAAAGTCCAAGTTCTTCAGCTGCTTAACGAGACACAAAGAGACCCAGCTGCTTTGTCAAAGGTGTGTCAGTGGGAGGCGATGTTCGTTTTGCAGTGGCGCTGCATTACGGCTGCACCATGTTTGGAAAACGTGCCATAATGCTGTTGTGTGCTGTGTGAGAAATAGACAAATGCTGAAGTGTACAGTGTTCATGTCTTTCTGCTTTTGATTCGCTGCTAAGATGGACTGCAGACAAGGAGCAGTGGCCCATACAAACACTGAAAACCAAACTAGAGTCAATGTTTCCTTTCCAACCAGAAGTTTTTGTTGAAAGAAGAGCACCTGGCAGCAGCTGAACCACCTTAGGTGCACAGCAACACAATTTCTCAATCACTTAAAAAGAAGAATTTCAACAGAAAACATTTATGCTACTCAACACCATGGATAGCAAGAATTTACTCACAAAGTCAAAGTCTCCGTCCTGAGGGACCTTCCAGTTGTCCGGGAAGACGTTCTTGGACTGGATGTGGTAGCCGGGCTGCTCCTGCGGCTGGTTGTGGTTGTAGTTCTCCTGCTGCTGCGCCGCCTTGTTGGAGTCCTGCTTGTCGAAATAGTCCATGAAGGAGGGACGCAGCGGCTGCTGGGGGGTGGCGTGCCCTGCGGAGGCAAAGTCTTTTAATATTCAAACTGCCACGTGTAACAGACGGAGAAAATGAAACCTGACCCCAACCGTGCGTCATCTGCCACTCACTCCTCATGGAGCCCTGGTCTTCCTCCTCCTCCTCCTCGTCGCTGTTGATGACCATGGTGCCCAGGTCGGACTCCAGCATGGTGCTGCCGTGTTCGATCATGGTCTGCGCCCCGTCGCTCATGGTGCCGGTGGCCCGCATGGTTCCCGCTCCCTCTGAGCCCGACTTGACCATGGTGTGAGAGTCCACCTCCGTCTCCTCCTCCTGGGCGGCACAAAACAACGTCGCTGGTCAGTTCTGACACAGAGGCCACGGATTCCATCCCCTCCCCGACCGGTCGTGTTTGTTGGCACCGAGTTGTCGTCCTCCTCCTCCAACTCCCTCTGCTGCTCCTGCTGCCTCTTGGCCTTCATCTCCATGGCCTCGGTGATCAGGTCTCTGAGGATGGTGACCGGCTTGGCCTGGCTGATGAAAGGGTGCTGAACATTGATAAAGAGAGAGATTGAGGAAATATGAGTCCGTCTGTGGCAGGTGGTTGTATGAAGCTGTGGCCTGGGTGCCTCTCTCTCCTCAGACCTGAAGCAGCTGCGTGGCCGTCGCCCTCTGCTCCGGATTCTTGACCAGACACTTCTTGACAAAGTCCGTGAACTCATCAGACCAAAGTTCTGGCTTCCTGAATGTGGGCGGGGGGTTGGTGGGGATCATAAAGATCGCCTGGAGAGAAGAAAAAAGAAAGAATCCATTGAGTCACCACCTTCACATTAGACGTGAAGTCAACAGGCCGAGCTGGTTCTCACCCTCATGGGATGGATGTCTGCGTAGGGGGGTTTGCCCTCTGCCATCTCGATGGACGTGATGCCCAGGGACCAGATGTCGGCCACACAGTTGTAGCCGATCTCCTGGATGACCTCCGGGGCCATCCAGAATGGAGTGCCGATCACGGTGTTTCTCTTTGCCATGGTATCCTGGAGGAATTGAGAGGCACCGCCGTCGTCCAGGTTTCAAAAACGCAAAATGTTGCCGTTAAAAAGTCAAACAACGGCATTCGTGTTACCGTCAGTTGTCCGGCAACTCCAAAGTCGGCCAGTTTTGCGTGTCCCTCCGTGTTGAGCAGGATGTTTCCTGCCTTGATGTCCCGATGGATCTTTCTCATGAAGTGCAGGTACTCCAGTCCTTTCAGGGTCGACTTCAGGATGGTGGCGATCTCCTCCTCTGTCAGCTGATGTCAACAGAAAAAATGAAATGTGAATGAAAATAAGAAATGTTCCTGTGTATTTACGGTTTCCTTTATTAGGTTTTTAATTAACTTTCAAGTAATGTTCAGCAATGAACAGCATTTAACCAATGCACAAGCAAGCTACTGGGAGCATCCCTGCTGATTTGATTTGATTTTTGACCAACACACCGTCTTGTTGCGCAGTCTGATGATGTCAGAGACGGAGCCAGCGCCACAGTATTCCATGACAATCCACAGGTCTGTGTTCTTGAAGTAGCTGCCATAGTACTTCACCACATAAGGGCTAATGGAAAATGCCAGAGGGTTGGAACAATTGTGTTACACGTCAACAAAGTTACAGTGCCTGTAGTTAAGAAGCCTTCATAGAGAAACACAAAGTCTGAACAACTTGGATGTTTCACAGGAATTGTGCAGTGAAATGTAAGCTTGTGTGTTCACTTTACCTGTCACACTGCTGCATGATGGAAATCTCCTTGATGATTTCCTGCAGATCGGACTCCACAGGAACCTGCTTGATGGCCACCACCTGACCCGACTCCTTATGGATGGCCTTAAACACACTGCCATAGGAACTACACACACAAACAATATATGATGAAAACACAACAGTAATTATAAGAGAAGGCAGACAGCACAAATTGCTTCAAGTGAAATAGAAGTGGCGCAGCAAGAGGCACATTCCACACATTTGGAAAGAGAAGTGTTGCTCATGGAAAAACCAACTAACTCACCCTTCACCCAGTTTTTCCAGAACGTCGAATACTTCCTCTGGTTGCTTGGTCAAACTGTCCTCACTCAGCTTTTTCAGCTTGCTACAGGAGACATGGAACAAAGTCATTGGAAACAAGTGGTGAAACAAAGTGCAACGTGTACCACAAAAACCAAGCAGCATTGGCTGGAAAGTGGGCAAGCTTGTGTTCACAATAATGTGGTGGTTTATGCATTTTTGCTAAACAGTAGAGGCATACTTGTATGTAGTTCACCTCATGGCATCAATGGTTCGTGGCTTTGTGATTTACGGCGGATAACTTGCGAAAGCGCATCAATCCACGAAAACACATCAGTGTGTTTAAATCAAAAAAACGTACAGTTGAATCACAACGGTTCATGAAGTGTGTTTCGCCACGCGGCCACAGAAGTCTTCAACAAACGACCTTGAATGGTCATTATTTGTCATACATTAGTAATATGTTTCACAGAAAAGCAGTAGTAGCCCAAAAGCTAACGAAGTTAGCTCGCTTAACGGCAGCTAGCGCCCGGACTAGCTTCTTTTGGCTAGCCAGTACAGTTCTAAAAAACACGTTTTAAAACCAGGCGGAGGAACACAGACCTTTTGGGCGCCGTTTGCTCCATGGCGGACGACTTCAAGTAAAGGGCAGCCGGTGAAATGTTTGTTATAATCGCGGCTATGGGCTCACGATGTCAAGATGCGAACATTGTCGGCTGAGTCGTTGTTGTCAAAAAAAACTAGTGGAAGGCCAGCTGAGTGTTCGTCAGATGATGGGCCGAGTTTGGGAGACAGATTTCCTTACGGCGCCCCCTATTGGATCGGAGGGCAGTGCGTAATGGAAAGAAAATTAATACATCGCAAACACTGGGATAATAAAATAAAATCCCACTGCGCGCAGGGCGTCTTTGTCGAACTAAATAATCCCTTGTGTGTTAATCAATTGCTCTACTTTATATCCAAGTCCTAGAGAAAATAACCGAAACTCTCAGTGTTCCTGGCCAATCACGAAACAGCTTCCGTTTGGGAACCGTTGTTGTAGTGCGCATGCGCGTCGACGGCTTCGCATGTTGTGGAAGAGGCTAAGTAAAGTAAATTCGCTATATCATGTTCAGTCGTATTTTCTTTTCCTTTTTAGAAGTGTATTGTGTATATTTTTTGACGTTAGCTCATACATTGAAGTGATTTAAATCGTCACTATATTAAATATACCGGTACCTTTACACTTTTCTTGCAGTGTGCGTCTGTGTTAGCATGTTGTTGCTATAATGGTCGTTTGCTGCCTTCTACAGAGACAAAACATGGATTCACAGAAAGATGTTCAGCCACCCAAACAGCAGCCCATGATCTATATCTGCGGAGGTAACGGCAACTTTTTTTTTTTGTTTTTTTTTAACTTGAGTGTCAGTTTTCTTTTATAATTGGCTGTATTGCTAATGATGCTGCTGCACCTAACGTTGACCACTTTCATCTGTATTTTTCAGAGTTTTTCCACGTTTTCTTTTTGTTCATTTAAATATTTTTCAGTTACGTTCAAACGCATTTTTTATTGCTATGTACCTTCTTCTTGATTTTTCTGAAAATACTAAAAGCATAGTAGGTGTCATGTAGTTAATATTCCTACTGATGTGTATCAAATAGTTGTTGTGTTTTTCATATATTAATAATTAGGAAAGTAGTTCTATCGCATCCTTTTTATACTGGTCATTAAGTTCTTTCTGTTCTGTTGTCTTTCTTTTGATCTCCACTTGTAGAGTGTCACACTGAGAATGAAATCAAGGCCCGCGATCCCATCCGATGCAGAGAGTGTGGCTACAGAATCATGTACAAGAAGAGGACAAAGAGACGTATCCTTTACCACAAGCAATCCTTCAAACTTTATTCTTTTTCAAATGTTTATCTCTGTACACTGTTTCCTTGACTCTTGGCTTTCAGTGGTTGTGTTTGATGCCAGATGAGGAGAAGAGCAGCCGTTTTGTGTGTTTATTTTCATAGATATTTTTTTTTTGCTACTGTTTTACTATGTAAATAAATTACATTCAACTTGAATCAACACTGAACACAAACACAAAGTGTTGATTAAAGAGCTGGTTTAATAAAACATGTTTGTAACAAATCTCTCAAAGTTCTCTTTTTTCCGCTGGTTCTTTATCATCGTCTCTGTATGGAAACACAAATCCTTCTCTTGCCTGCTCCACCTCTGAGAAAGTGTGCTAAAAAAAAAAGTAGTGTAAATCGGCTAAAACGATTCAGTAAATCATTTCTGATCCCAAAAAGAAAGAGCACTGACACCTCACAGGTTGGTGATAATTCTGCAACACTGTACTGGATAATATGTCCATCTGCCATCTGGATGTGACTGCCGTCTGTCACCACCACGTACTCCTGTGGAATCATTTCTGCTAAAGTGTTTTAGCTGGAAGTTGTAAACATGGGGCCTAATATTCTGTTTATACCGTTTTCCAGACACCCATGGAGATTTTGGATGAGAAGGGCTGTTTTAAGTTGTAAAATATGGGACGATTTATTTAAGGAATTATTCCTGTTAGATCTCAAATGAAACCAGTTTCCATTTCTGAAATAGTAAAACAATCCCCCAAGAGCATTGAATGTACAGGTACTACCTGAAAAATTAGAATATCAAGTAAAAGTAGTTTTATTTTGGCAATTTAACATAAAAGATGAAAGCAACACATTTTATTGAGTTATTACACACAAATTGACATTTCAAGCAGTTCCTTGTTGTAACTTTGCTGATTAAGATTTTCAGCTTATTAGAACCACAAACCCACAAACTCAGAAAATTATTGTAAAATTTGAGGGTTTTTTTTTAAGCTGCAAGACCTGATCAGCAAAATCCAAAGAAATAAAAGCTTGAAATATATTGATTTGCATATTATTCCTTTATATAATATGTCACATTCACCTTTTAAGTTGAATTGCAGAAATACAGCAACCTTTTCAGGATATTCTAATTTTCTGTGTAGTAGCTGTATTAAATGTCAGATGCATCAGACAATACGGGATTCCTTCATTCGGTGCGTCCCACTGCAGCGCCGCATTGTGTCGACGCTTCCCCCCTCGTGATGGCATCATCTGCGGGGGGCGTGGCCAGCAGCAGAAATCCCCCAGCAGAGGCACCGACCGAGGCGGCATAGCAGCCGCAGACCTGCTGCTGCTGCTGCTGCTGCTGCTCCTGCTGAGCGGGGAGGGCGGAGGAGTCGCACACTGCGGAGGGAGCGCAGCCATGGGGAACGCACAGGATAAACCTCCCGGCAGCGGAGGTGGAGGAGCAGGAGGTGGAGGTGGAGCTGCTGGAGGTGCAGGCAGATCGGACCAGGCCGCGGCAGGCGGCGCTGCGAGACGCCGGGCCGCAGGCAGCGTGGAGAAGAAGAGCCGGAGTGGCGCGAGACCGCAGGAGGCGGCGGCCGTCAACGGCAGGCAGGGCAGCCCCGCGGTGGACACGAGCTACCTGGACGCTCCCGCCGGGGCTCTGCCGCCGCACCTGGCCAGGCTGAAGAACCAAGGGAACCACCTCTTCAAACACGGGCAGTTTGCAGACGCCCTGCAGGAATACACGCAGGCCATCGATGGGTGTGCAGCAGCAGGTGAGGCTCTCACGTGCCTGAAGTCATTTTTTACACGAATCTGTCACATTTCACACTGGATAATAATGGCAGCGTCGCAATGAAAATGAAGAGACACGTCACGTGCTGATGATATCGCAACTTTCCTGATGACTTTAGTGACTGCTTGGACAGAAAAAAAAACCAATATAGTGAATGCTGTTTATTAAAACAGTCCACTCCAATCATTGATGTGTTGTAGTGCGCATTGTTTTAAAAAGAGTTTCTAAACTCTTTTTAAAACAATGAGTTGAAGTGAAAACACTTTTCACTGCTTGACCCCTCTCATAGAGTCAACTCTTCTCATGCCAAACGATTGATTCCAAAACAGACAGACAGACAGACAGACAGACTCTTCTGCTCCACAGGCTGGATTAAATGTACTCGCTTACCCACAATCCACTGCATTGCATGGCAACACACTGCTTGTTCGTGCTGCTACTGTGCTGGCGAGATCAGATGTCGAGCTGCACCTTTAAGACTCTCGGCCAGCTTTTACTGACAGGGGCTGACGGGGCAGATTTTCCATCAGCAGCGCAGATCAAAGAGTTAAATGGATGAAATTAGATCTGATGTCATAGCCGATACAACTGAAAGGCCCTCAAAGTGAAAGAGTGTAGATGACTCACTGCGTGCGCATTGAACGCAGTTTGAAAGCAAGAGGTGTGACGGTGCACTGTTGACTCAGAGGAGAGACACCAGAGGACAGAATGAGTTGACTGCACGGGAGCGTCGGCTCGTCCAACTCCAGGTCCAGAAGGGACGCTTGCCTCCTCTCTCACTGCTTTTTCTAGTGCCAGCAAGAATGAAAATGCTCTTTTAAGATTTTGTACTAATGCGTCTCCACGCAGGTTTGGAGAGTCCAGAGGACCTCTGCATCCTGCACTCCAACAGAGCGGCCTGTTACCTGAAGGATGGAAACAGCACAGACTGCATTCAGGACTGCAGCAAGTACGTGATGGGTCAGGGTTAGGGTTAGTCCAGCTCTCGTTATGCGTTTGATCCATTAGAAAAGACCTCAGGATGATCTGTTGTTCAATAGAGTTGAGGTGCTGGCAACTGGGATTGCTTCTTGGTTATTTGAACAATTTATAATCTCATTTTCTCATAAGATTGTATTTTTGGAAGTGGAAATATACCTAATACTTGTAGTAGTGTAGTTTTACCTTTATGTATAAGAAAATTGCACTGCGGTGGTGTCAGGAGGCAACACAGAGATCAGAGCACAGTAAAAAAAAAAAAAAAAAAAAAAAAAGCTCCCTCACATGTTTATGAATGGTCAGCTAATGGCCCGGCACATGCTGGCTGAGCCTGTGACACTGTGTGCAGGTGCGTGGACGGTTTGATCCCTCCAGTCTGTTGTGTCTCTCTGATCCTCTTTAGGGCTTTGGAGTTGCAGCCCTTCTCCCTGAAGCCGCTGCTACGCAGGGCCATGGCCTATGAGTCACTGGAGCGCTACAGGAAGGCCTATGTGGATTATAAGACCGTCCTGCAGATTGACAGCGGGGTGCAGGCGGCTCATGACAGCGTGCACAGGTCAGCTGAACACTGCTGTCAGACTTAGAGTTCACTCAAGACTGTGAAATTTTGTGTTTTATTTTAATAATCTCTGAAGTCCACATTTAAAAACTTTCTTGTGTTTATTTATTTATTTTTTATTTTTACTTCCTCCTGGTCCCCCCACCCCCGCCATAAGGATCACCAAAATGCTCATTGAGCAGGACGGGCCCGGCTGGAGGGAGAAGCTTCCACAGATTCCTGCCGTCCCTCTGTCTGTCCAGCAGCGGCACAGAGACAAGCCGGTCAGCGCCGAGGTGGCTCAGGCCAGAGCTGCCAGGGCTGCACAGGAGGAAGGTCAGTGACATCATTTCCTCTTCCTCTCGCGTGTCCTTTCACAATATCGAGCAAAATTTAGCAAGCAAGCAGGTAGCAACAACTGTCCAGTAACAGCCGGCGTGTAAACGCTGAGCACTGGCGACGGCACTGGGAGCGCCCGTGCACGTTGGCGTGAGTGAGTGAGTGAGTGGGTGGATCATCAATATTGCAGAGGGGAAGACGATCAGAGTGTAGCACCGCTGTAATGGAACAATCCAGGTCAGGTTTCCTGTCGGCTGCTCCTGCACATAAAGACAGCGCTTTTGTTGCGTGTTCATTCAAATGTATTCTTGAATCATCGTAGCCGAGTACAGAGATGACGAGACAAAGCAAATATATAGAATATTTTAAAAGGAGTTTTTTTTTTTTTTTCAAATGAGCAAACAGCGCGTCTAGCCAGCACACACAGATCAAGCAGCTTTCGGAGCAAATATGTTTCTTGCAGTAGCAGAAACATTGAGAACTTATTCAGAGATCATATGCACAGACTGGACAGCAGTTATGTTTATTTCCTGTCATCCAGTCTGCATGACTGTACTGCATGAAGAGTTTTTTTTTGTCAGTATTAGCATCGATGAATGATGCAATCTGGAGTGTAGCCACTGCTAATGAAACGAGTGCTGATGTTTCAGTGGCACTTTGAAAGCCTCAAGCTCAGTTACAGTAAAACAACAGAACTGGTTTGTCCAGTCACGTTCCAAGTTTTTTTTTTTTTTTTTTTTTTTTAATGGCTTCCTCATCTAAATGTTTCAAATTGGCTCTTCCTCAGACAAACGCATGAGACTTGTCCAACACATCTGGCAGGTTACAGTTGTCCGACCATAAGAGTGAAAAACAAACCTGTCAACATGGAAATGTGCTTTGTAAGTGACCGCAGTAACAACGCAGCAAGCATCTGTCGGTCCGTTCTTCTGGTATTTGTATTTCTGTGCACACATCAACCCTCCCATCTCCTGCAGCCATTGCACGTCATTAATAAGTCAGGCGACAACAAAGAAGTCAGCTGCGGCGTTCCGCACAGAATCTGGCTACTGATCCTCGGCCGGGAATAGAGGGCCCACTCCTCCACTCCTCCGGCTGACCTGAACAATGATGAAGAGTTGCAGTACAGTGGCTCTGTTGTCCGTGTTTCCTCCTCCGCTTACAGCCTCTTCTGGTTCGTCTGCCTCACAGCCAGGAAAAAGGAAGCCCGCTTCACTCTGCTGAAGCGGGAGGGCAATGACCTGGTGAAGCAGGGCAACTTTGAGGCGGCTCTGCACAAGTACAGCGAATGTCTCGCCCTCAAACCTGACGAGTGCGCCCTCTACACCAACAGGTGCGGTGCATTCAAAGACGCCCGCGTTCTGATACCAGATACTTGCAGGTCTGTCTAAAGTTGAGTGTTGTTGCTGCCATCCAGAGCCATCTGCTTCCTGAAAGTGAATCGTTTTGAGGAGGCCAGAGGCGACTGTGACTCTGCGCTGCAGCTGGAGCCCAGCAACAAGAAGGCCTTTTACAGACGAGCCCTGGCTCACAAGGGTCTACAGGTGCTGCGAAACATCCACATCCGTGTTTCAGTCTTGCATTAGGCTCGTCCTGTTTTTAACGTGGCTTCTCTGTTTGCTCTCATCTCTGCCAGGACTACCTGTCCTCCAGCAGCGACCTGCAGGAAGTCCTCCAGCTGGACCCCAACGTCCGGGAGGCTGAGCAGGAGCTGGAGGTGGTCACGGCCTTGCTGAGACAGAGTCTGATGGAGAACGCAGCAAAGGTAAAACACACATGTCAATTTATTCGATCAGTTTTTAAGGGTGGGTTGTCAATTAAACCTTGCACACCTTGTAAATTTGCTCCAGGTTTGACATTTCCCAGTGGAAACCTTTGAGCCAAGAGGATGCAGCAGGTTTGGACACAAACTGTTCACACTTGGATGGATGACGAGGACTTTTTCTTCCTCACAGCCGTCCGCTGTGAGAAAAAACAAAACAAAAACAAAAACAACTGGTGAGAAAGGAAACGTTGCACCCTGGGACGAGCAACCGTCTTTTAGAACCTCACAAACAGTGCAGCTTTATTGAAAAAAGGCTGATGCCAAAGGACCTTTTGGACCTTTTTGCACTATTGACAGCACATCACATTACAGTAGCAGGTGTTGTGCTTACAGACTGTGACAAGCTGGACGCAGGTGGCAGAAAAAAAGTGTTTTTATGTGTGCCTTATTAAGATTTTGTAATATGCCAAGATTTAAAGGTTCCTTAATATCAATAGAAAATTAACTTTACCCCTGCTTTCTGACAGGCATCTGTCCGTCTAAAACTAAAAAAGTTTGTCGTCTCACAGTTCAGGCCATTTCAATGTCCTGAGAAAAAATCATTTTGTAGACGCCCAAGAAAATAAGCGTTATTTATTTTCACTTTCACACACGCATCTTTTTAAATTGTTTGTTGCATGGTTTGCTACTTTGAAAATTGAAATAAAAAAATAAAATAAAAAAAACACACTCAGGTTTTAGGTTTTGCTTGTCGGAATGTAAAGAGCATGTACTCTGTGTAAATAGTTTGAATGTAAATGTAAATAATAAATTGCTCTGTGAATGACAATATTTAGTTTTTTCCTTTAACTTACAGGAGCTTAAACACAATTTGCCCCATTCTGCTTGATTAGTGCTAAATCAGGAAATTAAAAACAAGTCATTTACAACATTTCCGTCTCCCGATCGTTTGTGTTGTCAGTTTGTGACTGAACAGGTGCGTTGCGCAGCCTAATTGGCCCGAAATGCGCCGTGTTGAAAGCGTCGGCGTGCATCGAGCGCGTGGTCGGCGTGGAGTCTTGCCGCCGTTGCTGTTTGAAGATGAGTACTGTATTGAGACCTGCGCATGAGTTCATTTGTTGTGTTGAGCCACGTGCTACTTTGGGAAGATTTGATTGTTTGTGAGGGGGAAGGGATGTAGTTTATCACACTGACTGACCACACATCCTTGTTGCTTGTGCATTTGGTTTAGTTGTTCATCTTTTGACCATTGGCTGTGTAAGTTTTAGGTGTCAGCTTGACTGTGGCTTAACAGACTGTGTCTGTGACGTCAGCTCTGAAGGTTTTAGTGTCTAATTGTTGAGTTTCACCGTGTTGAAGTAGTTGGCAATGTTAGAGCTAAAAGTTTGTGCTGCTGCATCGAAATGCGATTAACCTGACTTGGCCATCCACTGACCTCTATTAAACCCATTCCTAGTTAGAATCTAATGTTTATATATAACATGGAGCTGTGTAAACTTAAAAGACTGACCCGAAATGAATCCCGTAAAAAAAACTTAATTATTAAGAGTTTTTATTGTTGAAGGATATGCATGTACATGCACAAAGCAAATCAGGGAATATATTCTTTTTCCACCAGGGTTCCCCTCTTTTTAACCAATTAAAAAGCAGATCCAGTATTTTGTCTTTAAATAATAATCTTTGTTAAAATAGACTAAAGCAGGATGTCAGCATCCACTTGTCCGAAGAATTTCAATGACTGAAAATGAAAAAACAAAACAAAAAAAACAAACAAACATGATTTACACATAGGAAAAAACTTTGGTTTATTTGAGAGAAAAAAAGTAGTTATTGAAAATGACTTCAATCCCAAAAAGTTATTCTGGTTAGGTGTTTTTTTTTTTGTTTGTTTTGTTTTTCTAGAAAACAGACTCAAAGTCTTATTGCAAGAGTTTGGCTGATGCAAATCAACTTTTTTGGACTCTGCGAGTTCATCATTTAGCAATCGGCATTCACAGTTTTCCTTTGAGCTGCAGTTTAAGGTGCCATTATCTGAAGGGAGTCTTTGGTGGGCTTCATGAGGTGAAAGCTCGCGTTAGTGCTGAGTGGAGGGAGAGGATGGAGCGTCATAGTTTCAAGCTTTTAATAAGAATCAGTCTCAGGTTCATCATTTCAAAACAAGCAGAAATAAGGAATCAACAGAAAACACTTAATACAGGATTCTTCTCCCAGAAGGCACTGTGGGTCTGTCGCATATAAAAATGATTTGCATTTAATTGTTTGCCCAGAGTTAAGAAATCTGAAAACAATTTTCTTTAGGTGAAATACAACCAACGCACTGATTCTAAAATCACATTTTTAATTTGGTTGTTGGAAAGAACGAAAAACTTTATACCCAATCAATAATTCCAGACGTTGGGTTTCATTGCACCTTGAAAATATTATTGCAAACAGACTGTTTGGTTGAACTTCACAACACCAAAATGTGATAACAAATCCTTCAGTTTCATTATTTTGTGTAGAAAAATTCTCTATTTTCTTGCTACATTTACAAGGTTCATTTAGAAGCTTCATGAAAAACTGTTTGCTGTATATTTGCTTGAGTGAATAGCACAAAATATAGTTCATTTATTTATTTTTTGAAACCAATGCAACTGAGGCTCGTGTAGGGTGGTGCACAGTGGGCAGCTGTTCAGAATATTTCAACGTGGACTAATAAGCTACACTTTTTAGTCGTTCCACCAAATTCTGAAGGGAACAAAAAGTTTTTGGACCCAAAACAGGGCTTTAACAAGAAAACCAACTTTCCAAAAATGGAAAATAAAATAATGAACAAAAGATAAAGCACAAAACATCAGGACTCACTTTGAACAAAAAGCAATAAGAATATATATACATATATAATTCTTTTCTATTAGATGATTATGGAAAATGCTACTGTAGGGTCTGGTCCCTCTCTTCCCTAAAGCTATTGTCAGGACTCAAAGAATAGAAACACTGTCACCACTGCGATGACAAATCCATCCCTATATAAACCCCAACAATCTGTCAGATGAACCAAAGAAAACCCCAACAACTACATTTTTTTTTTTTTTTCACTTCTTGGTCTTTTGAACGCTTACATTAGTTCTTGATGCAGAACCTCATTCACGGGTCTGACCCTGACAGTTGCGTGAAGCCCCCCAGAAAACATACGTGAAACCTGGCCGTCTACATTCATTCCTACTCGCTGATCAAGCCGACGTCTCTCACGTGTACTCTTCCTTCGCAGCCGCACGCCTCTCCTTTCCATCCAACATTGACCTCGTCAATCTCTGTCTCCACCGACATTCGCAAAACTCCTCCTGCTTCCGGAGCAGATGAAAATAATGGTAATATGTAGCCTCTGCCTCGGCCTTTTCCACAAGATGCAGGTGAAACCCTGCAGTAAGGCTAACTGAATTAGCAGCGGTAGCAAAGATAGAAAACCTCCTTCAGATTTCTGTCTGTATGCAGCGCCCCCTCGTGGAGCACTCGGGCTTGCCTGCGTTCTCCTCCTCCCTCTCTGGCTCGGTGCTAGCGAGGCCGCCCGCGCCTTCCTCGCTGATGTGCAGGAACATCCCGCTGCCGCTGCTGCTGCCCTCGCGGGGCGAAGCCGGCGGGGACGACGCACAGGAAAGGCTGCGGGCGAGGGCCGCGTGGCTCCCTCGAGGCAGGCGGAGCTCCGGGCGGTCGTGCTCCACCTCGGGCATGGGGGCGACCGCCGCCTCGTGCTGTTCCGTCACCGCGTGGCAAGGCGGTGGCGGCGGCGGCGGCCGAGACGTCTCGGGCTCAGAGCAGCTGAGCTCCGAGGAGAAGTGGCTGCAGTGCGAGTCGGCCACCGAGGGCAGGCTGCCGCTCAGCGACGGCGAGTCGAACTCTGAGGAGTTTGTGCTCCGCTGCTCCACCAGCTGAGCGTCTGTGTTCCTTTCACCTTTGCCGCCGCCTTTTTTCCACATCTTCCCTTTGCCGCTCTTGCCCGCGCAAGAGGCGCCGTGACCTTCGTGCTGCGCGCAGCAGCAGGCGCCTCTGCTGCCGCCCTTCAGGCCGGCGGTGCTGCTGCAGCTGGCTTCGTCCAGGCTACTGCTGCCACTGTGGTGCCTCAGCTTCTGTGGTTTGGCCTCCACATCTGCCTGGACTTCCAGACTGTTGTCTCTGCAACATAAAGTCAATGATTTATAAATGACCACAGTGATAGTTGGACATCAATATTTATTATGGCTTTTTTTTTTTTTTTTTTTTATTATTATTATTATTTTTATACTTATTTGTTTGGTATATTTTTAAGTTTCTAAACTGAATTTTATTCTATGGTGTTTTAACTTTTTTATGTTTATCTGTTCTTCTATGTAAAGTGTCCTTGAGGACTCCAAATAAAATGTAGTATTATTATTATTATCAATAATATAAAAGACTGGTTGGTTTTGCAGTGTAATGGATAACTGTGCTCTCACTGCTGACCTTTCCAGAGGCATGTATGCATTAAGGATGGACCCAGCCATGGCCTTTGTGCTGGCGTTGTCACTCATTGTGCCCAGACTGACTGTGGCCGACTCCCCGCTGAGGCTGCAGCGCTCCTTCTGGACGTCGGCCTGCACTTCCATCCTGGAAACACGTCCAGTGTTAAATACATTGGGTGAAGTGCGGGAGGATGCGGGGACTGGGCTTTCTTGCCTGTTGTAGCAGCTGCCCGAGAGGCTGCCGGTGATGCTGGTCCCGGCGAGGGCCGTGGTGCTGGCGTCGTCGCTCATGTTGTCCCGCTGGGCCGAGCTCACGCCGCAGCGCTCCATGTGGCTGCCGCTGACGCTGAGGCTCAGGCCCGTCAGCCCGCCCACGCTGGCCCCGTCTCCCAGGCTGGGGTTGTTGAGCCGGGTCTCGGCCACCGAGGTGGTGTCTGCAGAGGGAGGAGTGGCTTCATTGATTCAGATCAGAGAGTCGTGCCGCAACTTGTACACATCAGGAAGTGGGAAGTGCGGGGCGCTCACCTGTCGCTGCCGCGCCGCTTCCGATGTTTTCGTTTTCGTCGTCAAATTCAATGCGCACCCCTTTGCCGTTGCCGGCAGAGACGCCGCAGCCGCCGCTCCGGCACAGCGAGATGGGAACGACTCCGTAGACGTAGGCCAGCATGATGGGGACGCCGATGCCTGTTGCAGACGACAGAGGAAAATAATCATGACAGGAAGTCCAGGAGATTTCACAGGTTCTAAAGGTCCAGTGTGTAAAATTTGTAATGAAGCCCACAGCGCCTTTTGTATTGAGGTCACTGTCAGGTGGGCTTCCTTAAACTATGGCTTTATTCATGTATTTATAGGCGCTACGCTAAGCTTTTACCAATATAAGAATCAGAAATCAAGCCAAATTTTACACACTGGATATTTTTAATTTTAACAGGGAAGGCAAATGTAGCAGAGAAGAGAAAGCAACGCACCGACAGTCACTGCTGCAACCACAGGAGAGACGATGACAGACAGAGTCACGCCGCCGGCGATCACCAGGTTCCTCTTGTGCTTGGAGATGTCTTTGCCCTCATAGCGATTGTGGATCTGAGAGAGCAGACAGTTGAGACGGTGCTCTTCCCGACACTAACAGCGCGTCGCTGCCGGCCAGCCGGCTCACCTTTCTGCCCACGTAGACGGGGATGCCGATGATCATGGCGGGGATGGCGATGCCAGCGATGAGGGCGATGCCCACTGGAGCCCCCACCAGAGTGCCCAGCTGCCACAGGATCTTCTTCTTCCTGCTCCACGGCTTCTTCCCCCAGAAGGTGCAGCCGGACGGACTGAGTGAATTACAGAGAGCGCAGAGTGTTGCTGCTTGGTTGGACTCCGCTGCACTCAGGGACCAAGTCCTTTGTCTGTCTTTAGCTATTATTAATATCATACATTCAGGTTTCAGCAACTCCTGAGTGTTAATGGGCCCTTCAACCGTCAAATTCTGACTCACCTCAAATAATGCAGGTCAGAAATCTCCTTCATACACAGCCAGCAGAACTCGCAGCCGCACACGGCGCAGGTCATGTGATTGCAACTGCCGTCGTTCATTTTGATGATGTAGGCAGCGCAGCGGGGACACGGCTTGATGTCATCGCCTGTGGGAAGATTGACCGCTCGGTTGGTTGTCCAGGTCGTACACACGGTGGCCTGTGATGTCATCGGCGCGGCGTCCTACCTGCGGCGCCGCTCTCCTGGCTGTAGCTCAGCGACGACGACCTGAAGCTCCTCAGCCGGAAACTCTGGGCCCGCTGTTGCCGCGCCGTGTCGCAGGTCTGGTTGGGGTGCCACAGCTGCTTGCAGTGGTAGCAGAACTCCGTGCCGCAGCCCTCGCGGCCGCACGTGATCTTCGGGCAGCTGGCGCAGCCAAACGCTATGACGGCGTAGCTGGGAGAGGGGAGAGAGGAAGGAAAGCAGTTGGCAAAGGTGCAGTGTCTTAGTGCAACACTAGAGGTCAGCAGGGCTGGAATCATCACTAACACGTCTTGGTGTAAAGTAGCAGAGAATGTGGAGGGTTGTGTTGATATAATACTTCCATTATACTGTGAAGCTACACTGTGGTGCAACGCTTGTGATTACCACAGACAGGAAGTGAGCGGGTGAGTCATGTTTGTCAGTCACATGCGTGGCCGCACGTCACCATGGCATCATGACTACATGTCAGGGTCCTTATTGACTCGGACAACATTCAACTCATTAAAATTGCAAATTAAAGTGGGCTTGCTGCCATTCAGAAAAACTGTGTCAGCTGTGGTTTCTCAGAGGTTGTGACCTCACGTTGGATCATGAAAGTAGTTGAGAGGCCGCATTATGTTCCAGGTTGCAGAACCTCAGTGACACCCTTTGTTTGTTGCGGTCTTATCAACACGTTTCTGGGTCACTGGCACGAGAAACAGACACTCAATGTGAACTATGTGCTGATTATTACTGCGGTTTAGCTAAAGCACAAAGGGCCGACTGTGAAATCTCAACAAGAGCAGCGGCCTGCAGGAAATCCTGAGTTGTGGAAAAGCGTGACGGCCTCTCGCACACAAAAAACCCAAAAGTTGCCCAAAGGCCAAGCACAGGTCCCAGTCTGTTGGAAATCAAATTAGACTCCCAAATACAGACCAGGCTGAATAAAAAGGCCACAACAGGGCAAAAAGGGTCATCTGATACAAAGAGGTCAGAAGGTTATTTTATGTCAAATCTGCAATTTAGATACATGCTCTTATGTTCACGTAGTCAAAATGATTCCAATAAATGACATTTTGTGATATATGCTGCATAGAACGTTGAGCTAAAAGTTCATCAGACAACAATCGGCAGAGGAATAATTACCAAGGGGTAGAACTGACCGTGGAAATTCTGCAACAATAAAGGGAGGAGTGTGACGGCTAAAACCTTTGCGAGCTGTGCCATCAATCACAAGTCATCTAACGTTGATCATAACATTTAGAGAATTCATTTCATTAATGACTTAAAGGTTTGAGCATTTTGCAGCATCGCCTGATGATGGGACATCAAAAAAGATAAGAAAAGAATGCAAGCGTGGCTGCCAGGGTTAGGCCACAGTCACAGTTGAGGATGAGTGTGAGGACCAGGAGGTGGACAGGTTGATGTCTTCTGGCTCCGTCTGGGCCCATTCACAGCAAACTATGGAATCCCGACTCTCTCCAAACACACATGGGCCTCTGGCCAGAGCTTGAGCACACTGTCACCTCCATGTGAAGGAGGGGAACCACGGACAGCCCCTCTCAATTCTCAATTCAAACAGAGGCTGTGGGGACAGCGACTGTTCAAGGCAGACTTTCTATATTTATTATGTTTTCGTCTGCGCCGTCCACAACATTGAGTAAAAACTGACTGGTGACTTGCATTCACCATTTGAGTCACTTACTATAATTACACTCCCACGGTTTGTGACGTCCTACACTGAAGTCCTTCTATTATGTGGCTGGAACAAAGCCTGCTAACGACGCGGAATGTCACTTTTCAGGCTTCCATCTCCGGCTGACGTCACTTCTCAGGAAGCCTCGTCGCTCCTTTGGACTATTTTTAAACTGGTGCATAAATACAGAGGCAAGGTTCTTCAGAGGGTTGGGACAAAAGGCCCTGAAGTCTCCTGGATGCTCAGGACTTTATTTTTAGACTCTGATTTAGCAGAATTCAGACACCTCAGGTGAGTGAAATCCAGACAGTTAAATTCCCAGAAATCTGAATGGGGCCTATTTCCTGGAAATGAATGTGAAAGTATTAGCCGCTGAATATTACATCACGGCCTCGATTCTTACCCACAGTCGGGGGCGGGGCACCAGCGGCAGTCGGGTTCGGCCACCAGCCACCTCCTCAGCATGAACTCCTCGTACTTCTCCATGACGCTCCGGTCCCCGAGGATCATCTGGATGTCGTGGGGGTTGAAGCGCTCCGAGCACTCTGGGCAGCAGATGTTGACCCGGGACTCTGAGATCTCGATGCGCAGGTACTGGCGCAGGCAGTCGGCGCAGGAGCGGTGGTGGCAGGTCATGATGTCTGGGAAGTGATCGCGCTGGTGGCGCAGCAGGCACAGGGGGCACTCCAGCAGCTCCGACGAGGACCCCGAGACCGACGAGGTGGACGCAGCGGCCGCGACGGACTGGGCCGACACCTCGGGCTGCACGCTCTCGGCGCTGACGACCCTGTCCGGCGCCGCCGTGGTGCCGGCCTGCGGTGGCCGAGACTTGCGCTTTTGCTCGCGGTCTGGCCGACACCGGCCAGAGAAGATGGAGTGGAGGGACAGGCGGCGCTTCTTGGGGGTCTTTCTGACAGACGGGAGGCTGACGGTGGAGGCGACGGACTGGAGGTCCCGTTCTGAGCCCGTGCTGCCATGATGCTGCTGCTGCTGCTGGTGGAGGCTGCTCATCACGTCGCTGCTGGCGTCGCCTTCACAATCACCACATGAGGAGAGGAGGGAGGACAAGGTGGGCTGGGGTGGTCAGGGGGAGGGGCCTGGACTTCCTCTCAGCTAGGACATTGTTGCTGGACAAAGGTGCAGGAGGTCGGTCTTTGAATCAGTAGTTCAGAGTCACAGACGTAGGACACCAGCCTGACAGGAGGAAAGCAAAGACAGCTCAGACATGGAACACATGATCTGTTCTGCATGTTTGTACAGCGAACTGTTCATGTGGCAGATCTTCTGACGTGTGGGCAGAGTTGAATTCAGAGATTTCAAAAGCAGAACGTCTTGCTTTAGAATCACCAGCCTGAACGCTGGAAAAGCATTCAAAAGGCGACGAACTAACAAAGTCAATTCTCTCAAACTCTCGAGGCCGTGGTCTGACTGGCTGGGGGTTCTTCTCTCCCCTCGTGATGACCTGCAGTGAGTGGTTTCACCACCAGCAGTGTGCTGTTAGGAGGGATTTGGGTCCAGACGCTGACCAGTCCCTCGTGTTTCAATACAGACTCTCTCTACTTTACCAAACTACACTGAAGTGGAAGTTGTTTGTGTCGTTGCTGGTCAAACTCCACCTTAACCATGCAGGACCCTAAGCTGCGAAACACAGGGGATCAAAAGAGAAGGACTAGTCCAGGCCCTCGTCATAACAGCGGTAACACAACAGCTTTAAAACAGACACAACTGCTAGGTAACTCCGCCCATATAGGTCTGCCATCTATTTTAAGATTGTTGTTATCACAGCAATGAAAAACAAAAGAATAAGGGCCTGAAAAAACACTTACTGTTTCCGACTTGTGGGTGGCAACATACCATCATAAACAGAGGGCAGGTGGGTGGAAGGCAACACAGCTCTTTGGTTCATTAGTCATTAAATGGAAATGTTCCATGCGAGTTGCAAACACAGGACAAACAAAACTATCCACATCTGTAAGCTTCATGTTAGTAAATCTGTCCTTTCAGACGTGAAGTCAACAAATATGAATCTAAATATTGGCCTGTTTGGGCAAAGCATTCACCAGCTAACTGTCATAGGTTTGTAGTAACCCAAGGCATTTGGATGCACCATAACAGGCTTTCGCTGGCTGGATGACGGAGGTCATCGTCGGGTTCTAGAGAACTGGAGAAACACAAACAAGCACGAGGCTGCATCATCAAAATAAACTTCACAGGCTGCCAAGCAGTAAATGTCTCTGGAAGAATAACAATGGCTGCAGGAGCAAAGATCCATCTGGGTCCCAAGTTAAGGATCCGCACCCAGGTCAGGTCAGGTCAGCCTGCGTTGGGCCTTGTGTAAAGAACTCGACTTCCTCTGACTTGGATCAGCAGGAAAAAATGCCACCGTCGCAAAGACATACTGAACAAAATGCTGCCGTGACTCCCAACACAGAAGGCCACATCGTAACAACAGTTCTGGTGCAGTTTGCGGATCACTTCACAGTGCCGGGCAACAGAGAGGAAGTTCTTCCATAAAACATTCAATTCTGAGAAACTCGTAGGTCATCGTGAAAGTGCAATTAAAGTAGAAAAGCGTGCGTCCAGTGGGGATATTCCCAGTGCTTGAGGTCTGTGTGTTTGTGTTAATGTGCATGATGCATGTGCTCAAGTTCTCCGGCCCTGGCAAGATGGCATGCAACCGTGGCACAGACACCAGAATGCTGTCCCAGATCCAGAGTGAACCCGGGGGCAAGGATGCTGGTCTGTGGAATAAATGGTGTCAGGGAGGCCACAGAAAATCTGCCAGCATCGTTGTGATGTGATTAAAATCTGTGGTTTCCTTGGGGAGGATTTAACCCTAAAAATATCTTCATGGAGACTGTGTCAGGTTTGTGCTACTAGACTGTGTCAGCCATGTGACCACTGTGGTTTCAACGAGTGCGGCCCTCCAGACCACAAAGCAATAACACGTTGGCTGCTACACTGTCATAAACACAGTCCATCCAGGATGCCACTGGTTGTAAATTCACTGAGACCCAGTTAGGTGCAATGGATGGTTTTACACCCTGCCTGCCAGTGCCTGAGCCTGAGGCACACGTGACCCTCCAGAGCTCACTCCTTCCATGACACTTGTGTTAAATTAGTTCACACAGCACGTCGACCAGTTGAACTTTTAAATAGTCCAGGTTCCCACAAAGCAGTTAAGTGCCTCTGTGTGTAAAGTTGCACACGACTCCCCTTCCACGTTTGTTTGTTAGTGCCGGCGTGCATGTTGAGGTTTAGAGGACGTATGGGACGTTGGTGGCAAACCTAAGTTACAAAACAGAGACTCAGCTGACAAGGAGTTAATCAAAGCTTTGCACACGTACACAGATTTCCTGTAACATTCCAGTCAGAGGTCGAACTTCCTGGTTGTGACAATGCTTTTGGTTAATACAGTTTGTGTCAGAGGAAAAGTAGAGAATTTGGATGAGAAACAGAAGGAAAGCCGCTCACTCCTTTCACATAACCTCTCTATAGCACTTCTAGCAGATTGATAATCAAACTTCATTTTGCAACTGTCACTGCTGTCTGCAGCCCAGGAGGTCCTGCTGAGACACATTCAAACTTGGAAAAAGAAGTAAGTTATTGTTGCATCACACAGAAGTCACCAGGTGTGATGCAACTTCCTGTCAGCTGAACGGTAAAAGAAAAAAAAAAAAATCCCATTAGTAAATGAACTTCTATTAAGCCCATTATTCTGTTTGCCAAAGTGTGACGTCTGACATTCAGCAGCACTGGGACGAGCCAGTGGAAGGAACGCTGCTCAGGCGCCTTTCAGCACTATTTACTAAACAAGCTGAGGTACTTTTCCACTGTTCCACAGCAATATGACAACAGCTTTGTCCGAATGTGCCATTAAAACTGCTTCTTAAAGAATCATTTTTGGTTAGTCTGATTTACCTTTACTCCATGAATCAGAGAAATAAGGCTCTATAGTGGGGGAATGCATTACATAGTAAGCCATGTCCAAATCATAATTACACACATCACTAAAGACAGAGACACACGCATTGGCTGCACAAAAACCGGAGAACAGAAAGGTATAGTAAATAGTGAATGCACAAATGTGTCCTTGCATTGCTAAAGGCCTGTAAGTCCAATCCAGTAAGCATCCAAATCAGTTCATAGATATTTTCAAAAAAATGTTGTGCCATGACATTCTTACGTCTGTCTGGCTTTTTTGCTGAGATCTAACCCCAAACAAAAGGGGCAAGAAAATCAATATGTGGTGCGACATGAGCCAATGCACTGTTTACAGTCAGAGCTACTGAATGACTGTTGTAAGATGAAAGCAAAGCTGCAGTCAGGATGGCTCAGATTAATGTGCCTGCTGTGAGTCAAAGTAAATAAGGAAGGACTGTGGACAGTAACTGACGTGTTCTACTTGTAGTAAAATTCCACACTCGGAAAATTTACTGCACCTAAGCAAACGTGTCTTAATAATAATAATAATAATTATTATAATTATAATAATAATAAATTGAGACAGAAAGTGCTTTAGCAAGACTGAATCAAAAATAGTTCTGGAATATATACTGGTGTAAATGTAAGAATTGTTTAGCGCGAAAAGAACATTTGCTTTGTTTAATGTTGAGAGAAAATGCAAAAGACGGTGCGTGCAGAACTGAGTGTGGCAAATCGAAACTGAGAACTTGAAGATTTCGTTCTTTGGAAACCAAAAACAAGAATTGGAGACGCATAGCGAAAAACGGCTTGATTTCCGAGAAGAGGGGCCGTTTTGTTTATTCGTATGTAAACGAAAGGCGAACTTTGCGAGTCCTGTGACGCTCTCACGGGAAGAACCCAAATTTTGTTGACACTTTCTACACAGCTAACCTTAGCCTGGTAGCTACCGAAAGAGATGTGGCTAACAGGATGCTAGCAGCAGCAGTCGAACTTTCACAGCCCGCAGAGTTGCTGTAAAGCGGAGATGCGTTTAGTTTGCGTGGCATTTTCAAACGACAACGATACGCATACCGTTATCAACCAGCGAATAAGTCTTTTTAAGTTTACCCAGGATCAGAAGACTCTGTCGTGTGACGGGAAGAAGTCAAAGCTAAAAAACTGCTAGCTTCCCGTCAGCCTCGAGCGGAGGGGAAGTTCTTTTCTGTTATTAACAAAATGTGGGTTAGTCTACGCTGGCTAATCTTTCCAAAAGTCATTTAAATTTACCTTGGTAGGCCTTGGCTTTACCCCTTAACCGACGTGTAGATGACTTCGTCCATTCCTCGGACAGCTTGGGTTAAAATCTACTGGCGAAAACTTAGTAGAACAGCACTGTTAACATTCCCCAAGCGAGTCTGACTGTTGTTATCGCTCTGAAAATACACCAGCGTCATAGCCTACAACTTCCGGTGCCATGTCTTGTTCTGCATGCCTGCCGATACGTGTACGCTCCTCGCGGGAGCGCGCGTTGCCATAGCTTCGTTGGCGTCGTTGAATATGATGTCGTTAAATGTCTCTTTATCTATGGCCAAACATTCCAACTGTGGGTTTGCCAACTTGGGATTAATAAAGTGAATCTATCTATCTGTCTATCATTCAACACACTGTCTAATAATAATAATAATAATAATAATAATAATAATAATAATAATAATAATAATAATGATGATGATGATGATGATGATGATGATGATAATAATAATAATAACAATAATAATAATAATTATCAGCATTTTGTTAAACTCAGAAGCACTTGGCTGATCACGGAGATCAGTAAAACGACAACGACCCCGCCACCCATTCCCCGCTCCCTGAATGTGTGTGTGTGTGTGGGTGGGGGGGGGGGGACCCTGCCGAGAAGTGCATGCATGCCACCTCTTATTCTGTTTTCCACCTGACAGACAGGTGTCAAATTTTCTGACTGGACACACAGAGTTTGATATATTACCCACGTATTTTTTTTAATTATTATTTTTTATTAAAATAAATATTTATTTTAATGCATTTATTGTCTACCATGAACACTCAATAAGGAAATTTCAAATGAAACAGTTACACATATTTGTGACAGATCTGAACTATCTGAAACGCCAAAGTCTTTACGCATTTGAAGATATAACTCCCCGCTCTCTATTGAGTTTGAAACATTGACGGCTAAATATTCTGACGGGAATTCAGCGACGTCTCCACTGCCGAATTGCTACGAAGCTACAGCTGTGCGCGCTCCCATGCATACAATACTCGGCATGACATCGGTCCCTTTGCTTCCTTTTTCGCAATAAGATACATCAGAATCAACCTTGATTCAAACACTGGATTATAAAGGATTCCATTTAGTCCCTCTTCAGTTGGATTATTAGACAATATAATATTCGTCTTCTAAAGGGAGATACATTTGGCTCAAAAGTTTAACTAGTTTCCTGGAAGTACATTTTGCAAAAAGCCTACTTTTCAACTGAAACTCGTTCATGTCAGTTTTACTTTATACTGCATTACATACTTTGTGAGCTCTTATTTGGGCTTATTGTTAACAACTTTGTCCTGTTAGCAGCTGTCAATTTGACAATGTTAACGTCACGTTGAACACACTGCCACCCTGTGTTTAGTTTACAGACAAGCGTTTTCGTCTGCTAATGTCCGTCATATACCCCCGATTTATATTTTTTTTTTAAGTAAACAAAAAAGAAGTCATTGTAATCATTGTGAAGTATCGGCATGTCAAAATAAATATTTTTAACTCGCTCGGTTAGTAGCAAGGTGAGAAAACTAAACAACAACCCCCTGTGTTTGTTGTTTGTGTTTTTCCATAGCGTATGGTATGGGAACATCTTTAGGGACACGGTGGGAAATTGTTGGACGGCCATCATGAAAATATTTGCGACTTTTACTTTGACGGCCCTAAGAGGACTGCTTCCGGCGCATGCGCAACAGGGCATGTTCTCAGACGTCAAGCGCTCGCTGTTAAAAGTTAACGGACAAACTACTAGCCCTTAGATCTCGTTAGCGCGGGGAAGCGACGGTTCTTTGACCAAACACAACTGGCCGTCGTCCGAATGAAGTTATGAAGTAAACAGACGGACAACGTTCTGAAACTTGCATTTATTGCCACTGTGAAGATGGACAAGGAGTTCCAAGACATAGACTCGGAGGGCCGGTGGCAAAAACTGTATCTTGTAAGTCTTGCTAGCATAGCTAAGAGAGCTAAATAAACAGTGGCTGGGTCGCCCTTATAGTGAAGCGAGCCAACGGTGCGGTCGGCTTATCGGATAGCTTGTGTTATTGTTGTTTCAGTAAATGCAACTCGTTCAGCTCGTCACTTCTACTTGCTGTTACATTTACGGTCGAACGAGCCAATTCTTCGGGGTAAGTTGCTTAGTCGCAGGCTGATGCTCTATTTGTTCGCGATAGTAGGACATCGAAACCTCTTAAAATACTTTGACATTTCACACTGACCTTCATTTGTTTTTATGTTTCACTTGTAACTTGTCATCGCGATTGAAGGTACATCAGCCGCTGAGCGCCGCCGTGTTTGCACACGACGCGTGTTTGGGAGAAGCAGACCTGGATAACCTTGCTGTCCGCTTGAACCTTATCTAGTACTCAACCCGTGGTCTGTTTCAATCATCTGTTATTTGTCGCTCCGGAAGGTTCTCATGCTCCCTTTCTTGTTTCCAGGAAATCAGGAACCAGTCCCACGAGTGCTCCTTCAAAGTAGCCAAGTATCCGGAGAACCGCAACAGAAACAGATACAGAGACGTCAGCCCGTGTAGGCGCACAGTCCGAACGCTTTGCAGTGTGCGTGTTCTTGACAGTTGACACCTGATGCTCAAATTGTCTTCTCTTGCACTTGTCTGCAGTTGATCACAGCCGAGTGAAGCTGGAGAACACAGAGAATGATTACATCAACGCAAGTCTGGTCGTTGTGGAAGAAGCCCAGAGAAGGTACATATTGACTCAGGCAAGTATCCCTAAGATTACTACTCAAATTGCCAGTCTTGATAAACTTACTGCAAAGTGTGACTCCCGATTTTTCCTGCTTGTGTGATTGGCTTTTTTCTAGAAATATTAATTGTAAATACTATTGTTTGAGAATAGTAATGATCATTTTCATGTTCCTATATTTGTGTACAAAACATCACCATCATTCATGGCATGATGTGATTTATTATTATGATTATTATTATGATTATCATTATCCCAAGTCGGAATAAAAATCTTTATAGAAAAACTTTAGATTTACATTTTGTAAATCTTCTGCTACAAGCTAGGTGGATCTTCCTGATGTCATTCATGTGGGACAGTAGAGCTTAATTGAATGTAATGTCAAACTTATTTATTTATTTGTTTGGTTATTTTGCGTCCACAGGGCCCCCTCAGAAATACGTGCGGCCACTTCTGGCTCATGATTTGGGAGCAGAAGACCAAAGCTGTCATCATGCTGAACAGGGTGATCGAGAAAGGCTCGGTGAGTTTTGAGGAAGAGGAAACACACTTTACAACCACTACCCCCCCTCCCTCCCGTGTCTGTTTAGATTGTGTGTTTACAAATGTTTACAGGTAACGTGGATCTCGTCCAACCCTTTTAGTTCACTGTTAAATCCAATGATCCTGTGGGCACTCACTCACACACACACTCACACACACACACACACACACACACACACACACACACACACACACACACACACACACTGTCACCGCAGGGATTGTGGTCTCTGACTTTTTCAGTGAATTATCTAAAGTGGATGTCACTTGGTGGTGAGACCTGACCTGAGTGTTTTCTTAGAAAGCGATCGTATCGAGCACCTAGTTGGCCTGGTATTCTTAACTTCTCTGGGATTACTGGAAGCCTGCGGAGGGAGGAGCGGTTGTGTAACGGAATGATCCTCTCCAGCTCGGACAATTGTCAGTTTGCAGAGAATACACTGATCAGATAATGACTGGGGAGTTAAATGTGAATGTGTCTTTGATGAATGACACTGTTTGCTGAGTATTAGCACTTTTTAATGCCTTAGCATGCTTAATTATATCATGTTTCTTTAAAGAGGGGGGAAAACTCAGTGTGCCATTGCTAGTGGGACATTTATTTTTTCAGCGTCTGTTTCTTGCTGCTTGTTTCTGCTTTATGGAAATGTATCATTAACTTCCTAAATTGTAGCCATTGTTAAATTGTGATGGCGCGGTTGTTGGACTTTCCACATGTTTGGAGCCGAAACCTGGCCGGCCTTGTTGTCACTAAACAGGGAGAAGTACTCTTGAGGTACACGTGCCCTTTATGATGTCACAAAGAGTTGGTTTATATTTAGAATGCACTCCCTGAAAGACACTTGCAGGAAATCTAAGCAAAAAAAGTGACTTTTTGCAAATGCTTTTCTCATTTCTTCGTCTTTCTTACATTTTGAAATGGAAACACGGGAAAAAAATCAATCTTGCGCCACGTGGGACTTTTGTAAATACATATCCAGTTTCCCTTTGAGCAACCACCAGACTGTCAACCATCTGCTCTGTCTCAGGCCCTGCTCTTGGAGAGCGGCGGTGGCCTCTTGTATGTTGAACTGGGTACAAATCAAAACTCTCATCCCTGCCCCCCCCCCACCGCCACCTCCAAACAGGAAAAGTGTGCACAGTACTGGCCCACAGCCGAGGAGACGGAGACGGCCTTCAGAGACACCGGCTTCCTGGTCGCAGTCCTGTCGGAGGACGTCAAGTCGTACTACACCACCAGAGTGCTGGAGCTGCAGAATCTGAGCGTAGGTCTGAACATGATGAAGACCGTTGGGTCACGGCCAGTTGAGTCCAGCGGTCGTTTTTCCTGTTGTGGTCTGAGACACACTGACTGATGCTTTGGCAACATTCCTAAATTCATACACGAGGTCAAACTTTACGTTATTTACTACATGAATTGAAACTGACAGTAGGTGGCGCGCGCTGACGTCTGCGCCTCATCTTCTCATTTTCTGCCTGAACATTGAAAAAATGCTGTGCCTGCGGCAGCAAGGCCTCGTGCACTTACTGCCCCTCCTCTGCCACAGACGGGAGAGAAGAGAGAGATCCACCACTTTCATTACACCACCTGGCCTGACTTTGGCGTCCCAGAGTCCCCGGCGTCCTTCCTCAATTTCCTCTTCAAGGTGCGCGAATCGGGAGCACTGGGGATGGACCACGGCCCGGCCGTGGTTCACTGCAGCGCAGGAATCGGACGCTCGGGGACGTTTTCCTTGGTCGACTCGTGCGTGGTGCTGGTGAGTCCGTTTGAGTCTTGAAGTCTTTTTCTTTATTGTTCATTCCGTGTCCAGTCACTGGTATATTTTCCTGGTTAGATGGACAAGAGGAAAGACCCGTCGTCGGTGGACATTCGGAGCATCCTGCTGGACATGAGGAAGTACCGCATGGGTCTTATCCAGACTCCGGACCAGCTGCGCTTCTCCTACATGGCCGTCCTGGAAGTCGCCAAGTCCATCATGAAAGACTCCTCCGTACAGGTGTGTGTGTGGCAGCCAGGTGGACGTGGGGCGACTGTCGCTCAGGAGGCAGAGCGGGTGGTCCAATGACCCAAAGGTTGGCGGTTCAAATCCCGCTCTGCCGTCGTGTCTTTGGGCAAGACATGCCAGTGGATGTTGGGTGGTTGGTGGTGGTCGGGGCCGTTTGATCGGCTGCCAGGCTTCTGTCAGTCTGCCCCAGGGCAGCTGTGGCTACACATGCAGCTAACCTCCACCAGTGTGAATGAATAATGGGCTCAATGCAAAGCGCTTTTCCATTATCATGGAAAGACTCGGACCATTTGTCCTTTGTGCGGCGTCGTTCTTGCAGCCGACTGAAAGCTAATCAGATTGAACAAACGTCCACTGTGTCCACGTAGAACCGATGGCGGGAGCTGTCGAGGGAAGACCAGGAGCCCACGTCGGAGTCTCCGCCCTCGGCGCCGCCTCAGGCCAGGCGCCCGACGGAGTGGTGCAACGGCAGCCAGCGAGGGCCTCCGGCGGAGGAGGGCGGAGACTACCGGCAGGACGGCCGGGGAGCCACGCCGGCCCACTGCAGGGACCAGGAGCTGGACGGCAGCACGGCAAAGTCGGTCGACTCAGACGTGGTTTCTGGCCAACCAACAAAGCCGCTCAATTTGTTGGAAGAGGTTTTAGGAAGTGACGCCGTGTCCCTGTCGCCCTTCTGTTTTGAAGCAGTAAACGACGCAGAGCAGACAGCATCTCCAAGTCCTCCTCAGCAAAGACGGGCCAAAGCAAAGGCAGGACGCACGACCCGGAGAGGAAGAGGAAGAGGTGAGCACGACGTTCCCTCCTCACCTCTGCTCTGTCCGGAAGGTAGCAGTCGCTCTGCTCCTCTCCTGTCTTCAGAAGGGCTGAAAACTGAAAGTGCATTCACTGTCATCACTGCCACTTCCACGTGGCCACCGTACACAGAGGGGATTCTGACTGCAGTTTGTTCTGTGAATCAGCAGCAGGAAATGAAAGAGGGTTAGCGCCTGCCTCCTAGCATCTGCAGTTTTGCTAATAACAGGGTGCAAGCTTTACATGGGCTGTGACGTCAGAGAGATTCCATAAACAAAAAGAAAAATACCCAGAATTGTGGATTTTTTTTTTTGGTTGAGTAAAGCAGGTGGCTGAAAGTGTCGAGCGGCGTAAAAGCTGCCGTCGTCGCCTGCTGCAGGTTCTGATCCGGCCAGCAGAGTGCGAACCCATGCCTCCGCTCACTCTTCACCTGTCTGGGGGTGGGCGGGGCAAGGCGTAGCCGGTGGGGAGGGGGAGGGAAGGGAAGGGAAGGGGAGGGGGGAGGACTCACTTCAGTCATTTCTGAGAAGCCGCGCTCTGCCAGTGTGGTTCCTGTCATAAGTTCACTTCTCTGCTATTGTGGTTTTCTCTTGGACAGTTTGGGCTGCATCTGCTGCACATGACAGGAGCTGGTCTGTCAGAGGTGTGTGTGTGTGTGTGTGTGTGTGTGTGTGTGTGTGTGTGTGTGTGTGTGTGTGTGTGTGTGTGTGTGTGTGTGTGTGTGTGTCAGCAACCACAACCGCCGAGAACGTGTTTCTAAGACGAAGCCTAGCCACAGCTGTTAAACTGTGTGTGTGTGTGTGTGTGTGTGTGTGTGTGTGTGTGTGTGTGTGTGTGTGTGTGTGTGTGTGTGTGTGTGTGTGTGTGTGTGTGTGTGTGTGTGTGTGTGTGTGTGTGTGTGTGTGTGTGTGTGTGTGTGTGTGTGTGTGTGTTCTTGCCTCGGCTCTTGTGGTTTTGGAGTTGCGTTCCTGGTTGGTTGCACTCTTGCATGGTGTGTTTGAGTTTGAGTGCATTTTGTGGTTATGTATTTTCTTTCTTTTCTTTTTTTTTTTTGCTCTTCAAAGCCTCAAAATGTCAGGTTTGGTTGGAATAATGCAAGAAGCTAATTGTGCCTATGCGTCACAGATTAGTGCTCGATGGTGAACGTGTTTGTTTGCTCGCCAGCTTCGTTGTTAACAGACTGAAGTGGTTGCTTCACTAAACGACAGCTTTGCTCAGTGAAAGAAAGAAAATGCAGAATCCTGACGGAGTGGAGTCATCACTCCTCACTCAGTCGTCTTGTTTACACGCTCTTGACAACTTCTCAGTGCAGTATTTATGCGACCAAAGGATCAGGGGGCCATGTTGCTTTCCGTTATTTTGGGTGAAATGACTTCAGATCTTTTTGGTTTTGAGGCTCGACGGCCACCTGCGTCTCTTTAAAATTGTGCTTTGCAAAATGTAGCGCTGGACAAACATTGTGAAGATGGCCAATCACAGCAAGGATCAGTTTCCCTTTCATTTCACAGGAGTGATTTTGTCAGTATGACATATTTGTCTTCACTCTGTGTCAGTATGAGATGAATTCTTCTGATGTTCTCGTCCACTAACCGGCCTTCATGTATTTGTATTTTATACATTGAAGTGTTGGACTCCTGCGTCCTGGTTTGAGGTGTTGCTTCATGAGAACCTCCGGCTGCTCTGCCTTTTATTATGGCCCTGTGTTGAGTGGGTCTGAAGACGCTGCATCGTGGCTCCTCACCTCAGGTTGCCTGCTGCTGCTGCTGCTGCTGCTGCCTGCAGTCTGGTTCCATCTGCAAGCCTGCAACAACAAGCACGACTGAGCCAGTTTGTCCACGTTTGAACTCTGTGTTCTCTCATCACAGGGCGAAAACCAGCGACAGCTAACCGCCTCGGCCTTCCGGCCCCACGCATCCACAGCGGCAGGGAACGCCAGCCCTCCGACCCCCCTCGGAGTCCTGCCTCTCTCCCTCTCTCCTCCAACTCACTCCTTCTCACCTCTCCTCGACACAGCCGGCTCTCCCGTCTTCTTCGTAGCATTCTTTTGGGCTTTTCTTTTTTCCATTGCAGCGCGAAGGCATTATTCCACCTCAGTCACTCCACCTCACAGCCTTTTCCCGCCCCCCCGGTGATCCTTCATCCACCTGCGCACCGTTTACAGCCAGCACTCGAGACATTTCTGAAAGTCTTCAGAGAGACGAGACGCACCAGCACGGCGCTCCTGGAGGTCGCACGACTCGTGCTTTATTTTGCAGCCGTGTCCGTGCGTCGTGCTTCTTTCACATCAAAGAATTTCTGGACCGATTTCTTTCTTTTTTTTAAAAAAGGGGGGTGTACGCATTGCCAATTTCTAAAGCCGTTCATGTGTATTTTTTAGAATTTCCTCTTTTTGTGGAGGAGATTTAAATAAAAATGTTCTATTTTTTATAAGAGATTACTTGAAGTTTTTTTTCACAGTGATGGGGGAGGGGCTGAAACGATGAGCACCGCCCCTTCTCAAAGGACAATTTCAGTGGCATGCGACATTTGTACGATGTACATAGTCTTCTTTTTGAAACAGATGAGTGTAAAAACATTTTTGCTTGTATGGAAAACAAATATCTGATGTTACAGATTGTAATGAATTTGACAACTTGTTCTCCAGTTGAATGGAAATGGTCTTAAGTTTCTTTCTCTTAGAGTGGCATCTGCAAATAAAAACTAGTCTGATCTAGTTTGCATAACCTGTTTTTCCCCTCTTGTCACTGACCTGAACGCCACTGCTTAATCTGGGTGAGTGAGGGAAGAAAAAAAAGCTCTGCGGATGGCTCTTTATTCACAAGCAGCCCTCATACAGACAAAAACAGGAAACCACAGACATGATTTCACAGGGTCATAGTAAGATTTCGGGGTGGCTGCAATTGTACTGCTGCACAAGTTGTTAAAAGCGTAAAGAGGAATCGGGTTTCTGGGAGGCGGGGCTGCTGGGAATTGGTGGCACCTGGCCAGACACTTTCTGTCAGGGGAGGGTTTGTGGGGTGGGGGGCGCCTACGGGAACGGCCAGCAGATAAAATCACAATCCACAGACTTCCACAGTATTCTGACAAAATGTAACTTTTATTTTCTTCAACGTCTTCTGTACTGGAAGTCACAACTGGGCTGGAGCCTCTCCCAGCGTTTCACGCAAACACAAACCCAGGGCTTGCTGGTCATTTTTTGGGTGATGACGTAGAGACGGAGAAGACAAAAGCAAGTTGTTTTGATTGTCTGGAGGGAGAGAACGCTTCACAACTGGTGTGTGGAACTATTCAATGACGGCATCAAGACTATTTCAGTGTTCTCACTTCCCGGTGGTCTTGTGGAAATACTCAAACAGCAGACGTGATGGTGAGGTTCTGGAATTTAATGAAGTTAGAAGAGAGCTGGAGGGATGCCGCTGCCAAACAGGAGGCTCCAGGAAGTTGGAATCTTCCACTTGATGTTTCCTGCATCCTGCAATGTGTTCAAAAAAACCTAGTCAGGAGACATTTAAACCAAGGACACCTTCCCCTGAACATTTGCCCTGAACAACAACACAATCAAACAAACTCTCTAAGCAGAGGTGTTGACTGTCAAACCAGCTTGGCATGATGTGAATTCCAAGGAGTTGGGGTTTGTTGGTAGTGGTCACATCACAATAACAATAGGAAACAGTCTGTGGTGGTTAGTGGGGATGTGAATTCATTTCCTACAAATTATTTGTGGGACAAACTGCTGTTGGTGAGCAAGCATCACTTGGTCACTCACAGGATTGTCCAGCAGGTGGAGCCAGTCGTTGAGGCGGTTGATGAGCGTGAAGGCGTCAGGTATGTTGTCGCCCTCGGAGCAGAAGAGCAGCAGCACAGCCAGCGGGAGGTCTTCAGCACAACTAGGGACGAGAGTAAAAATAGCAAACTGCCTTTGATCAAAGTCTCGACCAAACGATCCAGAACCCAGACCAAACTCTCTCTCTCTCTCTCTCTCTACCCGTCTGTGTAGAGTCCTTTGGTGATGCCGCCTCCAGGGATGCTGAGCCGCAGCTCCGCCTCGCTGTCAGACAGTCCTGGGTAGGCAGGCGATCGCTCCATCTCCGTCCAGCCGAGCTCCTTCAGCGCCTCGCCGCTCCCTCTCAGCAGGGACGGCGTCATGAGGAACCTCAGAGGAGCGCTGCAACACACAAGCACGTTCATCAGGTGCGGCCAAGAGGCGCGGCAGGACAATGCATTGGTGAGAACAGACGAGTACCCCTGCAGCTGCTGGTCGTCCCGCTGGTAGGCGTGGCTGCTGGACAGGACCACGGTCCTGGCGAAGCCGCTGGATTTGATCCAGGAAACCAGCAGCTGTCTGAAGCTCTTAGATTTGTTCTGTGGGTACCAGAACAGATAAAGATAGAATTGAAACCATGCTTAGTAAAAAAAATACAAATTAAACAGTGTCGTTTTCATACTTTACCTGAATTATTGGTGCCCTGATTTGAAGAACTGCCAACTTCAGTTCTGCTGATGTGTAAACTGTTGATGACATATTGTTGAGAGACTTTATTAAATATTAGGAAGATGATAAAGATACGACGATGCAAGGAGGGCAGGCCAACCTTCTGCGGGAGTGTGCAGCTCCTCGGCGTCCTCTTTGCGGGTGCCATACGGGTTGTTTCCAGCCATGGGGATCAGGCAGTCTGTGTGCATGTAGCCCACCCTGCTCATGTTGAGAGTGGACACCAGGAGGTCCACAGCCAGCTGACCCACGTTGCCGACAGCAACTGCAGGCTGGAAGCAGACAGATGACATGGTAGGAAAGAGAGATGCTGAATAAAAAAATATAGAAAGAAAAATGGTAACCAAGAAAGGATGAGCGTCTTAGTTTTTCCATTGTAGTCTTGATATATATGATAAAATTGAAGTTGAGCCAGTGGGAAACATGAATGACAACAAAGGAAATGTGTTTTTCCAATTCATTTATTATCGATTTAAAGATGCGTCTCGCGAGGGTATTTGACAGGACAGACAATTTAATTGGATTTTTACTAACTTCCACAAAGCATTAAAAGTCTATTAACGTGCCAACGCGTGTATCAATGATAACGACAAGTTGAGCACTATGATGCGCGTGCTCTTGGTTTGTCATCTTGGCAAAGCACCGTTCATCAAACTCTGCCATGCAACGTTTGCTGAATTAGCAAATCGGCTAATCAGACAACGCTATTGATATTCTTCAAAGGGCAAAACTAGGGTAGAAAGCACGTGTGATGTCTTAACTTATGAGAATGTGTACAATCCTTCAAATTTCCGCCTGTAAAAGTGAAACTACAAACTCACCATGACGAGGGTGAAGTCCTTAAAGCAGGGCGCTGAACTTTCAGAGGAGATGAACATGGTTGCGCTGATTTAGCGGACGCGACCTAAAGTTAAAGATCCAGGGTCTGTAAAGGAGTAAGAAATTATAAAAATGGTTTATTCAAACTGCACTGTTGTCACTGGGTTCTACAGCCACAGGCTCTCCCGGCATGGATTTATGACGATTTTTCAGCTTTGGTGTCTGCTGCGCATGCCTGAATCAACAGTATTACCATCACTTTATTGTTGATAAATGTGAATGTCAAACAACATAGGTGGGAAATGTTAAACTACGTTTTCCAGTTTCATCTTTGTTTTCAGAGCAGTGTACTGATATTTGTATTTTTACGCGTTTCAGATTTTCTTTTTATGATCAGGCAAATTAATAGACAGCCCTGAGCTTCGCAAAAGGGCCTGTCCTCATTTTCACCCTCAAAATGACTCAACTCTTGATAATTTGAAATGAATAAAGTAAAACCCTGTGAAATACGCACATTTGATAACACTGACTTTAAGAATTACATTTTTAAAGTATCATATTATATGTACGTTTCAATTCGAAGACAGTGAACAGGTTTGTAATAAAACCATTTACCGTGAAATAAAATCTTCACGTTCCTGCTCCTCACCATCAACTGGCTGGGCCAGCGTGATTCCTACTGTTGATTTACGCACTTGTTAACGTGTAAAAAAAAGTCACTCTTCATGTTTACCTTAGAAAACAATGAAAACGTCAGTTTTAATAGGTAAAGTATTCAAATATGCAAACTTGACTTTACCAGGTGAAAATCTCAGTCTTTAGTTGCTCACACATAAATTGTCACCCCTGAAAACGTAGTTGTGTATTCATAACAAGAACTGCATGCGTCGTATGAATGTCTTTTTATACCCACTAATCATGACATAAAATTACAAATCATACCAATTTAATAATAAATCATTATTTGAATAAATCATCAGATTTTGTGCCATAATATATGTTAGGACAGAATGCACACTGAAGTTGCTCTTTAGTGAAAACAATACTTTATCCTAGATGTGTGATGAATCAGTGAGGTCACTTCGCTTTGACTTCGTTGGGAATGGTCCGGCCATTCAGTGCAGCCAAGGCGTTGTCAATCATCCGATAGACTATCTTTTTACATGTGGGATAAGTATTTGTGCCGACGTGGGGCGTGATCAGCACATTGGGGAGTTTCAGGAGGGGATGGTCCCTGCAGATAAAGAGCAGTTGTTCAGGATCAGCAAGGTGTTGCTGTTGAGTAAAAAACAGAAGTAAAATCTGTTTTCTTTTGCTATTATGTCAATTATGTTTTTTTCATTCATTCATTCATTCGTTCATTTAGTGACATCAGAAAAAAATTCCAGAATGGTATGTTTTAGCATACGTTGTCTGACATGTACTGTCAGACTACTAAAGTCAATTTTGATGAATATGGGGTCACATAATTAAGTTGCTTGTTTTTGAGAATTAGCTTGAAGCGTTCAGACCTCGGCAAAGGTTCAGGGTAGGTCACATCTAATGCTGCTGCTTGTATTGTTCTGGCCTGCAGAGCTTCAACCAGAGCATCCTGATCCACGACCTGACCTGTGACATGAGAGTAGGGATCAGGGAAACAGTGACAGCTCCACATCTTGCATCAGACACCAACAAAGGCCAGGACTCCCTCTCGTATCCTCACCTCTGCTAATGTTGACCAGCGTTGCTGTGGCTTTCATGAGGGACAGCTGCCTGTGACTGATAAGACCCGTGGTCTCGGGGCTGAGGTTCACTGCCAGCACAACAAAGTCGGACTCCTTCAGCAGGTCCTCCATATTCTCACAGTAAGTCGCCTCAACTGCCTTCTCATCTTCTCCACTTCTAAAGAATGAGAATGAGGAAGGTCACATTCAATGGGCCGTTGTCACATCCTGGATAAATTCATTTGAATTGCTCCAGGTCAAGATTTAGCCCAGTGTTTTTGCTATGTTACGGTCAATGTAAAAACTGCATGCACATTAATGGTGTAAACCTGACGCTACCTGCGGTTCCTGTTGTGGTACAGGATCTTCATGTCAAACCCTCTGCCTCGTTTTGCGATTTTGTGCCCAATATCTCCCATCCCAATGATCCCCATTGTCGATCCTGAGACTTCAACTCCCATACTGGCCTCTGGCAAACTTGTGGTGTTGGGGTCTGTGCATATTCGGTGGCCTGAAGAAAAAACAACAGACACAGTATTTCCCACTCAGCGTTTGCTTGACAACATGTCCATATTCGGTAAGGTGCAGTGGAAAGTGTTTCAAAAGGAGAGTGGACCATTAGAATTTTTTCCACCATCTGTTCAATCAGGTCACAACTGCCAGAGGCGTTATATTGGTCTGAAGGCCACACTGGCACATTGGTTGCCAGTTGAGATTTATTCTTTTTTAGGTCAAATAAAAAACTACATCTACTGGAGCGTTCAGGCTAACCGCTTTAGCTGCAGCTAAACTAGCAATTGCCTCCCAAGTTCTTCTTTGTCTTCTCCTGAGGCCTTTAATGGCAACTTCCACAGCCACTTCCTGCTTGCTTGCCTCACAACTTAAAGGAAGCTGATTGGTCATGGAATCCAAGTCCCAACCCTAAGAATAACTGACATTGCTTTTAGCTTAATGTTTGCAAGCAAGCTGGATTAAAGATTTCAAGAGTTGAGCAATCCAGCCTTGCCTTCGACAACGTTCCTCGCGGATGCCAAGAGCAGAGCCATTGCGATGTCTGCCGTGGCATCAGCCACCACGTGCGGTGTGTTGCACACCTTCACCCCGAGGCTGTTGAGGTGCGGCACGTCCAAGTGGTCGATGCCCACTCCACCGTTGGCGACCACCTTCAACGAGGGAAGCAAGCTGAGGAGCGATGGCTTGGCAAGGGGACGGGTGTTCCACAGAAACAGGGTCTGGATCCTGGGGCCGTACAGCTGGGGGTTCTGGAGGAAGTCTTGGAGGCAGATGATGTTGAACTGCTGCTTCATGATGTCAACAAGTTCCTCGACGTAGCCATGTTGGCCCACCTCAGAGATCAGAGCCCAAGGCTTGCTGTTGTCCATTGCCTGCAGAAGGATACAACAGATTAAAGGTGCCATTTGCTACATTTTTAAAATAACTTTTGTTCATTCCAGAGTCCAGAAAATCAGCCTAGCATAATTAATTATAGAAAAAAAAAATAAAAAAATCAAGATTTCTTTGTAATCCCTTTGCCCTTAGATGCCCTCACATAATTTTGGATATTTGTCAACACTGACTCTCAACACAAATAGATACAAAAAAAACCAAAACGAACATATGGCTGACGTGTGCTCAGATAAAAGTATCATGCACAAATACAAACCCACAGCTAATTTATTGCCAGAGTGAATTAGGAAGCGACGTATGAAATAAATAAAAGGTGATCATGGAATCCAAACACTAAGCAAGTTCACTGATAGCAAGCCGCTGACTTGAACCAGGAAGAACTCCTTTGGGATTGTGGTGAATTTCAAAATAAGAGTTTGGTTGTTGTTGTTTTTTTTAAAATTCAACTTCAAATGATCATTGTTAAACTTTTAGTATGGTGTTATTGATACAACATAATATAATAACTGTTGTTATTCTAAGATTATTATTGTCAATATAATGGTTAAGTTTTGATTTATTTTTTTAATATGAAATACAAAACTTGACAGCTTTAAGAAGGCGATGAGAGTTGAAAGTGCAGCTTTAGCAAAAATTGTAATTGAATGATAAGAATTCTGGAAATCTATTATTTGTTTGTCCTCCTTGTGAAGATGTTGACAATACAACATGCACCCTTCTGGTGATGTATTGACTGACCGCTGTAAATATGTAATGACACATTACCTTGTTGTGCTGCAGATGGCGTACAGATCTGGGGTGGGTGTTTGTCACTTTAAGAAATCTGTGTGCCTGTGCCACAGCCAACACTCTCCTCATGCACTGCACATGGTGGACACTTTGCATTCTGGCTGGCAAGTTAACAACATTGTCAATATAGTGCTGTGTCTAGCTACACAAACACAGAAACTCATTGTGTATTCATCAACAACAGTTGTTTGAAAGGTGACAGCGTGTGGTGACCATGAGACGCAAACTTAGAATGACTGTAAAACAGAAGGAAGCCAAGTTTGCCGTTGTTTGTGCAAATACGTTGCATGCAGGTCAAACAGCTGAAAATTAATGATTGACATGAATCCAAACAGTCATGACTAGACTGTGAGCTTCCGAGGGAAGAAGAAGAAGAAGAAGAAGAAGAAGAAGAAGAAGAAGAAGAAGAAGAAGAAGAAGAAGAAGAAGAAGACGGACTGATTTAAAACAAAAACAAAAAATCTGATTTGTGATGTCAAATCTGATATTTTTATACGGTGTAATAATATAATACTTATTTCTATTAAAATAAACCTTTTAGTCATTCACTTCTACTTCACTCCATTTTAATTAACTTCTCACCTTCAGTCTTCTTTTCAGCTTCTCAGTTTGCCCCCAAATGACAGGAGTGAAGTTATTGTGCCCTCAGAATGTGCAGAACTCTGCCCGAACGTGATCGTGAAGGCTTTGTGTGCACTGCAGTTTGAGGCAGGCAGTGGCGCAGTGGGTGGTTTTTTTTTTTTAAACCATCCGGGATTATTATTACACGAGTGGCTGCTTTCACAAGTGTCGCAACCAATGAGGAGAAGCCTCTGTGGACATGTGGGCACGTGCAGACAGACGGAATCGGTGAAGTCCAACTGTTGCATAGTTTGTTATATATCTAGATTCTAGAATGTTTTGATGTATATGATACAAAAACATCCACTTATATACATATTTTAATTATTCATTTGTATATATCTGCATTTATTGTTTATTGTGAGAGCTTTAACCCTGCAACTCACTCTGGCCTGTCTGCCACTCTGGCTACCTCTCTCTCTCTTTCTCTCTCTCTCTCTCTCTCTCTCTCTCTCTCTCTCTATCTCTCTCTCTATCTCTGTCTCTCTATCTCTATCGATCTCTCTATCTCTGTCTCTTTCCCGCTCTCTCTACAATTTTTGTATTTCCTTCTCACCCCAACCGGTCACCGGCAGATGAGCGCCCTCTGGAGTCCGGATCTGCTCGAGGTTTCTTCCACCAGGGGAGTTTTTCCTGGCCAGTGTCGCCCTTGCTTGCTCTGGGGGCCCAGTTGGTTCCATTCTCTCTGATTGTACAAAGCGCTTTGAGACGTCTTTGGATGTGATTTAGCGCTGTACAAAGAAAAGTTGATTGATTGATTGATTGATTGATTGATTGATTGATTGATTGATTGATATGTTATTATCATTCAATTGCATTCGGCGTGCGACTGTTGTCGTCGTACATTTTGATCTTCTGAGTCCAGTCAGCCAAACACGTCACCTTGTCCCGACGCTGCAGCGTTCCCACCTACCGTTATGATAAATAGCCAATAGGTGGCAGTCATTTACCGTCATGTGTCTGTGCGGCATTGCAGTCGCGTGTTTGAATGGATGGAGCTAAAAGCACGTTTACTTTTTTAGTATTTTAACAAGAAAAACGATTCTTCTTAGGGAAAAGCATTTTGGTTGTCATTGATTTACCGTCGTGGTTGCTGTTCGTGTTATGATTCAAAGGAACTGCTGAGGTGTTTTTGCTTTGCATCTGTGAACTTTTCAGATCATTGATCATGTTTCTGTTTCTGGCCCTTTTTTCTGTCTCTTTGTTTCTATGTTTAGACTCCAGTCTTTAGTCAGAAGCTCTAACATATCTGATTTTGAACTAAGAGCTGTCGTTGAAACATGATGACCACTCGCCACTGACCTGCCGTCGCAACTTTAATGTCCCTACTTTGAAAGGTTATGAGAACAAATAGGTTCGAAATGCTGCAAGGATGACGCCAACTGTGTGTTTGTGTGTGTGCGTGCGTGCCTGTGTACCGGCGAGCATCAGGGGAGCCATGTGTGTGCCGCAGCTGCAGATCAGCAGCTTACCTGTGTTTCAACTGTTGCATAATAATCTCTCCACCTTCAAGTATGCACTCCTTCTCCTTCTTTATCTCCTCCCCTCCCTCTCATCTTCCCACCCGTTCCATCACCATCTGCTTTTTTATTTAAACTCTACACACCCACACACACACACTCACAACACTCTTCAGCCCTTTTCCTGCTTTTGCTGATCCGGTGGCCAAGAGTCAGTTCAGCAAATATTAAACTTTGACTCAGTTCGGCATTCAACATGAGGAGAGCTTTTAGCAAAAAGTGCTGACTCATAGACAGCAATTATGTTTTGTGCTTCATCACTCAGCACTTTCACTGTTGTTGACAAAGCTCTTTCCTGATCAAGAGAGGAATATCGATCCATGCAACATGAGGAGCAGGATATATTTTCCCCCTGCGATTCATTTATTTATATCATTCTCAGAAGAACACTCGACATCGTGGCACAAAATGGGACACAACTGATTCGTGCTGCATGACCAGCAAGTCTCATGCATGCAGACAGCTGAGGACGTAGAGCCGGTGTCACCTTAGTCACCATAGGGTTGCAAAGGAGAAGAGTTCTAATGCAAACTCCTTAATAGACTGCTGACGTAAGCCCGCAGCTTCATCCTGACTCGGCTAATCAGTGTCAGAGCTCGTTGATGTTTGGCTGCCAAAACAAGGCGTGTGGCAACTTTGTGGAGCTTCTTGTTTCAGCAGCCCCCATAAAGAGAATCCTTTTCATTGCACAATATTCTTTTTTTTCAGGTGTCTTCAGAGCACCAGGCTGATCTTTACAGTTTGGCTTCCTACCAACAACCCCTCCCCCTCCATCAATTTCACCTTTTGCTGAGGAAATTCCCCTTTCAAAGCATCTTACTGCAACGTTACAAATCCGGAATTGTTTTTTGCACTTGAAGAAGGCCCAAACATATGCTTGTGTCTGAAGACTCAGCCTGCAGAAGCGTTCGGGGAACAGCTGCTGGAAAGCCCCTGTAAGCAGCAACTCAGGCTTCCCCACCTGCCCAGAAGGTTGAGTCCCAGGACACAGCCAGGATTCCCTCTCCCCTGCTGGTGTTGATTTGTTCCTCCCATGTTAAGTTTACACCTTTGCCTCCGTCATGTTCCCTGAAGGAGCTCAACATGCACCTCCGGGTGTGTTCTCCTTGAGAATAAATCCACCTGCTCAGTAATCCAGTCAGGGCGTGCTTCTGCTCGCCGCCTGTGTTGCACGGGTACACTCAGAGGAGCCGAGGAGAACAACTCCTCTGATGCACATGCCTCACACCATGGCCGCCTCTAGACTTCCTAGAACAAATATTCAACAACCAAATTTTTGTGCTGCATTTGATTTTATGCAAATATACACATTCTGAGATGGATTTGTGAAAATCCCTCAAAACAAGCAGTCATATTGAGTGACGCAAACAGTCCATTCAAATTGGCCAAAACACTTTAGTGGGTTCCCTTATTTATTTAGAAGAAGATTGAAACAAAACAGTTTTACCAATAAGAATTAAGAACACCTCATGGTTTACATTCAAAGTACATTTGAACAGTGTGTGTGTGTGTGTGTGTTTGATTTGTTCTCTCTGTTGTGTTGTATAATGTCTGTTTTTTTCTATATGTAATTCGAACTGACAATGTTTTATAAATAAAATGTTCCAAGCACATTTTACCTTTATAAAATCATTACTTTTGTAAAATGAATTTATGTTCTGTCTGGGTTCTCCGGCTTCCTCCCACAGTCCAAAAACATGCATGTGAGGTGAATTGGAAACTCTGAATTGACTGTAGGTGGGTATGCAAGTGCGAATGTTTGTGTGTCTCTCTGTGATGACTTGTCCAGGGCGTCCCCCCTGCCTTCCCCCTATGACAGCTGGGAGAGGCTCAGCAGACCTCCGGGACCCTGAGCTCAGGAATAAGCAGGTATTGAAGATGGATGGATTTGGTTATGTTAAATTTATTGAACTTAAATGAATTGATTTTTTTTATGGATGTACTTTGCATGAACCAGAGCAATGCTCAGAGTATCACATACCTCAAATTGTCTTGGTTTTGTTTTGTCTTGTTTTTATTGTGACTAATGAGCAAAGTCCTTTCTCACTGAGATCACATCCTTGGCCAGTAGGGGGTGGCTGCCAGAGAGCTTAGCTCACCTCTGCGCTTTGGCCATACTTTCCCAGAGGGTTGATCACGGCACAAGGTTAGGTAACACGTAATCAGTGAGAGGAGGCCGTCGCTCCTGCATCGTGCTGCTCTGCAGCTCCTGCAAGCAGCGCCGGCTACTTAACCCCACCATGTAAAGCTGCTGTTACCTAATGACGGAGCCCGTGCCGAGCCATGGGCTCGGCTGGTTTTAGAAGGTACAGCTTGAAGCGTCCTCCCTCTGTTCGAGCTGCAGCGGTTGTGTGTGTGTGTGTGTGTGTGTGTGTGTGTGTGCAGAGCTGAGGTTGGCTCTTCAGTGGAAAGCCAGTGAGATCAATGTTATACAAACCTATTAGTCAGTGACGCTCCCTCAGGGGTCAAACTTGCTGATGAGCTCTGATTTGTGTTAAGAGTGAGTGGGAACGTTTTTCAACAGATGCTGAAAGTGTTGCCTTGAAATAAAGTTTGACCGAGAGCGACCGACTCTTTGTCTTTCTTTCCTTTGCTTAAAAACCAAGATGCCGTGGGTAGCTCGGTGTTTTGAATATGGCTCTGTCAGTGTGGTCACGAGCAGTTAGGTGCATTAAGGAAGTCATTTATAAACACGCTGCAACATTTCTCTATTATTTTATTGTCTTTAGCCTGATTTGTGTGTGAAACACTGATCTCAGTTGGATGTTTAGTTGTTGATTGCATCCTCAATGACTGCACCGTCCGTGCCGTGCAACATTTCTATTGCAGATGTTAACTGTGTCATTGCCTAAAGGCCATTAACAATAATGGAAAGTGTTTATTTTTTTCACTTTTAATGATCAATTTCTGCTATCTTTTACAATGATAGCTGAATTGTAACACTTGCTTTTGCATGCTTGTCTGTTTTATTGGCGCACGTTTTAAACGCCGCTCTGCTCCCCAACTCTGGAACTCTGTCCCACCAGACATCCGTAATATTGACTCTCTCCCCACTTCAAATCCAGACTCAAACTGCGTACTCCCTGTGATTTTATTGTTCTCTTTTAATTGTCTGTTGTTTTTATTTAATTTTATTGTGTCTTTATTCTTCTGTAAAGTGTCCTTGAGTGCTGTGAAAGTCGCTGCCAAATAAAATGTATTATTATTATTATTATTATTAATAAACAGATGTTTTTAAAAGGCCTTCCTGATTTTTACTCTTTGATTGCAAGGGGGAGGCTCTGTCTGTTTGCATGGTGAGAATCTTGCTGAGTCAGGCAGGAGGGAGGACTCCTCAGTGTACTTTGTAAGGCCATTTAGAAAAGGCTCTCTGGAACAGTGCCTGATTAAGCCCCTTGGCTTTGACTCCTGCTAATCACCTTAGGCAAAGCATGGCCACCAATGTGCCTGCATGGGAACACCTGTGCTGGGACACAGCAACTGAGCGGTGGCCATCATCACAATAATCTGTCCCTGGCGTCTCGTCACCATCTTCACTGCAATGCGCTCCTTATCTCTGTACATAAGCTCATTAAGACTCTGCTGCAGGCAATGTGAGACAATGCAAGGCATTTTACTTTAAGATTTTATTTTGCTTGTGTGTAGAATTTAAAATAAACTTCCAATTGCTTTTTTTAAAATGAAAAAATGCAGCGGGGATTTTGCATTTCATTGCTTTTACACATTAAAAAATATATCATGTTGGCTGAGGATGTGTGGCCCCTTAGTACAAGCAGCGTAATGTTTATAATCTTTAACCAGAGATTTTCAGTGTAAAATCATCTCTTATAAAATATGGAGAGCAGTGCCTGCCTGCCAGTGAACCGTGTGCAGCAGTAAAAACAAAGACACAGACCTGTTGAAATTTTTATTGTGCAAAACAAAATCAAACACGGCAATATTACTACACTCTCAAAGCACATAGGGCAGCCATGGGCAAACTATGGCCCGGGGGCCACATGCAGCCCGCCAAGCTTGAAGAAATGATGTTAATAGTAATAAAATATCAGTATTTCATCCATTTTTCCCCCTGTTGTTTTAAGAGTCATTTTAATAAAGAGCTGAATACTGTGGGGCTGTAAAGACATACGCTTTGTTCATTTTCATTTAGCCATTAAAGCACGTGTTCTACATATGCCATGATTCACTTTTTTTCTCCTACGAGGTGAGTCACCAAAACATTCCATCCCTCTGCTGCTGCTTCGCCGCCTGGCACATCTTAGAAGCCATTGTAGCCCAGCAGTCAAAATGTTGGCCGAGCCCTGGCAGAGACATGAAAAACAGAGTCTCTCCTGAGTCGTCATCATAGAAACAAAAACAATATAAAAATGCATTACAGGTGGAGGAAAACAGCCATTGGATTTTTCAAGATTCTAATGTGTAGCAACAACGATAGAGTTGCTAGTGCTGCGTGTATTTGATCCCTGGCTAATGTGAGCAACATTTTGTCTTTGATGAAACATATCTGCGAGCTGGCCGCGGAGCCTCGCGCCAACAAAAATGACATAATAGTGACTCCACAACTTTGGTGGGGAACTTCGCCAGCTAATTGCCCTCCGTTAGCCGGGTGAAGGGCGGAGGAGGAGGAGGAGGAGGGGGGCGGGGCTTTGTTGCCAGGACGCACGGCGCTTCCCATTAGCCAGAATGTTCACCACGTGACGCGGCTTGTCTGACGTCACGAGGGCAGACTGCAGAGCTAAGCAGGCTGTATGCGGCGGCTTCAGGGAAACGAGCTTCGGACTGAGAGGAGGACGGCGAGCCGAGCTGCACACAGACACACACACACAAGCGCGCACGCACACCGGGAAGCTCCTCCGCGGCTCCTCGCCGTCAAACCTGTTGCTCGGCTCCTCTCTGAAAACTTGTCGCCGGTCGGAAGGGATGGACTATTAGAGGAGGACCTCCCCACGCCCGCCGCCAAGCAGATCTTCCTCCGGAAAACTTTTGTTTTTATCTTTGAAAACCCGCGAGGTGAGTTGTCGCTAACGTCGCTCCTCCTTATTAGCAGTTTGCCGCTTCCGGTTACTTTGTTGTTTGATTATGTTGTTGTTGTTGTTGTTATTGTTGTCAACTCGCGGCTCAGGTGAGATGAGCGCGCCGGTGGGAGCTCTCGCTTCCTCCCTCCTCCGTGTTACCACCGACACCTTTTGTCCCTTACTTGCAATGCACGCGCACACTTCTATTCCCCCCCCCCCCAACACACACTCTTTAAATTCAATGCGGTTGCATCGAAGAGGCGCGAGCCGCGGATAAAGCTTTGCCTGGGTTTCTTAATCGGATGACGCCGCCTGCGTTCCCGATGGAGCCCTGGGGAGAGACGGCTTGTCCGCCTTTGTATTCCGCACACATGACTTTTATCTCTCCCCCACCCCCCCACCCCCCCTCATGCACTGTGGTCGCAGGGATCGCTTGAGCAGCATCAGGAAGCGAGGGGATTTCTGCTGTTGCCCCCCGCACAGGCGCGGACAGAGGCAGCAGGGTTGCAGCCACCAGTCAGTCAGTGGCGGAAGTGCTCTTATTGATGTATATTTTGGTTTCCACGCCGTCCTGACTCAAGTGTTTCACCTTCATGTCAGTCGGACGCTTCCCAGTGGTTAGTCACTGTGGTCTTTTTCTTTGCTCAGCTTCCTGCCTCTCTGCCTGCCTTGCCGGGATGGAGGAGAGTGCAGGTGAAGCGTTCAGATGGTAAAAAAAAAGAGATAAAGTGCAGTCGCTGAGGATGTTTGTCACTCGACGAGCAGTTTCTCAAGTTGTCAGAAAAAAGAAGCCGAGTCTTCAAGATGCGTAACTTTTAAAACGTTGTTTTCCCCCCCCCTTCAGATGAACTCATGCATCTTGTGACTTTTTTATGATGATTTCTTGTATTGTCCAAACACTTTTGTTCATTGGTTTGTTTAAAACAAGGACAGCGTACAGTAAATGTGTTGCACTGGATATACTGTCGCTAAAAGTTCATCCGTTGTCCCCGGACACTCGGCGGACATCGTATAAGAGGAGATGAGAATGACGACGGTGGACAATAAATAGAAACCATGGTAATAATAATAGAACTCACCGTGGTCCAAACCTGAACGGCATTGCTGAACCTCAATCAAAGCAGGTTTGGTTTCTTTTCCAGCAATTTCCTCATCCTTGATAAACTTTGCACAACAACTTTATTCACTGACAGAGGAGTTCCTGCCTTCCTTTCTCCTGGCAGGGTTTTGGATCCCCGAGTCTGCACATGAGGTGAATGATGAGAATCAAGAAGCTAAAATGCAACTAGGGACTAGAATTGAAATATTTCTGGTGCACGATCCCACTGACCGCTTGATATTGACTCCTCTTCTGACCGGTGGGATCTGAGTGGCGCCGGGTCGGTTTTAAATGTTGAGCAACAGTCGGCCTAGAAAATGACCTCTGGCCCAGCGGCTGCCCGAAAACGTGGGGTAGTTGGCTGAGTCGAATACGGTGCAGCAGCTCCCTGCGCTACTTCAATCCCTTGCAACACAAGAAGATCTAAAGGCCAAGTGGAGGTGAAGACACACGGGTGGGGCCAAAGATAATGACCCCCTTGGTGTGGAAGGGATCCCTCGACAGGCCCAACCCCTACAAACAAGCTCTAAATTTGAACAGATGTTCTATTTTCAACCAGCCGCGGGTGTCTTGCGGGTTTGTTTTGGGCCTCGGTTCCTCTAAAGTCAGCAAAGGAGCCGTCGTCTGCGTCGCACTCTGTCTTTCTGTTTCTCGGCATTGCCTGGAGTTTTTTGTGTGTGTGTGAGAGAGAGGAAGCGGATGAGGGTGTGCGTTTTGAGAGAAAGCAAAAGTGACGAGTAGAGGATTAAAAACTGGAGGGGGGGGGGGGGGGGGAGCGATGGATGGAGCGATGGATGGATGGACGGAGCCGAGAGAGAAGCTTCAGCCGTGGACACGATGACGGAGACGGAGGAGAGCAGAGTGCAGAACAATGTTCCTGGGGTTAGAAGAGCAGATTTCTGTGGCAGTGGTTGTGGGAGAGGCTGACTGACATTTCCCCTCTCTGCAGCAGAAGCTCTTTCCTAGCAGACGGCGCTGACAATTTGCTCCAGCGTGCGTCAGGGGTGCCAGTGGTGCCGGTGCTGCGTGTCATTGTCCAATCGCTACTGCGTTTGGCAGCCCTGTCTCACCGCTTTTCAACAGTTGTCAATGAAACCTGCTCCCTCCACCCCACCACCACCCCCCACCACCACCCCCACCCCCACGGCCCCAACCCACTTTATCTCCTTCTCATAAATGGCTTTTCTGTCACGACTGTGGTTTTTCTTCTGCTCATCCTCGTGAGGCAAGAGGCTGAAGCCCGGCTGTCAGTGCACGACTCGTGTTTCTCCAGAGGCGCTGGTGGCAGATTTGTTCCGACGGCCGTGTACAGACGGAAGGAAATCAATTGAGATGTAGAAATTTATTTGAACGGGGCCGCTGGCTGGGTATGCGTGTGTGTTTTTTACACCCCATCATTTACCGTGGACTCCTCCAAAGTCTATTAAAATGACAAATGGAGGTTGTGATAATTGCGGCGTGGAGATAAATTAGTTCCTGTGGGAGGAGGGAAGAAGCTGCTCGCTGCTTTTCACCATCAGTCGTCGTCAAGCAGACACTGCCGGCCTCAAGTAGAGGAGACTCAGTCTATTTTCTTTGCCTTTGACTCGTGTATCAACTTAAACTTAACCTGCACACTAGCAGCAGGGGTGGGGTTTGCTGGCCTGGTGGAGGGAGGCGGCTCACGCGGCACCAACCACCTGTCTGATGGAAAATAATCATGGTTTTGAAAATGTGACTTTTTCTAAGTTGTGGTCGACCTTTTGAAAGCAGAAATCAGCTCGTGACTTGATGACCAAGATATTCAGAAGTCGTTCTTAAAAAAAAAGGAACCAAATAATTTCTGGTGTTTTGAGGAGGGGAAGAATCTCATTTTATTGAGAGGACTTGTTTTGATTCACTATTAAAAATATCTGGCTTTTAATTAACATCTTTCTCCTCTTCAATGCTGTTTTCAAAATGTTCACGGTCTGTTATTTTAATTTTTACTCCTCTCCTGGCCTCGGGTTTTCCCTCCGCCCCACTTTTCTGAGACTTGGAAAAATGTCTTTCTGTGTTCACTCCGCAGCAGCAGCAGCAGCAGCAGCTCTGCGGGTGCAGCTGTGACCCCAGTCTGACTGTGTCGCCCGGATAGAGTTGCCGTCAGATATTCGCAGAGCCGCGTGCGTTCGGCGCGACGCTCGTAACGTGAGCGCAGCTGCCTGGGCGGTCACGCCGGGCTGCACCCGTGTGAACGCGTCGCTCGTCAGAAGCGCCAGCGGCCTGCAGCCAGCAGCCAGCAGGGATGGTTGGAGATGATTGGATGCCCATTAAGGGTGTTGACCAGCAGAGAAGATGTGAATCAGCTGTCGCCTCTCCAGGTGACACGTGTCAGACGCTGCGATGGAGCTTGGACGACTTCTGCATCTTTTCCTCCTGCAGATTTTATCGATTTCTTTTTTCAAAAGTCTTCATTGCCAGAAGATGACTGGTATTCATTATTGCTGCAGACTTAGGGGAGCCCGTTGGTTTTCCTGCTTTTACAGTCACTCCACCCATGGACTTGTGGCAGGGGGGTGAGCGTGCTCTTCTTTATGTCGTGCATCAGGTTGCGCTTGTTAAAATTTCCAACCGTTTGCGCCGTCCCTTGAAATGTGAGCACATTTGACCCACTTCAAATAAGTCACGACTCCCGAGTTCTGGCCCGGCTCTGGCATTTACACCCATGCAGGGAATCCATTTAATCAAGAGATTCCCCTGCTGTCTTACTGCACAGCGGGTGAAGGATCATTTGGTGCTTTGTGTCACCCCAAACTGGCTGGGAGGGGCTCCAACCACACTGGGAGGGGCTCCAACCACACACAGGTGCAGGAGAAGCAGTGATGGAAAGTGGATGGATGAATTTTGCCAGTTTGTTGTTCATTTACAGGCACATCCATCTCAGTCAGGGTGGACTGTTTTGCAGGAAATGATGGGTTTTTTGCACACCAGCAGAGTTAAAGCCAAACTGACACAGCAGATTTTCCCACTAAAACTGAGAGCTTAAAAGCCGGAGCCCTCGGCGCCACCTGCTGCTGCGGCCTCAGATCCACTGCTGTGCTGCTTTTTGCTGCTTTGTGCCAGCGTGGTTGTTGAACGGCCACATGCGCGGCAGTCACGCACCTGTGCAGCAGTGTCGGCTTGCAGATGCTGCCGCCGCTGCTGCTGCTGCTGCTGCTGCTGCTGCTGCTGCTGCTGCCGCCGCCGCTCTGGTAAATGCGACGCTTGTCTTTGAGGAGAATGCTTCTCCTCAGTCCGTCCCGGACGGCTCCCCTTGCAATTATGAATGTTTCATTCATAGACTGGCTGCTTCATTCATTCACTCCCTCCCCCACCCCAGCGCTCCTTGTGCTTTCCCTGTTGCTGGCAGATTATCTGCAGGACTCTGGGCTTGAGCTTTACCTGCAGGATATAAATGGACACTTCTGACCGTTATGTAAGCGGGCGGCCGACAAGATGTTCTGGGATGAATCCCACGTGGAGCAACGTTTGATTCCAGACGGCAAACTGACTGAACTGTTTTCTGGTTGCCAGTGTTCCCTGATTAGCCACAGCTTCCGAGAGTGCAATATTCTCTTTTCTATTATTTTTCATCATAACATGCAAACCACCAACCGCATTTCTTATATTTTGCCAACTAGCAAATAATGACCTGAGACTTCCAGCTAAGTCTGCTCAACTGTCACACAATCACGCTCAGAAGCCAACATAAAGGTTTTGTTTGTTTTTCAATGATGAGAGAGGAGGAAACTTCTGCGTTCTTGGAGGTTAAGTGAAGGCAACTGGCCTGGTTTTTGGCATCTTGAAGAAGTTTCACCTTTCATCCAATCATAACTTAACCTGTGGGACTGCGACCACCTGGATGACTGAGTGCCAATCAAAAACTTTCAAATGATGAAGAAAATGTTCAACACATTTCTTTCCGTTTTGCCCTGAACTTCTTTTAAAATCATCACCATAACGCAATATTTCAATTTCCCCAATGTTGTATGAAGTCCATCTTATTGTATTTATGATCACATCAGCATGTATTCATAACTTTTTAAAATAATTTAATTTTGAATATGCAACCTTGACAAGGCTTCCAAACTGCTATTAAACAATTCCTTAACATGGAGATACAGGAAGAACATTTAAGGAAGCAAAATTATAAAAAAGAAAAAGAAATAAAATAATTTTTCAAGCCTGAAATGCTTTTGACGCTCTGGCTGTGCGTCTTTTTTTAATTGACCACTTGGTGGAGCCACGGCGCCGGCCGAGGGCAGTCGTTAAATTTTTGGGGTTTGAGAAGCATCCTGTGTTGTTGTCGCCGTCCTGCTGGCGTTATTAGACGCTGACGACAGCGACAGCCTGTTCTCTGCTGGCTGTAATTCCTGCACCGGCTGAGGTCGTCGCCTCCGTCACTGGGCTCAGACTCCTCGCTGACCTCAGGACATGTTAGCAACTTGACTGGGGCGTGCGAGCCGTCCGCTGGACACAAGCCCCGCTGGTTGCGTAACGTTGCCACGGCGGCAGGTAAGAGTCTTAGCGGTGATCTGAGGGAGTCTGAAATAGCTCAGTTCTTAGGGAGTCTTCTGATGGGATGATGTTCACCCGAGGTCGCTGCCCGCCTCCTTTTCTTGTTCTTTTCACCTTCAAAACACGCTGAAACCCTCAGCAGTGGAGGGGAGGCTGCAGGGTCACATGGATGGAGTGCAAACTGAACAAGAGTTGAGTCAAAGTCAACCTTGAGTTTGAGCAGACACTGGGCGAGCAGAAAGGATTTCTGTTCTCTTAGTTTGAGTCATCATAGAACAGCTGAGCGGTCTACCTGGAAACCAGTAATGAGTCCGCGTCTTGTCTTGAATCCCCGATGGATCAAAGAAACCAAAGATTCCCTGAGACAAATGGAACACAACTGTAAAGTGTGCCCTGTTTTGCATGCGTGGTTGTTAAATTTGACTGGCAAATATTTGTATTTACTTGCATCATGTAAATGTAAGACAAATATACTTTCAGATATAAACATATCTGTCCCTTCCATATTTAAACAAAAACAAAAAAACACACGCAAACAACGCCTCACTGGCGCCTCTCGTTGTAGCTGCACCTGTGCGCGCGTCACAACGTTGTTCTCTCTGCAGTTGTGCGTCTGCGGCGGCGCTGCACCAGGAGAAACCGGCGGTGGTCTCGTGTGGCAGATGCATAGGATGCAGAAGCCTTGTCGTGCATGTGCACAAGACCACAAGTCCCACTTTATCCCTCCCACGTTTGTGCAAGCGTAGCAAACTGAGAGTTAAAATAAACTGCTGGCTAACACTGCACCACTGGTTACCACTGCATCACTGGTTAATGTTGCATCCCTGGTTAACACTGCATCAATAGTTAACTGCATCACTGGTTAACACTGCATCACTGGTTACCACTGCATCACTGGTTAATGTTGCATCCCTGGTTAACACTGCATCAATAGTTAACTGCATCACTGGTTAACACTGCATCACTGGTTACCACTGCATCACTGGTTAATGTTGCATCCCTGGTTAACACTGCATCAATAGTTAACTGCGTCACTGGTTAACACTGCACCACTGGTTAACACTGCATCACTGGTCAACACTGCGTCACTGGTTAACGCTGCATCACTGCGTTATTTTTTACATTTACGTTTTAAAGGGCCGTTACGTTTTGAAGCATGCAGAGCGAAGGAAGGCAGACGGCATTGTTTGGATTTACTGCAGCTCGTCATGTGACTAATGTTGCTCTTTGCACCAATAGGACGCCGTTCGTCTGGCTTAACTGGCAGTGAAGGGAAAAAAAAAGTGATGGCCTGCTTGAATGTGACGGACAGAAGGTTGATCCAGTCACGCTTGACTGGACGGACTGGTTATTATTTCTCTTTGTGCCAGAAACTGAAACCTTCTGCGCAGGGGATGAACTGATGTTTAATCTGTGCCAATAGATAAGAAAAGGCTGATATCACAAAGTCATGACGTTGTTTCTGATCTTTTTTTTCCAACTCTCTCTCTCTCTCTCTCTCTCTCTCTCTCTCTCTCTCTCTCTCTCTCTCTCTCTCTCTCTCTCTCTCTCTCTCTCTCTCTCCTGTCCCCTCTCTGCAGGCAGTCTCAAACGCTCCTCACGTCACTCCTGACCCAAGCAGCACCATGGGCAAACAGAACAGCAAACTCCGTCCCGACGTCATGCAGGACCTGGTGGAGAACACGGACTTCACCGAGCACGAGATCACCGAGTGGTACAAGGGCTTCCTGCGGGACTGCCCCAGCGGCGCCCTCTCCATGGAGGAGTTCAAGAAGATCTACGCCAACTTCTTCCCCTACGGCGACGCCTCCAAGTTCGCCGAGCACGTCTTCCGCACGTTTGACGCCAACGGCGACGGCACCATCGACTTCAGGGAGTTCATCGTCGCCCTGAGCGTCACCTCGCGCGGCCGCCTGGACCAGAAGCTCAAGTGGGCCTTCAGCATGTACGACCTGGACGGCAACGGCTACATCAGCAAGGCGGAGATGCTGGAGATCGTAACGGTGGGTGTTACACCGCTGGCCACTGCAGCTCCCACGCTGTGCAGCCACCGCCTTAACAGTGTTGTGTTGTGTTGTGTTCAAGGTATTCTCACCAACTCTGTAGAATAGGATGGACTAGAATAGAAGGCCTTACTTTGGCTTTATACACACGTGCAATGAGATTAAGAGCAGCTCCTTCGGTGCAAACCTTTGCCTAGAATATAATGACACAAAATAAAAAAGATACATTTCAGTTATAAATAAATGAATTTATTGAATAAAATAAAATAAAAGTGTGACTGTTAATGATATTCCTGCAGAAAACTGTGCAGCCAATATTGTATTGATTCACTTTAAAAGGACTTTTTGGCAGTAACGTGTCATCAACATTCAGGTGAGGCGCTGGAAAACATTTCCAGAATTCAGCCCTTTGTGATGTCACAAAAAGCCATGATACTCCTCCAATAGTGGCAACATGCCTGTCATTATTATGCCTGTCTAAACATATATGGAAAGTATAGTGCAGCAGCACTTCTAGTAGGAGGCTGTAAACAGTGGGCTAAAGGTGCTGTTTTCTGGAGGTCTTTTTTTCTGGATTCCAGGAAGAAAACTAATAAAAATAAATAAATAAATGAATAATAGAGCATTTAAAAAAAATCATCTGATTTAAAAAACAAAACAAGGTTGATTTAAGTTTAATTATGCTGATGAGTTTAACGTGAGACCTTCTTAAAGAGCTCGTCTCACCGTCACATGCTTCTGCGATCCTATGGCTCAGCCGTCTACATCAGCTGCTGCATCATATATCCATCTGCCTTCTGCACCATTTGACTGCCCACAGTCAGCAGAGGGGAGGGACGGAGAGAAAGGAAAAAAGGAAAAGCAGCCGCCAGTAATTTTAGAAGCAGCAGCAGCAGCAGCAGCTCCTGCCCTCATACGTCTGGGAACAGGAGTCGGCTCTGGTGTATTTCCAGCGGCCCCTCCTCTGATCCCAGTACTGACTCAGTGCTGCATCCAGCTGCTGTGAAGCCACACACACACACACACACACACCCGCCCACCCCTCCTCCCATCCCCCACTCCCTCAGTCACTTCCTCAGCTGCTCTGAAGCAAACATTCTCCCACTGACGCCTTACAGCAGTGGATAAACATTGCAGTCTTCTGTCAAAAGCACACACACACACACACACACACACACACACACACACCTCAACAATCCCTCACACATGTTGTTGCGTCATGTGTCCTGGTGCCAGGACCGGTCTGCGTGCCAAAGAATGTGTAATCCCATTTTCCAAGTGGCTGCTTTTGTTTCCAGGTGTTTAAAAGGCAACCTGGGATGATTGTGTTTCACTGCCCATCAGTCTGCTGATGAGTCCACTTTAAAATTCCTTATTGTCTGAATGATGATTCTACAGTGACCGCTTCTAAACCTGAAGCCTTCTTTATTCATTTGCAATCTGGATTAATTTATGTCTTTAATTCTACAATACATTGTGCTGAGACCTGCAGTTTGATAGCAGTCTAGCCAGCTGGTTAGTTAACTGCTCACTGACACTGCAGCTGATTGGCCTGAGCCCTGCAGCGATTGTGAAATAGATTTGGTGTTAGTGACTGAAAGCACATTTTATATGTGTTGAAAAACTGAATAAAATGGATGAATTGGTATAGAAGGCTGGCGAGTGTGGTGCAGTAGGGTGAGATAGACGCTCTCTAACAAGTACAGTGGGAGATATTTAAAGGAAAATAGAAAAATGATTAAAGTAATGCTTTTAAAGTCATAAAAAAAACAACTTTTATTTCTGATCTTTCGAAAGACCAAAAGGAAAGTTGCCTCAGTCCTTCCTGTTGTTGTTTCCTGTCAAACAGATTAAAATAATCCTTCATCTCTTTTTCCCTCCACGAGATAAGATGCTGATCGGTGGTGTAGATATCACTCTCACATTTTTTCACATCTGCGGGTGATGAAATCCTGCTTTATGTCCCCACAGCTGGCGTGTGGAACGCGTCTTTATGTCCTCTGTATTGTAAAAGATGGCTGTCATTTAAAAAACCTTGTGCGTGGTTATTAAAGCGTTTGTCTGCTTGTCCTCCTCCCTGCTGACTTCAGGCCATTTACAAGATGGTTTCCGCCGTGATGAAGATGCCCGAAGACGAGTCCACGCCCGAGAAGCGCACAGACAAGATCTTCAGGCAGATGGACACAAATCGAGACGGTGAGTTGCAGCCGTCGCTCTGCTGCGGTCGCAGTCGACATGGTGTGAAAACTGACAGTCGGCCGTCAGAAGTTGTCCTGCAGCTTTCACACACGGGCTTAACTCCTCCCGCCAGGGGTTGCCAGGTTTGACTGCGACGGAGCTGCGCCGTCGACACTCAGCATGAACTTTATTGTAGAAGGAATCAAGAACTCCAGACTACATTCACTTATCACTCACTCATTGGAATTTAGTTGGTAACATTTTGTTGCTGAAAATATTTATGAATGTGCAGAGGAAAATAACACCACTAGTGTGCCGCTTTACATGCAAAGCAAGAATTCTCTCATAGTTATTAATGTTGAATGAAATTCAAATTAGGAAAGCTTTGTTAGACCTTCCACATGTTTTGGAAGAAGAAACAAATGAAGCCAACACCCCAACGCCTGATTGGGGGTGTAGTCACTGACCTGGGAGAGATGCCGTGACCTCTCCGGGTCAAAAAAGGCTTCATTTTCTGAGCATCGTGTGTTTCACCCGCACTCTTTCTGAACAGTGGAGTGGGCAAAAAAAAATGTGGGTTACATAACAATGAGCATAGCGAAGGCAAGTCTGCTTTCTGTTTTACTTTTGACCTGTTAACTTAAACATAGGATGACATCATCTAATAATGTGTCTGCGTCTGTTGTTTTTTTCAGGTAAACTGTCACTGGAGGAGTTTGTTGAGGGGGCAAAGAGCGACCCCTCCATTGTCCGGCTGCTGCAGTGCGACCCCAGCAGTGCTGGTCAATAGAAAGTGGACTCTTTCTCTTCATCATAGGCTGATTCATTTATCAAATTGTTTGAAGAAACAAACAAAAAAAAGAAAGTCTGACCCTCCTGATTGTTGAGCACCTGAGCTATAAAGGAACATGTTCACACACACACACACACACACACACACACACACACAGTACCAAAGCAGATGAATTCATACTATATTGATATTTTCAAATGTACACTGCACATGTGTCTCTATACCAGGGCAGCACTTGGTTTCACACAAGGACTGAAGCCCCCATTTAAAGGACTCGTTCTCACTGAATCCCGATCCTGACCAGGATAATCCAGGGTAATCCCACAGATTTCCCGCCTACATTGAGCCGAAGTCAAGATTGCTGTTTTATTCTATTATTTAATCGTCTTAAAGGCTACGGTTGCTTTTTTCTTTTTTGAAGGGACTCACCTGTTGTGTTCTCTCCGACTCGGTGTGAAGACAGAAAGATCTCTACTGAAGTATTGTGACTAGCTAACTCCATGTTAACACTGGATTCAATGAAGTACGCCAGTCGATGGCTGCAAGTGTTTGGATCTAACAGTATGGACCATATAGACAAGACGTCTTGGACATTTCATTTTAGGAAATAAGAAATTGTTGTTGTTTTTTTTTTTTTTTTTTGAAGCATATTTGGAGGAATGTTGCATCAAAAACCAAAACTGGCCCGGCTTTGAAGATGAAGAGGAAAACATTTTGACTGCAGACTGCAACCTTCTGTTGTTTTTACAAAGTGACTTTTTTAAGCCAAGTTCACAACAAGAAAATTGATGATCATGCGCTACCAAAACTGGTACACACACTTCATAAAAAAGCAAGAGTACTCAGAAAAGTGGTCCACGCATATCTGTTCTTGACGTGTGTGTGTACCCTTGAGCTGGGATTTGTGTTTTCTTTTTAACACTTCATCAAGTTTATCCAGCAAAAAAGAAGGGTTAGGCGTTAAATGACTATATTGTGTGTACTTATATACTCATGTACTTTGTGATGACATTGCAGCGTTTTGCTCCAATGGAGGAAATTCACTTTAAAACATTTTAATGTGTAAATTATTGGAATGCAATGAATTCTGACATTTTATTTTCTTCTACTTGACGAACATGATATGAAAGAAAAGTTGTGCAGTATACTCACTCGTATTTATGATAGAGAGGTTTTTTCAAAGGATAGAACTGGACATGACTGTATTCGCTGTCCAGTCGGGCTTTGCATATCCACTGCTTCTCATTTCACTCAGGCATAGTAAATGGATCTTTAAGCCCCCATTGGATGTCATATTTACCGGATTAAGTTGGTCCTGGACTGCGAGAGAGCTGCGCAAATGGTGCAAGAGTAACATCAGGGAATGTGATTTTTTTCTCTCTACATCTGCACTGAATTTGCTTGCCTGCAAGTCGTGTACAGTGACTGCTCAAGAATAATCTATGGTACTAACATGAGGCGCATCCCAGAAATCTCTCCATTCACACCTTCCTCTCACAGCACCATGGGATGTTCTCTTATGCAAATGACAATTTGTGGGATAAAACAATTTTTCCAGCTTTGTCACATTTCATTTTAGCAATGAGGTACTTCAGCTCCACCTTTAACTCATGGTAGCAACTTGTGGTCAAGTGCCAAATACAGTTGAAATAAGAATTAAATGGCAGAAGAAAAGCCACAGTATTGAATCCGTTTATACTGTATCATTATTAACTGGCGAACAAAAAGACTTGTCACTGTATGATTTTGTAGATTTTGTAACTTGCATTATGTGTCCTGTGTAGGTTGTCCATTTTGTTCCAATAAAAGCAAAATGGGGAAAACTGCGTATTGGTATTTTCCTACAAGCTTGCAACAAGGAGACAAAACAAAAAGAAGCTAATTTGTCTTTTCTGTCTTCGTTCTTTTTCGTTGTTATTTTTTTTTAGGACGACCTTTTTTCTCAGCATGTTCTAAAGTAAATATCAACACGAGCGCCTCTGTCACGAGTCGCTGAAGACGGCAAGCCAACGTTTGTTTGAAAAGCAGCCGTCAGTGTTTGTCCGTAGCTACGAAGGCTTAACACGCAGGTAAAATGTGTTGGCGTTGAAGAATGGTTTTTTTTGTTTGTTTTTTTTAACTCAAACTTGCGGGGCCACTTGTTAACAACCAAAGCGAAGGTAAGTGCCGCTGAACGCTGGCCTGCTCCGTGTGACCTCCAGAGGGTTTTTGTTTTGTTTTTTAAACCATGTTGCCTCTGTATGTGTTTTGTAATAAGTGACTTTAAACACGCGTTTCATTTCTTTTTACTTTATACATTATTATACAATTGACAGTAATAGAAACATAACTCAAAACACCATATACACGTCAGCCCACTAATCAACGGAGCTAACGGAGCTAACGATAGGAGTTAGCTTACTAAGGAAGTCCACTAAACTTAGATACAGTTAAAATTGTTAACCCGGACTATCGTAATATTCTTCGTAATTGCCTAAACTTTGTTTGATCAACGAGCCTCGTCACAGCTTCACAGAAGTAGCTTGACTGGGTTCTCCAGCCAAGTGTATTGCAATAGACAGGTTCTGGTTCATTTTTGAGACAAAGGCAAATCTACACAAATACCAAGTGCAATTTGTCCCCCGCATGAGCTATTTGAAATGTTAATTTGAAGTCACCACAATAGCAAGGAAGTTTTTAAGCTTATTATTGTGGATTTTTGAAGGCACTTTGTGATGGGGTGGTGGTGCAAAAGTCTCGAAAATCTAAATGGAAGTACTTGAAATAACTCGATAGCCTGCTGCTAACAGAATGCAAAACAGTAATTAAAGGCGTAAATAAATAACACAACAAAAACAAAAAGTTGGCATGCAAAGAAGCTGCTAAGTTTGATAAAGAGCAAATCATTCAAGCTGCGGCTACACGTACTGTGTCAGGCATTAAATTAAGAGTGCACTCCTGATGTTTCATTTGGCAAAATCAAAAGACTGTACAAAGAATATTACAAAATAAAAGAAGAACAGTGGAACACGTTGAGATCGTGGGTCATCATTCTCTTGTTTCCCACCAGAAATGCCGAGAAGAATAAGGACATAAATGTAACCAGTTTGTGATGATTCCTGCAGTGTCCCCGTTGTAGAGTTAGGTGTCATTCCTCCTCCTGCATCAGAAAATCTATTTGCTTCATAGTGTAACAGTGACATGGAAGGAGGAGATGTTCCTCAGAGCCCAAGCGCCTACAGATTGTCTCCAATACTGTCAGTCAAGCTTATCGGCCAATCGATAGCAGCCCGGCAGACTTTGGCCGACAAGCTGTCACAGCTTTCTGATTGCTTCGTCTCAACTTTCGGAAGACATCTCAGATCTCTGTGAGCGTGATCTTGTAGGAATCTGCGTAGCTGTCGATGTGGAGGATGAAGGTGTCTTCGTTGGAGTAGTGCTCGATGATGTTGTCGTCCATGTTCACCAGGATCCTGACGAAGGAGATGATTGATTGTCAATGTCGTATGTGCGGCGTATACTCAGCAGCCTTAGTGAACTCTTCCTCTGCACTCACCCTTTTTTACTTTTCTTGTACACTTTGGCTATCCCCTCCGTGGGCACGCCGTACTTCTCCGATATCTACCAGTGGTTAGAAGTGTTAGTGAGCAGGCGCTGGGCTGCTAAAAGATCTTTGACTGTTGGCTTCGGTCACTTACAGCATCCATCAAGCCTCTGAGTGTGGGAGACTTCAACATCAGTGCGTCAAACACCTCATCCGTCTCTTTTCGAACGTACAGCAGTACTGTGAAGAAGACAAAGAGTCTCAGACTCAGTCCAGGTTCTACCTCTTCACCTTTGGCACGGAGTCACAGAAAGTAAATGGTTCTACCTCAACAAAACAGAACTCAAAGTGAAGTTATGATATTAAAAAATAACATTCTTATCTGTTAATATTAACCTTAGCTCTTTCAAATTGCCAATTCATTGCAAGGCCAGGACAGTGCAATGTCCATTGTCAACTAAAAAGTGAACAACTTTTGCAGATGGTCATTGAAGCGTTGACCTTCAAAATCTTTCAGTTTTCTATTTGGTTCCTATTTGGGTCCCAACACATCACCCTGCCACGTTACACCTCAGAAACTGGGACACTCAAAAACCTAAACATGAACGTGCAAAAGAGGGAAAATGATGAATCGTTTTTTTGGCAGAGAGTGAAATCACACTCGTCTTGTCATCAAGTACCTCTTTTGTGCGTCTCCTCCTTGGCCTGTTTATGAGGAGGCGGACAGAGGTCCTCCTCGGCCGGCCTGAACATCCTCTTCACCAACACACTCCTGGACACACACACACACACACACACACAACAGATAGAGAACACCATCAGCCAACAACATGTGTTTGGTTTGCATTTGTGGCTCCACACTGCCCCTCTGTGCGCTGCCCCTCGTTTGCATGCTTTACATGTGTATGCGCCCAATGTTGGCGGCACTCACCCCTCTCGCTCAATCTCCTCTGCGTTGAAAGTGAACACCTGAGGAAGAGGAAATATTTGTTGTAAACCTTATGCACTGTTAACCAAATTGATTTGTTTAAGGTGTAATTAATGTGATAGTTAAATATGTAAATTGAACACCAGTGCTCTGACAGATTTATATACAGGTGTATATATATATATAAGAATCATTTTTATAGTTTGTTTACTGTTTTAAAATATGGCAATAAATGTTAAACTGTTAAAAGGAGTAAACAGTTGAAAGGTTTCAATGTTTGAGTCTGGTACCTTCAGTTGTTATATGAGATGCTTTTAACTGCCAGTACAGAAGAAGAACTCAACATTTTCGGGGTCTTTTGGTACAAAGTTGGAGATCATAAATCTCAGTGCTGGATATCAGAGACTGAATATTTTTTCTGCAGCTGTGTGTGTTTTTTTGTGTTATTTTTTTTTCAGATTTTGAATCATGTGATTTTGGTCTACCTGTCCGGCCCTCTGCAGGTTGCCAAAGTGGACATCAGGGATAAAGAGGACAGGCTGGGCCTCCAGGTCAGTCATGGTTTTGAAGAAAGTTGTGTCGGACTTCTTGAGGGCACTTATCACACCCACACCTCCATCTTTCCCTTAACACCAGGGAATGGGACAGAAGCAATCATGAAAACTCTGCTGACCACCCGGCAGGTGCATATGATGTAATCGACACCAGGGTGCGCCGCCAAAGTTTTTGGGTTTTTTTCTCCTGTTCCAACCTTTTGATTTCTTGCGGAAAAGTTTTCTTTCCTCGTCTCTGATTTTCCGCTCGGCTCCCTGGAAGAAAAAAAACACAAAATATAAAAACATTACAGAGCAAATCTGCTGAATGGAAACTATTTGAGCGCGCGTCTCCATGTTTGGCTTTATTCTAAGCTTCACTGCACACAAGTGACCACCAGAGGGAGAACTGATGTCAGGATTAAATTCCTTCACTCGACGCACCCTCTCCTGTAGGCAACGTAGCTCATCTTGCACGCTAAATAGTTTTATTTTTTTTGTGAATAAGCAAATGTTAAAAACACATTGAAATAAAAACAGTTTTTTATGCTTGTTTCTGTGTGTTCTGTGGTTCTTCACATAACCTGAAGGGATGTGTTTGGTACATTTAGTGAATGTAACAAAATGAACATATTGAGAATTATTTAGAATTTATTATAATACAATTTTTACTGATTTTGCTTGAAACGGTTTCAGATCTTTTTTTTTCCTGAGTGGTTGTGATTCCCACCTTGTCACAGAAGACTTTGATCTGTGAGTACGCCCTGTGCAGCGGCTTGTTGCTGCGGTTGTTGTAACTGTAGGTGTCGATCTGGATCATCAGTGGGAGACCTTTGACCCCCTTTTGGGAGGAGAAGTCGGTGCTCAGGCAGTTGACTGTGATGAAGATCTGGGAGGAGGAGGGGGAGTAGGAGGCGTGTGATTGGTTAAAGTCAGATTAGAAAGAGGCTGCAAACAGTGGGTAGTACATGCGGTTTATTGGAGGTTGTGATGGAGTCTTGATGACAGTCAGTCATGCCAGACATTGGCTCCCGAAAATAAATGTCCCCATTTCTTTCAGATATCCGGCTCTCTGTCTTTTGATTACGTTAGTGCTTTGTGACAGCCTCCCTTTCATTCCTGCCACAGAGGAATGGTGTGCGGCGCCTGAGAGATGCACCTGCCGCGGGTCTATATTTAGGCTCAATAGTCACGCAGATGAAGCGACAGGGAGTCAAAGATGTGGAGCGGGAGAGTCAATATTGGCCCAGAGACGTGTGCTTGGGTTTCCTCCAGCAACGTCTTTGTCCCCGGGCGACCATCACAATGAGAGAGCCACGTTACACACACACACACACACACACACACACACACACACACGCTCAGTCACTCGGTCCCATTCTCACAGAGAAATGAGGGCAAAACAAACAAGAGTGGGTGTGGACGGGGATCGGTGTGTGCTGGCCCTTGGGGTCCTTTGGGAGTTCAAACAGTGACACGGCTCCATCTGAGGAGTGGCCTCAAAGGAGTGGGCTGCGCGAGGACAAACAGAGAAAAAAGTACACAACTCTGTTGGTGTAGTAGACGGACACAAAGCCGCTGACCAGAGAGGATCTGGCCCTGCAGCGATTCACGACTGCTGTGTGTGTTTTGCTGGATGTCCAAATCCTGGCTGAAAAACTGGTTTGACTGTTGAGGGAGGGTATTTTTGTTTGCCGACACAAGACAAGTTTTGAAGAAAACTTGAGTGACAGGTTTTGGATAAATTGACATGGGGTAAAAAACATAAACGGTACCTTGGCCTCTTCGTTGACGTCCCAGGTGAAGGAGATTGCATTGTAGGCGATTTCTTCAATGTTGCCGATTGTGTTAAAGCTCTCCTTGTAATCCGCTGTGAAGACAGACAGATGGACGTGAAATGATCGACTGTACAAGCACAAAAAGCTCTAGAGTATAATTTCTAAGACCTAAGCCTTTTCCCCAATGTTTGCCCAGCCACTTGAGTGCCAATGCCAAGCGCCATCAACAGGCTAAATTGGTCAATAAAATGACAGACACAGGTAGCTCTTGGTTGTGAAGATAAGCAGGCAAATGGCACGCTTCAATTTTCAAGGATAAGCCTTTTATCTGTTTGTGCAAACAAACTATCAGCGGCTTCAAAGGCTGTGGAAGAAACGCAGAGGCTCTCTGGCTCCGGCAGCGATATTAAAAGGCAGCTGGTGCCTCCCGTTGACCTGAGAGACAACCAACTGGAGAGACTGGGCTCGGCTGTGCCGTAGAAAAAGTGATTCTGTGATGATTTCCAGTCCAGGCGATGAGCTTCTTTTGATATCTGTCAGTGTTGTGCACGTTCTGTCTAAATTCCAGTGTTGGAGAGAATATTTTGTCGATAAGTGCTGTGTTTCCAGTCATTCGACTGCAGCGCTGTTTGCTCACTGGATTGTATCTTTACAGAGCAGATTCTGATCAACGCTGGGACTTTGCGAGGTAGCAGAATGTTTAGATTTTAGAGCTCGCCCCCTTTTTTCATGTTTCCGCTGACCCCTTGGAGCTTGGCTCCTGGTGGTCTCAAGGTGTAGTGGCTTACACCCCTACCCACCGTGCCGAATGGGTCAATTCAGGAAAAGTTTGATTGAAAATGCTGTCCTCCTCTGTTGTGATGTGGATTGTGCAGGCAATTTGCCAGCTTTTGTCATATGCCAACGTACTGGGTCGGCAAGTGTTTTGTGTGCTTCGCTGTTACCATCAGGTAACATTAATTATGAGCTACATGGCTGCCCTTAACTGAGGGGACATGGAGGGTCCGGGCTGGGAGGTTGTCTTTTCTCAAGTCTTAATCATCATGGACGCAATCTTGAAAAGTTCCAAGCTGTATCAGCTAAGCAACCATCCAAGAAGGAAAAGTGCATCGCCTGTCTGCCGCACCTCCATCACAGCAGGCTCTGTCACGCGAGCACTTCCTTGTTCCTATGCAGGTGCGCAAAGCAGCAAGCAGGGCTTATCTGCCAGTAGGGCCTGTTAAATAAGCCCATTCAAATGATCCATTCTGTGACATGACCTGGGGGCATGACAACACCCCCACCCCAACTTCCACCATCGAACCCTCCCCCCCAAAAAACACCTTGCCGAGCTATTCAAATCAGGACAGCATCAGGTTACAGGCTTCGTCCAGCTATAGATCTGCCTGCTTCCAGGCTGCAATGTGCTACCATTCCAAACCCCCTTCACACCCTGCACTCCCCTGCAACCATGTAGACTTGCTTCAAGTATTTATGTATATTGTTCTGAAATCATATTTAACTAAATTCTTTTCTAAAAAAAAGTCATTCAAACATATAACGTGTTTGGTTTTTCTAATCCTACTCATTGTATCATCTCGTAAACTGGTTTGTTGATGCTCAAAACGTTTGTGCATGCGGACGAGGAGATTGGTGTCATGATGTGTCCACCTGCATGTGTCAGTGTGATGGAAACATGTTTGGGCCCTGTGGGTCTGAGCGTGCATACACACCATCCTACTATGATTCACGCAAATAGAAACGCACCTATTTCTCTAAAATGCCATCCAGGGCTCATTCTGAAAGAGATAATGCACATATACATATACATATATATACACGTGTATATACATATATATATATATATATATATATATATTATATATATATACAGTTTCAACTTTCACCCTACGCCGCTTTTTTATTGTGCCAATCAAATATTTTTCCATCTTTCTATTTTATCCTTTACAAGCAACAATATTATTTTCCTGGATCTTCTTATTAATGAAAACCTCAACACTAGCAATGGTTATGCGTCTGTTTTTTTAATTTATGATGCTGCAAAAACGCTCATATTTACTTTTCAGCTGTGACATGAGGGAAATACAAAACGCCTTTAACATGTCATTAATCTTCCATTGCACACCAAGTGATTCATAACTCACCCGTTCCTGTTGACCCTTCAATTGAACGGCTGAGTGGCAATTTTCATGCAAAAACAGACGGCTCATTTATGTGCTCCATTCCAAAGGTCAAGTTTAAGTGGTTGTAATTTTGAAATAGTATGATACAATCCTGGTTTAGTCTAGGACCTGGACAAAGCTAACCTGGACAATTATAAGCTTCACAACAAGCCAATATTTATGCTAGCAGTATTATTGTTTTGATTTGCACCTATATGGTCACATCACAGGCTAATATACGACTGGCAAATATGTATAGATTTGTGATCTGTGCTCTAAAGTACCTGCGGTGTAACGTCTGTACTTTTTATTGGACTTTGTCCCACCAATCATAACTGTTCAGTTCTTCCATGAAACCAAAAACCTCCCTCATCAGTTCATGTGAAGAAGTATTTGAGTCTGATTCGTCTTGGTTGATGTAAACATAAGAATTAAGATAAAGATCTTAATATGGTAAGAATTAGCAACAAAGATAACAGTGTGGCTAACATTCCTCTCCTTGTCCTAACAAGCTGTGTGTAAGTGTGTGTTGTCGCCCATCCACCCCAATTCTTCTACATACCTTTGAATCTCTGCTGGGCTTGCAGGCCCAAGCTTGTTAAACACTAACCGCCTACGAGCTTCCCACACACACGCACAAACACACACACAAAAGCCAGATTCAGATTCAAATCCATCACCCAAAAAACACGCTCCAGTCTAAAGGTCAAAAGTCTTCAGAGGCAAACACTCCAGAGCGCCTTCACCTCGCCAGCACACTTGTGTCTGTGTGAAATGCAGCGGGAAAGAGAAAGTCCCACAGCGTCTTTGACCGGAAAGACGTCTCTCACATTGGTGTTTTGCTCAATTTCACAGACACTGTCAAGGGGATTAGGAGATTTCTCTCTTGTGTGTCCCAACAACACCTAGACATTAAGAGATTGAGGTGTGTGAGTCTCATGGTGGGCAGCCTCAGGCAGACAGTTGGGTGGCGGCCTGCTGTTTGCCCTTACATTGGTCATGCCTTGTTTACTCACTCGGCGCATTCCAGCTTTGGCAATAACAGTAAAGTATCTCATTGTTTGGATCGCCCTTAGTTTGTGTGTTATTATGCACTTCATGGCCCATTGAAGAATGCGCCGTAATTCACATAAGAACAAGGAAGCGGTGAATCTTACCAATGTCTAAGACTCTTTGTTTGGCCGTGTGCTGCCGAGAGTGCCAGTAGCGCCAGTATTTAAGCTGCTCGTCTCGGTTCTTGTCCTCGCTGAACACCACCATGATGACACTCTTGAGGGAGACAGCGGAAAAGAAAAACACATTTAGGCAAGGCCAGGAGCATTGACAAGTGATCACGGTCAACCATCGTTCAATGTTTTCTTCACAGTCTTGTCTATGTTAGCCATGCGTGGTCACGTTGAATTCATCTTTGGGAAGCAAGTATCATATTTCATATGTTTTCATTCAAAGTCAAAGTCAAAGTGATCTTTATTAGACTCCCAAGGGAGAAATCTGGATTGGTTAAAGGGGCCATGCTGCTAATTTAAGCAAGCAGGACCTTGCCACAGACTCTAGTTTGTTTGCACTTCAGTGGTGTCGGTGTCAACATCCACGCAACCAGAGGAGGTAGGTAGGTTGTAAGATGACGGGAAGACTGCGAGGCGCTCACTCGGACTTTGCTGATGGGGTGACGGAGGCGTTTGTTGGCACTGAGCTCGTTGAGTGTCACAGCGTAGAACTGGCCCTTGTTGAGGTACGTCATCGGACCCTCGCCCTGCTTCTGTCGTAGCGATCGAGTGGCATCCAGCGTGTACTGGAAGCTGTCCCTGCACACCATAAAAAGATTTGTGGTGATATACAGTAGGGCATATCAGCAGCATGCAAAAGCAAGAAATACTTTGTTAGCTGTTCCTGCTGTCACAGGGTTAGCGTAACAGTAGAATTACAGTGCGAATTCTGTGTGACTCACACTCTCTCCTGGTGAAATAAGAAGTCATCGTTCGCCAGAGAGGAAGGCGTGTGGTACTTCTGTTGAGAAGGCAAAAAAAATATGCAGAGAAAAGGGGAAATTATTAAAGCAAGCTGAAATTTAGCGCGTGAGGAACTGCGATAACAATGCTGTAATTGAGAAGGAAAGAAGGATTTCACACATGTTGGTAGCGTGGCAGCGTGACGTGGCTCAATATTTCATTTTGATTTGGGTTGTGTGGAAATTTTCCTCATTTTTTATTTATTTATTATTTTTGGACAAGCATCCCACTCTCACCCCGTCTCTCTCCTCGGCGTACGGGCTGTCTGGGGGGCTCTGCCGGTCGTCCTTCACGTAGCCGCTGTGGCTGACGTTGGTCACCTCGTACGGACTGGGCTCATAGATCACCCTTGCCGCTGCGTCCTCTGCGTCCACCCTGTAGTGGAGCCCTGTCCCTGCCATGAAGACAGGCGTGTACACCTCAGCCTTGACTACTGTCACGGCGGGGGGGCCTCCGTCACCAGGTGCCACTGCCGCGGTGGCGCTTGCCGTCGCTGCAGCCGGGCTGTTAAACTGCTGCTCCCGCTTTGTCTCAAGCTGCTCCATGTTCAAGGACAGGTTGACGGGAACGGATTTGAGGACCTGGACGCGGTTATCCACCAGTTCCTCCTCACTTTGATCAGAAGGATGGTTTGGCAAAATGGATCTAAGCAGTAACACAACGGTTTAGGGGAATTAGGATTCTTTGATTTTGAAAAACATATAGTCCTGCCAGTAGGTTTATACACGTATCGTGGGTTTTGCATCACAGGAAATTCCCAAAAGCTTCAACAAAGAGTAGATAAAATGTGAAGACGAGTGAAATCGGTTATCTGTAAAGATCTATCTCTCCAGAAACAAACGAGTCAATCAATCAACTTTTCTTTGTACAGCGCTAAATCACATCCAAAGACGTCTCAAAGCGCTTTGTACAATCAGAGAGAATGGAACCAACTGGGCCCCCAGAGCAAGCAAGGGCGACACTGGCCAGGAAAAAGTCCCCTGGTGGAAGAAACCTCGAGCAGATCCGGACTCCAGAGGGCGCTCATCTGCCTATGACCAGTTGGGGTGAGTACAGACTATCTTGTCATCTACTGACCTTTTATGACAATTTTATTCAGACATTTCTCTGACGACTCCGGCACACCTACTTTGACGGAAAGAAAAGTCTTCCGTCCAGAAAATCCTAAAGGTAGAAATGTGGAGGTGTGTCCCTAAAAGAATCTACCATTGAGTTATTGAAATGCAGCTTTGCTTCCGTTAGCTGGGGTCATGTTCAGTCAGCCATGCTATTTGCACACGTTCACCAGAACTTGTCTTAAATCAGTGATATCTTAAGTAAAGGCCTCTACGTTCTTAAATTCTAAAATTAATTCCTATTAAATAGTGTTGTAACAGAGTAATACTGGCATTAAAAAGCATCACACTTCATTCCAAACACTGATTAGAAAAAAAGTTATGTTATGTATGTGCATGTGATATGTCACTGACCTCTTCTCCTGTTCCTCAGTGGTTTCAGTGAGTTTGGGGACCGACAGCAGCCTCTTTTCTTTAGGTACCTGAGGACCAACGTAGGTATTAGGCAAGCAAAGCTACTGTTCAAAGATGAGTGGCAATAGATTAGGAACTTGGGTTTTGATCAGGGAGTAAATACATTGAAAGAAAGACTTCACTAGCCCAAAAATAGCTGATTAGATTTTACAATGTGCTCATCTTGACAGGAACTCATGGGAACCATTAAACTGCTGGCATACACTGAGATTGTTTTATATGGCGTATATCATGATGTTAGTTAGTAACAGGTGACATGCTAACAACATCTGTTATATTTTAGTGAATTGACCTCTCGACAGAAGCCAGGAAAGTGGGTAGCAAGTTGCAGCGGTGGTAGGCTAATTGCTAGGTACAAGAGTCCAGGTCACACATGTTTGCAAATGTTTATTTCAAATGTCTTTGAAATCACTTTTATTCTTGCTTGAAAAACAGAGAACCAATCTCCATCATATTGTTGACTTTTAAATGTGCATTTTCGTAGAATTCTTTCTCCAGACCTTGTAGTAGTCGTAGAGCAGGCCCAGGGCGTTGGCGCTGTCCTCGTCCCCATTGATGCTCATCATGGCCTTGGTGGCAGCGGTGAGCGGGTTCTCCAGGTACGAGCGCCATGCCTCGTCCTCGCTGGTGTAGGCCCGCCGCACTGTGCTGAAGGAGCTTTCGTTGGGGACCACCACCACCACGCGCTTACTGGCAAAATGAGCAAATTTGTCATCGTTACGTATTTGTTGTGTAAGCATATCGCCAAATATGACTCATGGGTATTTTCTTTACTGTGTGAAAGTATTGGGAGCAGTCCAGAGATCCTTCTCATGGTGTAAAACTAAGACTTTTCCTGTGCGTTTGCTGTGTGTTCAGGGGTTTGTTTCTCCACTCTTTAGGCCCACTTAAATCGAGATCACAGACCAGTTAAACACACACTGTTGTCATTACAACTCTTTGAACTCAGCCAGTCACAAAGGAAGCTATGGATGCGTCAACCTGCGCTTAGAAAAGGCTACGCAGTGAGCGATAGCAGCTTAGCAGACACGGTCGAGGAATTAGTCGTTTGAAACACACAGCAGTGTATACCAGCATACATTTTCTTTCATACTGAGGTTGTTTGTGGCTTTGAAGACGGGCTGGCTCATGACTTGTGGACTTTTGGTCAAACCTGAACTGTTTAATTGATATTTCCTGTGATGGGGATATTTTATTTTTCTTCATCCAGCGGTCTGCTGCACTTGGAAGCGCATTCACAACGGATTTGCAGTCGTATGCTGCTGTGGTTTCTTTATCAGCTTTCACTAGCATCTAATAGACCCACCTGCCAGATTAAACAAACCCCTTTGTCCCGCCTTTACTCTCTGATGTCATGCCGACATAATCATGGACTGAATTTTAGCATTACAGTAAAGCGGATGACTCAGAGATATTTTTCAATGTGTTTTTCCTCCTCTTAAACACGCATTGCTTCTCCTTGCTTTAAAAAAAATGTAAATACATTCAGACAACCTGGTGAGCTCTTTAAACATATTCCGTATTCTTTTTGCATGTCAGCAGCAGCCACACCTGCAGCTCATATTCAGACGTATAACACATCTGCAAAGACATTTATTTGTGATTTAAAAATCTGGAACAATTCTGAGTGTCTTTTCCTTTAAAGAAAAAAAAGTATCCATCAAGCCACAATATTACAAAACTTCAGGAGCCTTTGGCAGCTTTTTATGTTGAGTGACAGGTGCGATGATGCTGAAAACAAAATTACAACTACAAAAAAAAGAATCATGATCATTATGGCCTCAATGTTACAGCGTTAATGGTCTAATGAGAGATTTAACGACTGGGAGCCGCAGCCATGTTTAAATGATTATTATTTAGTCTTAATAATAAGTAGTTGTCATAAAAGTGCAATTATTGAAATTATGAAGTGATTAGGCTTATTTTTGTTACACAGTAGATCACACCGCAAGTGTTATTCAACTAAAACATTTTATTTTAATATATGTTAAATATATACGCTTTAATAAAGCTGGGTAAAATATTATTCCCGATAATGATTCTATAATATTATTTATGACACTGAAGTGTAAAATGCAAACACAGTTTTTTTCCCCATACATTATTTTGACATTATTATTATTATTATTATTATTATTATTATTATTATTATTATTATTATTGTGAAGCATCCCAGAAAATTGAGCCACTGGTTTTTACAGCAGGCGTGAGCAACAAATGCAAGAGCAGTGGCCAAGAGTCTTGTTTCCACACCAGCGCAGAGTGCGGAGAAGAGAGGCAGGGGTCCTGGGCGCTCCGAGCTTCTTCCCCATCACTCAAACATGGCGAACTGGCTCTGAAGAAATCCACGGCGACACGACTTTTCAAACTTCCAGTCGTCCAGGGAGTCAAACTATCAATCGGACACCAAAAGCAAAACAACAAAAACAACTAAAGCAAAAGAAAAGAGACTCGCGGGGTGGAAGAACCGAGTTCATCCGCAGCCCGGATCCCAATCCAGAGGAAAAGTCTCCCTGTTTTCCCTCTGGACCTGGAGACTCCCTCCCCGCCACTCTGGGCTCCTCGCCGACCCGCCGGCTCGATCACTCACCTGTCTGTCTCCTGTGACATGTTTTCGCTTCCTCCCCGGTTCTTCCTGGTGAAACTGGACTTTCAAGTCGGAGCAGGTAGTAGAGAGAGTGAGCTGCCAGAAGTTGGTCTACAGGTAAGGCGGCTTTTTTTTCTTTCCTCCCACCCTCTCTCTCTCTCTCTCTCTGTCCCTCTGTGTCTCCTCCCGCCTCCCCTCCCCTCACCTGCCAGGTGAGTCAGTCCGCTTTGTGTCCCGCAGCAGCCAGTGACGCCCCTCCCACCCGTTCACCCCGTTTATTTGCGCATAGATTTAGAAAGGTCCTCGTGCATCCTGCTGCCACGCACCTCGAAGCTCCACCTGGCTCGGCGGCTGCGACCTCTCCCCACCGACTCTTTATTTATTTATTTATTTATTTATCTAACGCAGAAATTCTTTCACCGAGAAAGAATTACGCGGTCGGGGGGCGAATCCTCGCGCCGCCGATTGGCTTCCTTGGTGCGGAGCGGCGCCCCGATTGGCCCCTCGCTGAGGGGAAGCAGGTAGAGGGCCCGCCTCCTCACCTGTTGTCCGATAGCCATCGTCAAAAATTTGGCAAAGAGATTTTTATAGAATAGAATAGAATATTTGCATAAAATTTGCATAATTACAGCAACAAAAAGTAGTGCAAAGAGAAGGAAAAATGATAAAAACAAAATATTTACGTTATCACCAGTTTGATTATTGACAGTACACATGATGCTTGATATAAATGAGTGTTTTATTGCCAGTTTATGAAATGTACAGTGGTTAACAAGGTGAATTTATTGACTGCAGTTGTAAAGCCTGATTTTTCAGAGAGCTACGGAAACACCGCGGGGCCTCAAAGACAGATATTTTGTTGTAACTTTGCTTTTGTTCATTTTCAATAGACACTATAGCACATGCTTTCTACACATCCCACAATTTGTTTTTTATCTTATAATATTTAATTATAAGAGTCATTTTAATGAAGAGCTCAATACTGTGGGGCTTTAAAGACATATGCTTTGTTCATTTTCATTCAGCCATTAAAGCACGTTTTCTAAATATCACATGATTAATTTTTTTCTCCAATGAGGTGGGGCACCAAAACACTCCATCCATCTGTTCCTGCTCCAGGCCCACCAGTCAAAAGGTTTGCCCACCCCTGGTTAGACTCATACTCATGAGGGGAAGGGTAAACATTTTTCTAACTTCTCCTGTCTTGACGAGCAGATTCAAGATTCAGCATCTTTTTTTATTGCCATTATGCACACATAACGATATTTTGAGGCGTCTCTCGGCTTTTATGCAGAGAGAAAAAACAGAAATACAGATGCAAAGTTTACTTTTCACTTTTTATAGAAATATAGCAGTCACGAGTGACTTTTGAAAAATAAGATATAGCTGTTAAAAGATATTAAACAAATGTATATTTACAGAATGAAATGAAATAATCATTCATTCATTCATTCATCTTCTATACCCGCTTATTCCAATTCAGGGTCACGGGGGTCTGCTGGAGCCTCTCCCAGCTGTCTTAGGGCGAAGGCAGGGTCACACCCTGGACAAGTCGCCAGTTCATCGCAGGGCCACATAGAGACAACAACCATTCACACTCACATGCACACCTACGGACAATTTACAGTGTTCAATTGACCTCACATGCATGTTTTTGGACTGTGGGAGGAAGCCGGAGAACCCGGAGAGAACCCACGCAGACACGGGGAGAACATGCAAACTCCACACAGAAAGGTCCCAGGCCCGGGCGAAATGAAATAATGAAAAATAAACAAACACCGAGCTAGTTGTCCAAGGTAAGCAACTATAAATTGTGATAAAAAGATGGATCTAACAGTGTGTGTTCAAATAAAATACTGCACACAATGCAGATTATATCTGTTGAAAGGAAGGAAAAAAAACAATGTAAAGAATTTATACATTTTAAATCAAATTAGATTTACAATGTTTAAAAAAAAAGGCTTGTTGGATTATGTTGCAGATCCTCCAGCAACCGTCGTCTCTCCTCCACCCCTCTTGCAGCCTCCGTCCATCTACTCTGACTGTGTGTGTGTGTGTGTGTGTGTGTGTGTGTGTGCTCCAGGTAATCTCAGAGCAGACAGCAGGCCGGGAGGAGACCGTCATTAGCTGACACAATGCCATTGTCCCCCCTTAATGAAGCCATTGTATGAAAAGATCCCAGTGTTTGGGATTACCCTGCCAGAGCAAACAGTGTGTGTATTTGTCTGTGTGTGTGTGTGTCTGTCATACAATGGCTGAACCATGGTGAGGAGGGGCGAAGGCATTTCTGATTACAGTACTGAAAGGCTGCCTTTTTTGGATTTTATTTTAATTGTGGCTGGAGTGGAATATGATAGAATCATAATGGCGATCAGTCACAAGCAAATCTGGGCACAGTTTCATCTCCATATGAGTCACAACTTTTAAACCTTCATTTTCTGCCAATTTTCAGATCTGGATTTATAGTCTGAAGCGCCAGTGGAGCGTTAACATCACGTGGCTGGGGGTGTGGTCACTTGTGACATCACAAAGGGGACACTTATCCCGGACTGAGGTTCTTATCACACGTTTTTGCAAAGTGGAGCAAGAAAAAGAAGCAACGGACGGAGTTTTGTCTTCTCAATGGAGGTCAATGACAGCACGTGAGACGCACGCTGTTGCTCAGGTGAAGTTTGCATGATTTAGGATCTTGAGGAAAGCATAATTAGCTTTTGTTGAAACATATTTATAGCAGCTGAACTTATCTTTGAATTTTTATATTTGCCATTCAGTTTTTGCAAGTGTGAGTTGTTTTGTATTTTATTGGATGATGGGTTCTGTCAGTCTCAACCCAACACCTCTTGGATTTTCATAAACAGTTGGGATGTGCTTTCCAAACCGGTTTGATGTCTTATGGAGGTTTGCATGACAACATGAGAGTACTTTTCCTTGTGAAAGCCCGCAGGTGTTTCTCTATGGAAATGTGGAAAAACTGCACTTTGCGGCAAAGTTCAACCGTCGCCCTGTGTGTGTGTGTGTGTGTGTGTGTGCGTGCGTGCGTGCGCGCCTGCAGATGATCACTACTATCCTCCCTTGTCTAATTTGTTTTACGTAGCACCTGGGCCTTTCTGAGCCCTCTGTCTCTGCATGTATTTGTTCAAATGGAGCTGCAAGATAAATACAGGTGGAGTCATTTTCTACCAGAAACACACACACACACACGCAGCAGCATCAGTATGACAACAGAGCAGGGACAAGGAGGTAAAATGAGGTAACAGTAAAAAGAACTAAAAAGTATCTTTGAAAAAAAAAAAAGTATCAAAGCAAATTGGAGGACTCTTAACAAACACAATGCTGCTGGAGGAAGAGCATTTTCTCTGGCTTCACCTTCAGAACAATACCAGGTGCATGATGGGTCATGACAATTAAATTGAGGCCTACCCTCCTGCACCCCCCCTCCTCCTCCCTAATCCGCTGCGAACAAGACTGAGAATGGAATGTTTGCCATGTGGAGGTTTGACAGATGGAACAGTGGGAGCGCAACCAAACATGTTGCCACAAGCAGGTGTGGGCAAGACTGAAAAGTCAGTGGCCAGAAGTGTGTGTGTGTGTGTGTGTCTCAGCCAGACAGGCAGACGTTGTACTCCACATACCAGGAGTTTCTTTGGCAGGAAGAAGCAGCTTGCCTGGACTTGGCTGCGATGATGTGTTTCATCCGACCTGTTTGACTGCAGCAGCTCACAGCTGAGAGCGAGAGCTGCCCTGCTGAGAGACGCCACACAGGCCGGGGATGCATGGGAACCCGATGGAGTAGAAGTAAACAATGCATGCAACTATAAACCCACTGGCCCATTTCTTAGTCTCTCCTTCCTGCCCCTGAGTTGGACCATCATTTAGCACCGGGACCAGCTTTCAGTTTTTAGTAGCATGAGTTCAAAAAAGCTTCTGGGATTCCTCAAGAGTTTTTTGGTCTTTGAATGCATCGCACACAGTTGCTGCAGATTCGTTGGCGGTGCAGCCACGATTAGAATCTGTCATTTCATCTCATCCCTTAGATGTTGCTGTTGGATTGGGATCTGGTGACCAGATCTCGAGGTCCAGTGGAACTCATGTTGAAAAAAAAAAAAAAAAAAAATCATCTCGTTTTCCGACAAACCCTGTAGCGTCTGGGTTTGTGTGTCTGCATCAATGTGTGTGTGTTTGCAATGACAATCAGGTCCTGCCGTGCTTGCGAGGCCTTTAAGGTCAACCAGAGAAAGTGACGCACGGTCCGACTGGTCTGGCAACATTGTGGTTTGTCATGGTGAAGCAGCAGCAGCAGCAGCAGCAGTGGACTGTGGCAAAACCTGTTGGTTCAGAAAGGAGAGAGGAAGGAAAACAAGAGAAAGCCACCGGGCGGGGCAGGAAGAGGAAGATGAAATCAAACTTCCTCTTCCCATAAAAAGGAAGGAGGTCACGCTCGTCACTGGCGGCTGTCATCACTGTTTTATTCTGCGCCAAAAACCTGAGCTTCACCAGAATAGAGCTACTAAAAAAAACAAAAAAACAGTCTGATGATGACCGATCAAAGAAATCGCCCAGCAAGCACTTTTCTGAGCTGAAAGTGACCCAAATTTTGTTTTTGTTTTTTTCTTTTCTTTTGAAGAGAAGCGGGAAAATTCTCAGGCTGTTCAGGCAAAAATGGCCTCATTCATATTGACAATGGACAGCCGGGTGATAGTTCTCATCCATTTCTGCCCTGCTGACACCTGGAAGATTTGTTTTCACACAGGCCCTAAGGCTGGACAACCTCACCCACAACCAGCACAAGCAAGTCGGTGCACAACCAGCTCCAGGGTGGAGGAACTTGAGCAATGTGAGGCTTTTGTCATGATTTCCCCCTCCCCTCTTTTCTTTTTTGACTTTTTTTTTGCTCCTTTCTGAAAGCATAATCACACCCTGCTCTCCTGAGAGATATTTGCCGCTTAACTCACAATAGGCTGAAAGGAGTTTCTCATCTTTTTTGTGACAGGAGGAGGGGAGCATTGTCGAGGCGGAGGGAGATACGATGGCAGGTGGGAGACGTTTCTCACAATGATAAAATTTCTGTTGAAATTTTTTTCACGACACTTAACTGCAGGGAAATGTCTCAGATTGTAAAAGAATGATGGAATAAATTAAATATAAAAATGTTGGAATTAATAAAGTACATATGTCTATCTAAATAAAACCAATGCACAGTCTCTGGCTTGCTTACAAGGGCTTTTCTGGTGTTCTTCATGACACAAATATATGAATGCATTTGCTGTTATGTTGTTTCAGTGCATGACTGATTGTGTGGCGTCACTGGGAGGTCTCAGGTTCCCCTTCGTGTGATAACTGGAGCTGCGGATCATTTTCATATTGGCTGAATTTAGTCAAATGATGAGTGGAAGTGAACAGACCCATTGTTCCCTTTCAACAGCAAAACACACAAAAGTGCAAGTTCATTTTGTTATTACTTTATTTTTAATCATTTATTCTTACTTTTTTGCGCCTGCAGAAGTGTTTGGAAAGCCCTGAGTACATGTGAGTAATTCTAAACACTCAACCACAGTCCTATATTTAACTTATATCCTCCAAAATACGTTTTATGCCTACGTTACACAAATCAAAGGTCTCTCGACTGCCCCCTTGTGATAATTGTACGGTCAAATTGGTGATGATGCTGTTTTGGTGGGATGCAAAAAATTGCAAGTAAACACATGCGAGCGCGCCAATGTAAATTTCTGGCTTGGAAAAAAAATGTATGAGAGCATTTTGAGACGAATGACGCAGATTGAGCAAAAGTTAAGTTAAGTTTAAGCAAGTTAATCAGGCAAATTCAATTTAAGTATTCAATGAAATTTAAGTAAGTTTGAATATTTTTTGCATATTGGCTATTTCCTTTTTGTCTAATCTAGATAAACCAATGTTCAAATAATCAAAGGTTGTTGGAATATTTCGTCCTTTAAATCATCATTTTATACTACTTCAGTGCAGATTTGCAATAACCCCGTGGTGCCACAAGGGGGCAATACGGTCTACGTCATCTACCCGCAGTACAGCAACCGTCACACATCCGGTGCATTCATGTGTCACCGTTACAATTGTACAAATGATCACATTTCCACGTGCTCGCTCCTAAAATGGAGCTGACGTGTAACACGAAGGCCAAAAAAAAACGACGACATTATACACACTTAAATTACAGCAAAACATTACATTGTAACATTACATTGTAATCCCAAGTACAAATACTTTGGAATTTCATTGCTAATATTTTTGAGTTTTTTATTTTGTACCGTTGTACACCGCCAAGTAATTGCGTGTACCGCCTTTTAAGCTGTTTTGATTCAAAAGAAAACATGCACCAAATGTTGTAGTTTATTCGGATAATATTGTACTATTGTACCGTTAATTGCTACAGAGGCCAGAAACGTGCGATTGACGTTGAACGCAGCATTAAGTCCTGACATGGTTGGGAAGTGAGCAGCTGTCACGTTCGAGTGTGTTCACACTGCGGACCACGCGGATTGGCCTTTCCAGGGGTAGGTCCAGCTGTTCGCTGAAAGCTGTTTAACATCTTCTGTGCGTCGTCCGCTTTTTGCGGCTCGGATTTTCCCCTCCGTATTGAAGGGAATCGACATATTGAGGTGAAGCTGTCGACTGGTGAGCTCAAGATTTCCGTTATTCAAGAGGCTAGCATGTAGGCTAACGCTCGGAACACTCGAGTGTCACCTGTAGCTCCGCGCGAGCTAACTGCTCGAATAAGGGTAAAACGACGGTTTCTTACTTTGGGAGGACATTACGTGATCGTCTGTATCCTCTAAATTGAGCCGTTCGGTTGAAAACAATGGACCTCGACGCAGCAAAGAGGCGCAGGGCAATTAAACGATATATTAGATTAAAAGGGGGGAAGGAAAAGAAAATCAATATTAGCGTAATCTGCTATCGTTGCTATCGCGATTACATCACTTAGACTACATCTGCAGTTCGATTTCACTAATATGGTGTAAATGTTTTGATTAAAATAAATAAATAAATAAATACACCGACTGTTTTTAAGCTGCTGGCAAACATTTGTCGATTAACGCTAACATAGTTTTCATTTTGCTAACTAGAGCTAAGTCACACTGAATACATTTCCGACCAGGGTTATTAACAGGACGTCTATTTATAGAGTTCGGCAGCTGGAACTGCCAGTGCTCCAACCCTCCAGACTGAAACACACAGGCAACTTTGCCTTAAACGTGCCCAGTGGCGAGGAAAAGTAATAAACTGTCGACATAAAAGTGTCAGTGACGTGTCGCCACATTAATACCTGCATCACCTTAACCTTTAACCAAGATAGGATCTTTGTTGGAGATTTTCTTCAACAAAACCTGAAGCTCGCTGAAGATCTTATTATAAAACAGCAACCGTTGATCTCAGTAATTGACCACGTTTTCTGTTTTTCCCATTTAAAAAAAAAAAAAAAGTGTCAAAGTGAAAACTTTGAAAATTATATTTCTTTCCACTTCCTGATTCGAAAGAAAAGTGGTGTTGGAATTCACAGACGGCAGTCAAAACATTCAATTTCAATATTTGAATCTGGCACAAGTAATTCCCTGTAGCCCCCAAATCAACCGTGCTTGTCTTTATTTCTTTGGTTTTGAAAAACAAGTGAACAAATGGTCGTAGTGGCAGCTGAAGCCTTGATTGAATTACCCTCATGGAGATCTTAGCTTGTGTTATTATGTGTGCCTGCCCTGTGCAGACTGCTCATTTCCTAGTTCTCTGTTCCACACGTCACAGAATTCACTTTCTTTCTCAGTCATTGTGCTGGGCCTGCAAAAATCCTCCAGTGTGACTGTAAAACTTGCCATTGCACCACTCTGTGTTTGTGTGGACACTATTTGGTGTCCACACAAACACTGATGACTATCAGGAAACTCAAGGTCATTTTCCCTCCCCGCCTCTCCTCAGGTTTTGCCAGAATGGCGCGCGGGCATCAGAAGATTCAGAGTCAGCACAAAAATGCCAAGAAGCAGGCAGAGATGAAGAAGGCCAAGGGCCACGATCAAAAGACGGCAGCAAAGGCTGCACTTGTGTTCACCTGCCTTGTGTGCAGGGTGAGTATCTACAATGGCACTTTTCTTTGTCTTGTTTGTGTTTTTTCATGGTGAGCAGCAGCAGTTTCCTGAGCCCTTCATGAACCTTCAAGGGTTTTGAGAAGTGGTCGTTCTTAAAATCTAAGGCCTGTGCCATCTTTCCATTCTTCCCTTTCCACAGTCCCAGATGCCTGATCCAAAAACCTTTAAGCAACACTTTGAGAGCAAGCACCCGAAATCCCCTCTGCCCCCGGAGTTGGAAGGAGTAGAGGCATAAACACAGTGAACATTGAACGAGTGAGAGGCGAGCGAGAGAGAGAGAGAGAGATGGCTCAGTGCAAGCAACATGAAGCCACGCTGACACCACGCTTCCTGTCATACAATCCTGTTTTTGCTTGTTTAATTACACATGGGGCTAAAACCAATACAGGTATCAACACCACGGCTGTGTGCGTGAGAGAGTGAGAGAGAGAGTGTGAGAGAGTGAGAGAGTGTTCACGAATCAGGAAAAATCCAGCTGGTGAACTCGGAATTCCCTTCCCTCTTCAAGCATATTTACAGAACTGCTCATGACCTGTGTGTGTGTGTGTGTGTGGTGCGCATATTTCCTGCTGCTAACAGCGATACCTCTTGATTGAAAGCTTGGAAGAGTAGTTTGAACGCTCTTGTCATTGGATACAATCACACTTGATTACCGTAAAGTGGAGCTCTCTTTGCTTTTTAAATTTGATGCAGCGGCAGGAAACAAATTTGAATCGATCCGTTAATTTCTTTGTTTAAATGGAAGAAGGTTGTAACTGTTCAGTCTTTTTATGCCTGAAGAAAAGTGGAGAATTGCTAACCCTTCTTGAGCAGCTCAATTGATGATTAGTGACACAAATTTTACATAGGCTTGTCAATGTCATTTGTAAACTTGAAAAATGAATGTATGCGCTAATGATGTACAATAACATTTTATTAAATCCTACTTTGTTGTACACATGCTTCAAGTGTTTCTTTACGTAAAATGACTACATTAAAATCTTGTTTGCATGAGCACCAGGCTGAATATACACAGTTTACAGTATGCTATCTTTCTAAACAATGAAACTCCATCTTTTAATCCCAGGTTTGTAATATAATATCCCAGAGTTTAGGCCGCATGTCTTCTGTTTAGAAATGCAAAACCAAGGCATGCATCCTTGCAGCTCGCCTAGCTTATTTTATCCTACTTGTCATGAGTCGACAAATTCTGAGCATAAACATTCCAGAAACTTTAGAGACATTCATAGATTTTAACACCATTTTCACGCTGAAGCCCTTTTCAAGCGCTGTTGAGACCTTTGTGATACGGGAGTGTCTGCTTAGTGGTTATTTGAAAGTTTAATTAAACCAGTAAAACAGGATTTATGGGTGTTAATCACTCTCAAAAAACACATTTGCCTGTGCATGTAGGTGACATTTACCCAACAATGTAAAATCATGCCGAGTGCTTGGTGATGTTTTTTGAGAAAGAACACACCCAAGACACTGAGGAGGAAACTGCACGGTGTTTTAGCGTAGTTGTGTCTGACCAATAGATACATTTTGTCCAAAGGAGGGGCAGACTGCCTGTAAACTACACCTGGGCTGTCCAAAGGAGGGCAGACTGCCTGTAAACTACACCTGGGCTGTCCAAAGGAGGGCAGACTGCCTGTAAACTACACCTGGGCCGTCCAAAGAGGGCAGACTGCCTGTAAACTACACCTGGGCTGTCATTTCCATTCACACAGACAGCCCAGAGTGCCATGTTTTCCCACTGTGTTTAAAACAGATGATGCTCTTCTCCAAGCTCAAATACAGAAGAGAAGTCTGACATGGACGCGCAGATGTTTTCCTCGCAGATCTGTCGATTGAAACTCGAAACTCGAATGTTCCAATTGTAGATGAACCCGAGCGTGACTGCAGGCGATGAACGGCCTTGCAGCGGACTGCAAATGAAATCCGCGCTATTGCTCGGTACCACGGCGACCAGGGTGTGACGTCACCCGCCCCTGCTCTTACGCTGCGTCTGAGTGCGAGTGCAGGGAAACCCCGTGGACTGGCGGGAGAGCGAGCATCAGCTGTGCGCACGCAGAAGCACAATCACCACAACTGTCGTCTCCGGACAACTCGCAGGTTGGTAAACTCGCATTCACGGCTCTCGCTTAGCGTCGCTTCTTTTGCCGCACAGCGGCTCGAACCAGCTTGCGTCCCAGTTTTCATTTATTTTTCTTAAAAGTTCTTCTGCCCGTGAATGTGGCGGCGGAAGAGGCTCGGCCGGTTCGCCGCTGCCCCCTGTCATTGTTCGGCGCGCGGGCGCCGTTGCTCTTTCACCCGTCGAACGCCGCTGGTCTCGTGTCGCGGTGGGCGGAAGATGGGGGACCAGGCTGCCTTAGAAGTCGCCTTCCCGACTGGAAGGAGCTTCTACTGGCCGGTCTACGGCTGCAAAAGCAACGCTTCTCGCTCTTTTCCGGGACGCGGAAAAGGGCGTCTCCTGTCGCCGCGCGAGCGAACTCAGCTCGGCTACTTTCGCTCCAGTTTGAACTCGCTGGTTCGAAGCCTTCTGGGAGCCTTTGCCCTTGGTTTACTGCAGACAGGCTGTGTACTGGTCGTCGTCCTTGCTTTTATTTTGATTTTTGTTGTTTCTGTAGGAAGCGGATAAATGTAATTTTTCACTTCCTGGAGGGGGCAGGAGCTCGCGAGCCAGGTGTGTCTGCCCGTGTGGGTGTGACGTCAAACTGGGCGGGTGACATTCCTTCGAAGGGTGCAGGTGTCTGTTGCGCGTGTGACTCACTGACGGCCTGTCCAAAAGCCCGCTGTCAATGCGGTGACGTGTCTGCGTTTGTGAGATGGCCAGCAAGTCACTGAGGCGTCAATCAATCGTTGTGTCACCCACAAAATCCATGCCAGCTGTGTATACACACAGTGTGTCGTGTGCCCCCCGCTGGCTTGGAGCAGGACTGCATGCATGTACTGTTTCGCCTGCCGGCCTGCACACGGCGCCCTAGATTCGCATTACGGCAGCGCAACCAACGTCAGCTCGTCTTGCTTGGCTATAAAAAACGTAGCTAGTTACGAGCCTCCGTTTGCCTCCTATGTTCATAATAACAGGCGTCAGTCAGATGAAAGGACGGAGAGAGAGACCAGCAGGAGGTGCTGCAGCTATACTGACCCTGTAGAGCAGGAGTCACCCAGCTTTGTGGCACTGAGAGCTACTTCATGGGTCCTGAGTAGGTGTGCAAATGATCAATGAATTCATTATTTGTTAGTTGATTGACCGTACCGATCGATTAACGATGAATTGATAAGCAGCAACATAAAAACAGTGTAAAAAATGTCAGTTAGTTGTGCATAATTTAATGGTTTAAATTCTTAATCAACAATTAATTGAATCATCAATGAGTTGTTAACATCCCCAGTCCTGAGTCATATGAAGAGCTTCCAGTTTGTTAGACTCTCCTGAAATAACAAAGTCTCGGAGTTGTATATTATTAATGATACACTTCTATGCAAAGACACTTCTGAAGTTAATGAGCTGTCAATAATTATCAACGATAACTTAACAAGGTTGGATAAACTTGAATTTTAGACGCAGCTCAACGAGTTGGCCTGCGGGCGACTCACGTGGTCCTTGGGGGCTACCTGGTGCCCGCGGGCACCTCGTTGGTGGCCCCTGGTGTAGATGTAGGCACTATACTGAGAGTGTAGATCATTTATACACTGTGTCCTTCTTCAGGCCTTTACTCCATTTGATCCTAGTCCAACGTCAAAGGAGGCGTGTTTGTCTTGAAACAAAGACTTTCCTCCACTTTCAATTTCCAAAGCTGTCATCCAAAGCCAGATTTGGGCTGCAGCTGATAAATAAACAAATAAAATATTTGCATTTAGTTTGAGCGCCGGTGAGGAGAATCTGAAAATTTAGTGTCAAACTTGATTGCTAGTGCTGTGGATTTGAAGTCAAATTCCTTAGGAAGTCATTTTTAAATATCCTTCAAAACTCTCCTGTCCATGGTCCTCACCTTCTCTCTCTCTCCTCTACTCACAGCCAACAGCAACCATGGATGGAGGAAGGTGTGAGCTGAACGAGATGGCCCAACTGGCCGAGCAGGCTGAGCGCTACCCTGACATGGCGCAGTATATGAAGTCTCTAGCGGAGAAATACTCACCGCTCGAAACTGAAGAACGCAACCGGCTGTCTGTCGCCTACAAAAACGTGGTGGGGGCTCTGAGGTCTGCCTGGAGGGTGCTGAGCAGCATAGAGTCCAAGAATCCAGATCCCTCCGTAACAGAATACAAAGAGAAGATTGCAGGGGAGCTGAACGAGATCTGTTCAGAAGTCCTGGTAAGGATCAATTATTATTTTAGAATCATTTGTCTGTAGAGCAGTGAGAGTTGTACAAAGTCTTGCTAGACCTGAAATGATCTCGTAGCAAAGTGTAAAAACATGAAGAAGCTGAGGGTGTGTTTGGCTTTTTGTCCGAGGTTTTACGCCTTACACGTGTAGGACGTCTTTAGATAATTAAAATCACAGCAATCTAGTAACAAACAGCCGAGTTATCGACTCGGGAACGTTTTTTCCGGTAGCTTGCTGGAGGTGACAAATCTGCACTTTGAGCACATTGCTCTCTGTCTTTGCAGGCGCTGCTCAACAATCATCTGATCAAGGAAGATGACGAGGTAGAAAGCAGAGTCTTCTACCTGAAGATGAAGGGCGACTACCACCGCTACTTGGCTGAGGTGGCTGATGAAGACAAAAAGCAAGGTCAGTCGACCGCTCTACAACCTCCAAAAATTCTTTGGCTCCCTTTCGTCTTTACAAAAAGGAGAAACAGCGCCACCCACTGCTGAAAAGTCATAACCAGCACCATTCGTCCTATTGGTGACCGAATTGATTCCAACGATTGAGAGGGAGGAGAGAAGAGTGTTTTCATGTGGTCAGAAGGTCCATTTTCACCCCGACCTAGAATTTGAGCTGCAACGCAGTCAATGTCTGTTTGTGTGTAGTCGCTCGCGGCAACCACGGCTTCGCCAGCTTCAGTTTCTCTGATCGTTTCAGTCGTGGTCCCGGTCCAATTTTGCGTGGTGATGTAGCGCTTCGGCCCACCGCTCAAATGGACATTTTTCCCCCATCAAGTGAAATTTTTGCACATTGAAAGGTAAAAAAAAAAAAGATGTGATATTGAATTTGCGTTTCTTTTTGTGTTAAGAGGACATCGACCACTCAAAAGCCGCCTACCAGGCCGCCTTCGACGTCAGCAAAGATAAGCTGCCGTCCACTCACCCGACCCGCCTTGGTCTGGCTCTGAACTTCTCTGTGTTCTACTACGAGATCGCCAATTCACCCGAACAAGCATGCAAGCTGGCCCAAGAGGTGCACTTGTCGTCTTGACACCAAACTCATATTTTTGTTTTTTAAATTTGTCTATATGCCTGTTACTGTGACCAGAATTTATTGAGGTCTGTTCTCTTTCTCCCTCCACCCCAGGCGTTTAACGAGGCCATGAGTGAGATTGAAAAATCGCCGACTGAGCCGTTCAAAGACAGCAACCTGATCCTGCACCTCCTCCGTGACAATCTGACGGTGAGCATCGTGTCTTGTTGCCCCTGCTCCAGCCTGCTCCTTCATGTCATTGCCTCTAAATGTTGCCATGCGCGACAAGTGTTTGTTTCTTGATATGCACTAATCCCAGCATTCCTTGTTTTGCTACAGTTGTGGAAATCAGAAACTCAGGGAGACGGTTTGGAGGTAGAGCAGGAGGCCAACTAACCACCACAGGGAAATAAAATCTCTTCCAATCTATTTTTTTTAACTCACCAGCTTAAGTTGGGTGCGTGCGTGCGTGCGTGTGTGTGCGTGCGTGCGTGTGTGTGTGTGTGTGTGTGTGTGTGCATGGTTGTGCTTGCACCAACATGCACAGATATGTATGTTACACCTGTAATGAACATGTGAGCGTGCTAACTGTGTGTGCACCTCTGTCCAGGAGAGAATGGAAAAGCTTTATTTTGCCATTGCTACTCGTGTCAACCAGTCGCTGGCGTGTGTCTGTGTGTGTGTGTTTAGTCCTGATGAAAACCCACCTTTATTTCCAAACATGCCCTCTGTTCCCCACCTTGATTCACTGTAGCAGAAAGCCACAAACCTCTGACCAGTACTGTTGATGAATTCTCTCTGTTTGTTGTACTTGAACTAAACGGTTACAATCCACTCCACACTTGCATTTACAAAAGTCTTTTTGAAGCGAGGCCATTAAAGTAAAGCCAACCCAACTGAGTCACCTGCTCCACATTTAGCTTTAGCAGTAATTCTATGGTAAATTACACCACCATGCCTGTAGCTATTCAGCCCTGCTGGTTTCCAGTGTAGCAGGTAGATTTCTTTTTTTTTTTTTTTGAAATGATAATCACCCATCGCAGCTCACTGCTGTGTGTGCCGAGGGCATAGGAAGAGGGTTTCTGAATGGACGGCTGCTTTTCAAAAACTGTGCTTAGGTTTGGTTGATAGTTTTGTTGTTTGTTACATTCCGTTCAACTGAGCTTTTTTTCTACTTGGAGAAATACTTTGATGTAATTTCATGCAATGTTTCTGCACCACATGACGAGGTATGGACAGCCTGAGATAACGTGAACAACGGCGCAAAGTGGCTCCGTGCTGTCTTTTTTTCATAGGTTACATTTTGGCAGCACAGAAGATACTGTTGCCATGTGTTTTTAACTGGCTTTCTACTTTTTTCTATTTGGGTTCTTGTTTGTTTGGTTGGGTTCTTTTTATATCTTATATTTTCTTTATTTTATTCTCTCTGATCCTCCACTCGACTCCTGGAACGAATGTGGGTCTTAGTAATAAATATGGTGTGAGGGTTCAGCTGAAACTGGCAGCTGTTACTTTGATTTGCCAGCGAGAGTGACGCACAAGCAATTCTGCCGTCGTCGAAAGAACATTGTGAAACGGTAACTGCAATATGAACGCATAGTGTCAGAAATATTTCGACAGTTCAATAGTTACAAAAATTGTGCTCGTTTCCTCTCACGACAACCTCGGTTTTTAAAAGATGGGATTCAGGACTCAAATTTGGAAGTTCACTCCGAGTACATTATTTGCTTTTGTGCTCTCTTGTAAGTGGAATAAAAACATTGAGATAAAGTGTGCTGCTTCTATTGTGCTCTGTTCTTTGTGCATATACAGTGACCCCCATTCACAAACTATTGCAGAGTCTATACCAGATTTGCAGCTATATTTCAACTGCGCTCCCCTCTTGCTACATCAGTTGAGTTTCAGCAGCCGACTGGAAACATTCTCATCTGACACTCTGTAGAATGAATAGTAAACATGCAGGTAGTCAGTAGTCACATGATGTGCCTCTGCAGCTACAAGAAAAAAAACACTTGCAGTCTTAATGTCTCCATCCTGTCGGTGAACCCAAAGTGTTTGATAGATAATTATTCATGTGAGGATGCGCCATTGAAGCCTGGCATTAACACAAAGATCCAAACATTGGTGGATTTTAGAACCGTTGGAAGGTTTTTCTGACTGATTTACTAAAGTTAGCGTCTCATCTATTCATATCAAATCAGAATTAGAAATGATGAAAGCAGTCTTTAATTGCAGAAATGTGAAACGTCTTTTCTCTGCTATGCCGCTTCTCTGTGAACGACACACACACACACACACACACACACATTGTTTGCTCTGGCAACCTCAAACACTGGGATCTCCCCATACAATGAATTCATTAATGGGGGACAGTGGCATTGTGTCATCTTATGACTGGACTCTGCCCTGCCCCTGTCTGCTCAGAGATTGACTGTAGTGCACATGTAGATATGATTAAAACACACTCACATTTGAAGATTAGATTTTTGTGATGTCACAAAGAGGCCTGTTACCTCTCCAAGCTAGGTGATTTGGTTTTGCCCTCAGTTTTAGCAGGAAGCTTAAACTCAATGTGTTTGTGGGAAGCTGTAAACATAGGGCTAACTAAATATGCAGTTTCCTGCAAGTCTATACACATAATTTGTCTGTTCATCTGGCCATCTGAGGCTGTTCCACTGGGCCTATGGGGTAATAATAAATGAAATTAAAAATGGGAACAATGTGGGACTCTTTGAAAGCCATTTACATCATAAAAGACTCAGGTCCTATGTCTGTCTCTCATATCTAATCTGGGACTTAATTCAATCTATGATTTACACAACAGTGATGAAAGGAGCCGTGTGAAACTGAAGACCAAGATGCAGCCAACTCCAGAGCCATAGTGAACTTTTCAAACAGCTGATTCAGCAAATCATCTGGCAAATTACCGGGCTGGACAAAAATTTACATTTGATACACACATGTATTTATTTATTTATTTTCAAAAAGGGAAAGAAACGAAAATTAACTTCACAACACAACATTTGACATCTTAAGCACTGTGAGCTGTTACAATGCCAACACTTGAGGCCGCATTCGCGCCGATCCAAGCCGAATGTGTGCTGCCCCACCGGAAGCCGTCGTTAAACAACAGCGTTCTTCTGTCTTTGGTCTGAAAATCAGCCACTTGAAGTCTTTCGCCTTACATTTCTATTCGATTTCATCATCACGCCTTTACTTTGCAGTGAACGCCCCCTTGTCGGGTTGTTTTGGGCGAGAGAATATGATTGGTTGTTTTGTGATGACGCAGTTTGTTGTATATAAAGAACAACTTCCTGGTTGCCCACTCCTCAACCCCGGCCGTTAGTCCTGTGTGAGAGCGTGTGTGCTCCTGAGCTCGCTCGGCACACATTCTATAAAAATAAAAAAAATACAAAAAAATTCTCAAAATATTTAAAAAAAAAAAATAATACAAAAAAATCTTTTCTTTATCTTCTTTTTGTAACGAGTCAGTGAAGCTGGACACTCGAGGACGGAACGGTAACGCCTGCCCAACATTACGCTGAACGACTAAATTGTCCGTCGACGTGCTCCTGGATTTAAAGCGAGGCCGACTAACGTTCACTTTCGTCTAACGCTGCGCGTCACATTCGTTGGACATTTTTTTTTAAAAACTCTATTTTAGACATTATTCGTCGATATCTTATTTGTCGAGGAAAGCACCGGCGAAAGTCTCCCCGAACTGACGACACGCCGGTTACCGTAAAGTGTGAAGCTGTAGCGCCGATTCTCACAGTCGAAAAGTTTCCGCGTCGAATCGTGCGTTGATCGAAGCGGCCGGCAGTCGAGCAAACATGAACCCCAGTGCTCCAAGTTACCCCATGGCCTCCCTCTACGTCGGGGACCTCCATCAAGACGTGACTGAGGCCATGCTGTATGAGAAATTCAGCCCAGCCGGGGCCATCCTGTCTATCCGGGTGTGCAGGGACATGATTACTCGGCGTTCTCTCGGATACGCCTATGTCAACTTCCAGCAGCCAGCTGACGGTATGTATCCTGGTGGGAATGTGGCGCGTGGGGGGTCGCTGGCAATTTGTGAAAGGTATTTTGAGATAAATGTTGATGTCATGTGGAAGCAGCATGGCCCCCTCGCCCCAAACGTGACTGCGGCCGACGCGTTGTTGGTCGGATTTCCTCATGTCAACCTCCCACCCAGCAGTGGCGTAGCGAAAAATCCCCCGGCTCTGCAACACCCCACCCCACCCCACCCCAACCCAACTACATCACACGACTGCTAAATAAAAAAAATTAAAAAAAATGCAAATCGAGAGAATGAGAGATTTTGTGCGTACACAGAGCTGAATGCAATGTCCTGGTTACTGGTTGGCGTCACAGTTTGTGTCTGATTTGATGTACTTGGCTATAATAAGGTTGCTTTGACCAATAAATAGTCCAGATTTTCCATGGACTTCTCACACAATAGGGGGGGGACTGAATAACGGCATGTATTCAAGATTCATCTCGCAGCCAACTTTGCTCGTTCATTCGTTCATTCATCTTCCATACCCGCTTACTCCCGGGCTCAGGGTCACGGGGGTCTGCTGGAGCCCCTCCCAGCTGTCATAGGGCGAAGGCAGGGTGACACCCCGGACAAGTCGCCAGTTCGTCGCAGGGCCGCTTTGGTTGTTATTTCTTTTTAACTAACGGTAATTAGCATTAAGTGCAACCAAAGCTACAAAAGGACAATTTGCTGCATAACTTTGATCTTGGATCAAAGGCATTTCCTCCATAAGTATCTCATGAAGCTAGTGTTGGTAGCCTGGGTTTGTAAAAGTAAGTTAGAATAGGTAATAAAATAAAAAATAAAAAAAACCCTTAAGGTTAAGGTAGCAAGGGTAGCAGAAATGCAACGGTTTCATATACCTCCTGTCATCAAACCTAGTAGAAGAAGAAGACGAAGACGTAAGACTTCTTTCGTCTGTCTTGTCTCAAAGTCCCTCACCCACAGAAAAATAGCACTTGTGTGCTATTCTGGTAAAGTGTACTACAGAGGTCGTCAGCAAAATGGTCAATGCTCAGTTAATTTAACAGCACAAACGTGAATTTCTGATATTTCTGACAGCGTTCCTCAAATCTTTGCAGAATTCCAAATTGATTTAGTCTGACTATGGATCAATTTCCTTTTTTTTAAATTTATTATTATTATTTTTTTTAAAGTAAATTCAATTTTGCAAATCCTGAAATGCCATGATAGTCTGTTTCACTGACTATGCCGTTTTCTACCCTCCATAGTATTTTCTGTCTTCAAAGATAAGAGCACATGTCTGTGTGCATCTGCCTGTTGTGGGCGTCTCTACATAGATAAATTTGTTCTAACCTCACATAGACCGACTATCTTGTTTTGTCCTGAAACTAAATGGCAAATGTAATAATAATCCTGTAAATACAAAGTGGTGAAAGTATAACAGCCAGTATGGTAATATTTAATTACTGATGGTAATGGCAAATAAGAAATAAGGACTAACCAACATTGTACTGCATTTAGCGATTAAGCAGCGACACAACAATACCGAGTGGTGTGTGTCTAAAAAGGGCGTCATTGAAGACAAAGTGCTGATGAAGTGGTTGAGTTTCAGGCAGATGTGACGCAACCCTGGCAGACCTGATGTCAACACATCAAAGCTTGGGTATATTTCTTAATAACCCCTCCTTGCTGGCCACCTGGTTGGCTTGGGATATCATGAGGATGGAGATGATCCCTTGGAAGATACTGGAAAAACCACTTCTTCATTTCAAAGGCCATTAAACTGGGGGGGGGGATCACTCCTCAACGGCCGGTGGCCCCGCCCATAACAATGTTCTTGTCACTTTGGTTGCTTTAAAAACGTGCCGCTGCAACCGCAACGACTCCCCAATGACCTCAGCTTTGTTTGTTTGTAGCCGAGCGTGCACTGGACACCATGAACTTTGATGTGATCAAGGGGCGGCCTGTGCGCATCATGTGGTCACAGCGTGACCCGTCACTGAGGAAGAGCGGCGTGGGAAACATCTTCATCAAAAACCTTGACAAATCCATCGACAACAAGGCTCTGTATGACACCTTCTCCGCGTTTGGAAACATCCTGTCATGCAAGGTATTGGAAACCAGTGTCGTGTTGTTTGAAATCAGCCTTCAATTTGCTGACGGGCATAACTGTAAAAAAAAAAAAATCTTCGGTTTCCATTTGGCCTTTAACTGAACCATTGCCTTGGACACCACGTTGCATTTTTCACTTTTAGCTTAGAAGCAAATTGTATTCCTAGGACGTGATGAAGCAAAATTCTACTTAATATACAGAATGGAAAAAAACACGATGCCTACTGGAGCTAAACTGTTGCAAACTTTGTCTGCTTTTTTTGCATGGATGTGTGGTTGTTTGAAAGGCTGCATGTTTTCTTTTTCTCGAAGGTGGTTTGTGATGAGAATGGCTCGAAAGGCTACGGCTTTGTGCATTTTGAGACTCAAGAGGCAGCCGAGCGAGCCATTGAGAAAATGAATGGCATGCTGCTCAATGACAGAAAAGTGTAAGTGAATGTTCCTCGTCCTTTTAAATGGTGTTGTACTAATGTGGCAGTTTTCACTTTTCTGACTGGATGATGCTTTAGTGAGTGTGATGCAGAGGACGTACTAATAACACCGCAGCTCAGAAAATAGCAGTTGCCTTACAGTTGTAATCAGAATTCATGCAGATGATTGTGGCTCATTGTGTTTGTTAGATTTGTGGGGCGCTTCAAGTCTCGGAAAGAGCGGGAGGCTGAACTCGGAGCCCGAGCGAAGGAGTTCACCAACGTCTATGTGAAAAACTTTGGTGACGACATGGACGATGAGAAGCTGAGGGAAATGTTCAACAAGTACGGTGAGTCGGTGTTAATTCCTCCAGAGGCCGGCTGCACGCTGACGTGTTTGCATGTAGTCAAGATGGACTTTGTGGTTGTGTAGGAAATGCCATGAGCATCCGCGTCATGACGGACGACGGTGGAAAGTCTCGAGGCTTCGGCTTTGTCAGCTTTGAGAGGCACGAAGATGCCCAGAAGGTAAAACATCTCCAGCTGGATGTTTGGACCTGGCCGACACGTCTGTCGAGTGCTTCTCAACTTGTCCGTTCCGTCTGACGTGCTTGCAGGCAGTCGATGAGATGAATGGAAAGGAGATGAATGGCAGGCTCATCTACGTCGGCCGCGCTCAGAAGAAAGTGGAGCGCCAGACGGAGCTGAAGCGCAAATTTGAGGCGATGAAGCAAGACCGCATGACTCGCTACCAGGTTTGTCTTTCCGCTCTCCGCTCAAATGTCCCAGAAGTCTGCAGCTTTGTCAAATTCAGTGTTGCCTCCTCAGTAGGTTGCACTGGCCAGAGTGGCTGCAACAGCGATGATGCATTTCATGGGCCTCAGATTCTCTGTAGATTCTGGGGATAAAAATGTCCTGCAGACAAACCTGTACATGCCAGGCTCACCTTTCTCTTTGCCTTTGGTTCTTTCCTCTTATGATTAACGAGGCTTTTGTTTATTTATTCTTTCCTTTTTTTCATTTTCAGGGTGTCAACTTGTACGTAAAGAACCTCGATGATGGAATTGATGACGAACGTCTGCGAAAGGAGTTCACTCCTTTTGGCACAATAACGAGCGCAAAGGTGAGAATGAATGTTTTTATTTTAAAGGCGGTCGTGAACAAATTGTCCCCGTTAACGCCGACCGAGCAACGCTAATTATTAGCAACTGGGCCGTTTATTCTGAATGAAATCTTGTCAACAACTGCACTCAAACACTCTGGTCTGGTTGACGACCTGGGAGACGACCTCACATCCTGTCTTGTTGACGACCTCACATCCTGTCTGACTGCCTCTCTGTTGATCCTCAGTGTTTTTCTTGTGCATCACTCTGCTCCTCTCCGTGGTTCTCAACAGTGCCTCCCAGCGCGGTCATTGCTGTGATGCAGCCTATACTGTCCTCCTTGAAGTGTAGCAACCACAGTTTGACAGCGAGCCAAGCTCACAAAGACACGAGAGTCAGGAAGTAGCGCTGAAGCTCCTTTAATGCAGGCTCTCGCTGCACCGAGATGTGAGCTTGGGTTAGGGTTAGGTTAGGGTTAGGTTAGGTCTAACCCTAACCTAACCCTAACCCATCAACAACATGACGTGATTCCCCCTCCAGAAGCATCTCAGCACTTCCAAAACACAGCAGCAGCATTCAATGCTAAACAGCAGAAGGGTCGGCTTGACCCAGTTCAACACTGGCTTCAAACAATAATAATAAACAATACATTTCAAAGTTGCTACAATATTTATCCTTCATCCTTCATCTCAAACTTTGTGTGGCTGGAACAAACTGAGGCCTGCAGGTGCTTTAGCTCCTCCTACTCCCCCCACTTCCTGCTTCAGAAGGATGTGCGGTACCCCTAAAATACCAGGAGGGCACCAGAAATGAAATTCCACCCTCCGTCCCTCCGCCCACCTCAGTTCTACAGATGTCTGTGAGTCCGGGCCTCTCATGCCGCTGCCGTCTCTCCTCCGCAGGTCATGATGGAAGGAGGCCGCAGCAAAGGCTTCGGCTTTGTCTGCTTCTCCTCCCCGGAGGAGGCCACCAAGGCGGTGACGGAGATGAACGGGCGCATCGTGGCCACCAAGCCGCTGTACGTGGCCCTGGCCCAGCGCAAGGAGGAGCGCCAGGCCCACCTGACCAACCAGTACATGCAGCGCATGGCCAGCATGCGGGCGGTGCCCAACCCCGTCATCAATCCCTACCAGCCGGCTCCGCCCTCCGGCTACTTCATGACGGCCATGCCTCAGGCCCAGAACCGGGCCGCCTACTACCCAGCCGCTGGCCAGATGGCGCAGCTCCGGCCGAGCCCGCGCTGGGCCACCCAGGGCGTGCGGCCACAGCGTGAGTCAATGTTTCAAACCACCGCTCCTTGCCGTCGCTCCATGCCAGCCGCTTCAAGGTCCAGTGTGCCTGATTTGGCTCCATTTATTGGTTAACCCGGAGAAAAGTTCTCATATATTGAAGAAAGTTCATAGAGCGACGGCCTCGCTGCCAGTCAGCTGCCATCCAGATACAAAACCTGCCGTCAGTCCAGCTTCCTTCAAAGTTTGACACAGTGGACTTTTAATAGAATACAATAAAACTTTATTGTCCACCAGGGTGGCAAATTGTCTGTGGCTCACCAACACAGGAGACGACAAGGACGGCACTGAAAATACAAACGCATTAAGAGATAAACTACACAATAAGTTAAGAGTGAAGTGCAGTCGGAACCAGGGTCAGGGGAACCAGGGTCAGGGGAACCAGGGCCAGGGGAACCAGGGCCAGGGGAACCAGTGTCTGGGAACCAGTGTCTGGGAACCAGTGTCGGGGAACCAGGGTCTGAGAACCAGGGTCAGGGGAACCAGTGTCTGGGGACCCAGGGTCGGGGAACCAGGGTCTGGGAACCAGGGTCTGGGAACCAGTGTCGGGGAACCAGTGTCTGGGGACCCAGGGTCAGGGGAACCAGGGCCGGGGAACCAGGGCCGGGGAACCAGGGTCGGGGGGAAACCAGGGTCTGGGAACCAGGGCCGGGGGAACCAGGGTCGGGGGAACCAGGGTCTGGGAACCAGGGCCGGGGAACCAGGGTCTGGGAACCAGGGTCTGGGAACCAGGGCCGGGGGAACCAGGGTCAGGGGAACCAGGGCCGGGAACCAGGGTCGGGGGGAACCAGGGTCTGGGAACCAGGGCCGGGGGAACCAGGGTCAGGGGAACCAGGGTCAGGGGAACCAGGGTCGGGGGAACCAGGGTCGGGGGAACCAGGGTCTGGGAACCAGGGCCGGGGGAACCAGGGTCAGGGGAACCAGGGTCTGGGAACCAGGGTCAGGGGAACCAGTGTCTGGGGAACCAGGGTCTGGGAACCAGGGCCGGGGGGGAACCAGGGTCAGGGGAACCAGGGTCTGGGAACCAGGGTCAGGGGAACCAGTGTCTGGGGACCCAGGGTCGGGGAACCAGGGTCTGGGAACCAGGGTCTGGGAACCAGTGTCGGGGAACCAGTGTCTGGGGACCCAGGGTCAGGGGAACCAGGGCCGGGAACCAGGGCCGGGAACCAGGGTCGGGGAAACCAGGGTCTGGGAACCAGGGCCGGGGGGGAACCAGGGTCAGGGGAACCAGGGTCTGGGAACCAGGGTCTGGGAACCAGGGCCGGGGAACCAGGGTCAGGGGAACCAGGGTCAGGGGAACCAGGGTCAGGGGACCAGGGTCGGGGGAACCAGGGTCTGGGAACCAGGGCCGGGGGAACCAGGGTCAGGGGAACCAGGGTCAGGGGAACCAGGGTCGGGGGAACCAGGGTCGGGGGGGAACCAGGGTCTGGGAACCAGGGCCGGGGGGGAACCAGGGTCAGGGGAACCAGGGTCTGGGAACCAGGGTCAGGGGAACCAGTGTCTGGGGAACCAGTGTCTGGGGAACCAGGGCCGGGGGGGAACCAGGGTCTGGGGAACCAGGGTCTGGGAACCAGGGTCAGGGGAACCAGGGTCAGGGGAACCAGGGTCTGGGAACCAGGGTCAGGGGAACCAGTGTCTGGGGAACCAGGGTCTGGGAACCAGGGTCAGGGGAACCAGGGTCAGGGGAACCAGGGTCTGGGAACCAGGGTCAGGGGAACCAGTGTCTGGGGAACCAGGGTCAGGGGAACCAGGGTCTGGGAACCAGGGCCGGGGGGGAACCAGGGTCTGGGAACCAGGGTCAGGGGAACCAGTGTCTGGGGACCCAGGGTCAGGGGAACCAGGGTCTGGGAACCAGGGTCTGGGAACCAGGGCCGGGGGGGAACCAGGGTCTGGGAACCAGGGTCAGGGGAACCAGTGTCTGGGGACCCAGGGTCAGGGGAACCAGGGTCTGGGAACCAGGGTCAGGGGAACCAGGGTCTGGGAACCAGGGTCGGGGGGGAACCAGGGTCTGGGGAACCAGGGTCAGGGGAACCAGGGTCAGGGGAACCAGGGTCGGGGGGGAACCAGGGTCTGGGAACCAGGGTCTCTCAGGAGTTCAGATTGCTGCTAGTGGCTTAAACTGAAGCTGGCAGAGTGACGGACGCCGTGGTTTTGTTTGTTTGTTTGTTTGCAGACTTCCAGAACATGCCGGGCACCATGCGGCCCTCGGCGCCACGCCCCCAGACCTTCGGCGCCATGCGACCCGCTTCCCAGATGCCCCGCATGATGTCCACGCAGCGCGTCGGTCAGTGGCTCGTCAGGCGGGAACCAAGCCCCGGCCGTCCCTGCAGCGCTAGGCGTCGCTAACCCGTCTGCTGTCTGCTGTGCTTTTATTTTCACATGCAGGTCCACAAGCCATGGGGCCCCGCCCCCCCACCGCCGCCGCGGCCGCAGGCGCCCCCGTGCGGGGAGTCCCTCAGTACAAGTACGCCGCAGGAGTCCGCAACACCCAGCAGCACATCAGCGCTCAGCCGCAGGTCAGCATGCAGCAGGTAGCGCCACCTGTCTGTCTACAATAGTTGTCATTGGTGTGAATGTGATCCAAGCCAGGGCTTTTCAGCCTTTGTTCAGCCTGATAATGACAACATTAGCTGTGTTTCCACCAGTTTTTCACAAAATAGAATTTGCAGGTTTGTCCATTGAATGGCGCGAAGCAGAAGCCGTAAAAAGAATTGTTTGTTTTTGTTTTGTTTGTTTTCTGTCCAGAATTCTTGTTGTATTTTCTCTTTGATTACCTGTAAAAAACATTCCGTCTCCTCTGTCCAAACATAACGCACCATTTTCACTGGTCAGTGACCTGGTCATGTGACCCTGTACCTCACGTCCAGCGACGTGTAAATGCGAAGAACAAAAAGTGTTTCCATGACACTTTAGCAATCTGCCTCTGTATGGATGCGTCTGGAAAAGCTCCTCACCAGAGCCTCCAAAGCTTTCAGAGACGTTTGAGAGGTTTTTCCAAGTTGAGTTGTTTCCATCACCAATTATTTTATTGCCATATTTAAGTTTTGTGCCATTCTAGGGCGATGGTCTCTTCATTTATTTCTACTCACTCAGTGTGAAACCTGGGCCTGTGTAGATGCACACAGAGCTGATACTGGCAGGCATTGAGGGAGGAAAATGGCCTCACATTGCTTTTATAGTACAGTGACGCCACAATTGCATGTTTTTATTTTATTTTTTTCGACCAATCACGTGACGCTGGGTTATTTTTCACGGCACAGCAGTGGTTGAACGCCTCTGATCTCACCTATTTCTTTTCTTTGCCCCTGCAGCCGGCGGTTCACGTGCAGGGACAGGAGCCGCTCACCGCCTCCATGCTGGCCGCTGCTCCGCCGCAGGAGCAGAAGCAGATGCTGGGTGCGTGCACAACATGTTGGCTTAGCGGCAGCTCTGCCGTCCTCTCATTCCACCTTCAAGTGTGAATTCTTCCATCGCTGAAACACTGGCTGCTGCCTGTTGAAGGTGTCTGTCACAGTCGTCCAGTATTAAACGTGTCTCTGTCGTGCAGGCGAGCGTCTGTTCCCGCTGATCCAGACGATGCACCAGAGCCTGGCAGGAAAGATCACCGGCATGCTGCTGGAGATCGACAACTCGGAGCTCCTGCACATGCTGGAGTCCCCAGAATCTCTCCGCTCAAAGGTTGTTGTTGTTGTTGTTGTTGTTGTTGTTAGTGTAGTTGGTTCTTTGTATTTCCCATAAGACTTCTGAGGAGTTGGCCGCCACCCCTTGACATTTGGCAATCAATGTGTTTCAGGTGGATGAGGCGGTGGCTGTGCTTCAGGCCCACCAAGCTAAAGAGAATGCACAGAAGACGGTGACAAACCCAGCTGGAGTCCCAGTTGTCTAAGTTCAAGGTGAATTCTTTTTTTTCTGCTTTTTAAACTGTGCCTTCAACTGTCAATGCAGCGCAAATCTTTGAATAACCACCAACCAGCTTGTCAAAACACCTGTTACGTAAGAGATATTGGATAAATTGCTGATTAACACTGCTTTATGTTCACAGTGTTGGGATCCTCGAGTGTCAAGCTTCACCAACAGGAGAGAAGATGCCATTCACAAGTTAAAAAAAAGAAAAAAGAAAAACCTAAAACAGAGCAAAAAGAAATGAAAATAACACATTAAAAAAATGAAACAAGTCTCCAGTCAGGCCTGTGTGAAGAGAAACAGGGGGCCTGGTTTGCAAGGTTAAAAAAATAGAAAATTTAACCAAAAAAAGAGTAAAAGGAAAAAAAAAAGAAAATAAGTTGAAGGGGTTTTAGATGAGAGTCTAACGGAAAAATTGAAAGCATTCCTTTCTGCCATTTTATCCCTTTTAAATGTTTGAGCCCTAGTGGCCTGTTTGTGAAATTTCCCTCTGCCTTTGCTTGCTTTAATAAATATGCTAAAATAATTCAAGTGTGTGGCCATTGAATGAATTTTCAGGCACCATCAATAAGATTCCATTAATTCCACAGACTCCATAAATGAAATTCTCTAATGGGAATAAAAAAAAAAGCACATACACACAACATGACACAGACGGCAATATTTGCATTGAATATTTTATTTGTGCTCTGGACGAGAGACGGTGTCTTCAGTCTCTGAGGAACGGCTCTTCTGAGGCCGAGCAGATGACACAAAGCAGCTTCATTTAGCTGCGTTTAGTGAGGTCCACGATGGGATGGAGCCACTGCTGCACCTTCAATGGATTGGTGGCTTTAGTTGAGGGCTGCAGTCTGGTCCCTCAGCCTCTGGAGGAGGTCCGTGAGCTGCTGCTGCAGCTGGTTGACCATGGGCTTGATGTCGGTCTCCATTTTTTCAGAGATCTGACTGGTCAGTGGCTCCACCTGGGCCTTGATGGTCCTGTGGGCGGCAAACATGACCACAGTGAGACAACTCAAGACTTTATCAGATGAGAGAGGGGCCATTCAGTCATGTCATTTGTTCAACAGATGGCTACAGATGACTTTTTCCATCCCTTCTTTATTTGCATGTGTGATTGTTGATTAGAAAAAGAAAAGAAACCTAATTGAGTCGGTCTGGAATAATTTGGGGAAATTGGCAGAAGTTCTAATATTATGCCCAAGTGTGCGCGCTACTCACTCGGCGTGCTGCTGCAGGGCCGGGTTGTTGATCAAGGCGGTGAACTCGTCGGTCATCCTGTCCTTCAGCTGCTGAAAGTAATCGCTGAGCTGTGACAAATCGGTAGCATCCTGTGCAAGGCTTCCTGTGGGCAATTTCAAAAAAACAAAAAATCACACATTCAGCTCCCACACAATAGATTGTGAGTGCTGTGCGACGGTGGTCACTGTACCGTGGGCCAGGGCGAGCACGAGGGCTGCGACGAAGAGTGTCAGTTTCATGGCTGCTGAGTGGAGAGGACCTGCAGGTCACACAGTTGCTCTGTAAGATTCAAGCTGCTCTTCCACTTTATTCTCCAGTTGTTTTGGAGCAGCTGTTATAAACCAGCTTCAGTGATTCTTACTGATCAAATCAATTTAAAAAATTGGTAAATTAAAACCAGTTTTTTGTTGTTGCCCACATATTAATTGATGCGCCTTGTCTGCTTATCAGGTATTGTAGAGGAAGCCAGCAAGTGGACCTTGAGTTGTGAATCATGTGTGAGTCACACTCAGGCCTCTGGTCCAGCTCAGTGCTGTTCTGATTCAGTGGCTGGACCAATAAGATGCTTCCAATCGATGACACCCCAGCGCTGTTTTTCAAATGAATTTATTTCGCAATGTCCACATGACCTGTATTTTTATGATGTAACATCACTTCCCAGACTTTGTAAACATCAACTGGGGGAGATTGTTATTTCTTTGCACCAGATATAACTATGCTGTTTTTTGTTTTATTTTTGTTTTTCTGTCCTAGCATTGGATTGAGAAATTTGATAATATCTTAGCATATTAAATAAGGTGTTCATACTGGAATACAGAAATTCCAGTATATCTGATGCTTCGGATCTGTTTAAGGTTTAAAAGCACGATTGCAAAGCTTTCAGTCGGTGTTATATTTCCTCAGTGCTACGTCTATTTCGCTATTTTTCTTTGAGTTTACCTTAAAAATTACATTACTTAGCACAAAATTCACCAATAGCGGAATCATCAAGTCCTTCTCAGCCTAAATTCAGGACAAATAAAAAGTAAAAGGACCAGTTCAAGAGGAGCTCAGCGGTCACATCTTGGAACAAGAAGAAAAGTGCCAGATGAACTCACCTGGACGGCAGGAGATCGTGGACCGGATGGTGGCTTCCTGAAGGACTCTCCCACCTCTTATAGTCCAGCGTTGCTGATGCAGCTGATGTCACCGCTCCCAACTGCGATTGGCCCAGATAAAAAAAGACAAGACTATTGGATGTTGCTCGTGCAAGGAGGGGACACACGGCGGTGACCCTTGTTGTTCAGTCTGCCACCTGCGCAAAAACTCAATCAAAGTCCAAGCAAAAGTCCTCTGCTGGCTGCCCTAACAAGCATCTTATCAACGTGAGTAAACGCGTAAACACAATCACAGCTGGATATCAGCTGGAACACACAAGATAAGTGACGGTGACCCGGTTCAATGTACTGCTGGAGTTGTGTAACGCTCAGTCTGTCAAATTGCTTTAATTATACTTTTAATTTCAAAATCTTTTATTGCTTCTGGATTTGATTAAATGAATTCCATTACATTTTTTTGGGACAATGCTTGATTAACAGCCGAGGAAAGTAGTATTTAAAGAAAATGTACCTTACTGTAACATTGGTAGGCTTGCTCTTTAGAATGAAAATGTCTGACAACTTTATTTTGTTAATGGCCTGTTAGCTTCGTAACATGATTTTAAAGCTATTACTTGTTTATTCTGGCAACCGTTGTGACAGTAAGATGCTTTAAGTTGCATTTAGCTCAAAAAGCTCGCATGGAGCTTCAAGCTCACTGGAATCTTGAAATATAAAACATATCATTAATGCCTGCCTTAATGAAAACTAGTTCAGACATTAAGAGACGTGAACTTATTTTGACTGAAGGGCAGCAGGTTGCTGTTGCTACTAGTCTATCTTTATGGTTGCTGTAAAGTAATTGATTGCCATCTATATTCCACCCCTGTCAGTAATAACTAACTGAAAGACAAGGGGGAGCAAAATCTGTGAAAAAAAATATCAGCACAAACAAACAACAAGCAGAGGTATTTCATTAAATGCTGGATGACAAGGCCAAGAGTCTCTGTGGGTCATGTAGGAAAAGCCCCGTGTTGGGAGCCTAAAAATCCAAACCTGAATCTAAAGATTGAATTAAAAGCAGATGTGGGAATGTTCAGCAGCCGCTCGCTGTGTCCACAGTCCGTTCACTGTGGGTCTGGACTCTCCTCATGGAAACAGCTCAAGATGTTTACGCCTCAAAGAAAAAACTGAGGGGAAAAGAAGTAGTTGCAGTTATGGAATCATATCTTTGGACCAGACCAACAATTATGGCACACTCAAAAATTGGAAAAAAATATAATAAAATAAACTTTGAAATGTAGAAAGAGTTTGGATTTTTTTTTTTTTTTTTAAATTCCAGACTTTTGACAAAGTGATAAATGTTCATGTTTCATTGGTTGTTGGCTAACTGCACTCCACAAAAGGATCTGGCGCAGCAATACAGAAAGTCCCGTGGAATAATAAATAACAGACATCACAAATTTGTATTATTCTTTTTCTTTGAAATAAACATCTTCTTAAAGTCTCATGCATAAAATTAGAAGGAAAAAACAAGACTTTAACCTTCCTGTGTGCCCTTGGCTTCCGTGGAAGGCATGTGGTTGTTGAGTTGATTTATTCACTGTGGCATTTGGCCTTGCAAAACTTAGATGCTGGGCAATGGCCTGGATATGTGAAAAACACTGCAGCGTGTACGGTCGAAGCGCAAGATCCCAACCGCAGGACAACAATGTCCCAATGTAAGCTGCATATCTGAGGTTGCCTGCTGACGGAACAATTTCCACTCAGCTCCAGAAGAACACATACATCATATATGGCTGTTGATTTGTCTCTGTTGTCTGGAGGCATCTCGGCCCGTGTTGTGTTTTTGCTGACTCTTCTTTAAAAAGTCATTTTCAAAACCTCCCCATCTCCTCTGGCCTCAGCCCAGACCGCAGGAAGAATGAGGAATTTAACTCAGGCTAGAGAAAGTCGTAAAAAGGAATTCTGGAAGTAAAAGACGACGTCCCATTTCCTCTTCACCTCTTTGTTCCGCTAAACCTTGGTGGTCCGCTGGACCTGAACTTTGAATCTGTTTGTGGGAACTTGAATTAGACTGCAGGGAGTCACTGCTTGGAGGAAGAGCTGCCATTTGTTTCACCCTCTTATCAACTTAAGTGAGTTAGTCTGCCTCCGAGTTATAATCACATGCTTCAGACTGTGAGCCCTCAGTGTAGTTAGTTACACTCTGCTTGTACCAGAGGAGAACAGAGCGGGCTCACATTTCTTCTCTCAATTTTTCTCTGACTTTCCACCTGTTGCGTTCAGGCAACCAGAGAAATGTAGGAGAGAATCCGCGACACTCAAAAATAAAATCTATTTGCCAGAGTTGGCAATAAGAAAATGTTTCCAATCTGTCTTGCCTGGTCAAAGGGAGTTGAAAAATGTAATAATTTTTATTGATGTGGGTGAATTCACGTTGAACAATGTATTATTCAATGAGGTATGTGCAATTTGTTTTGTCTTTGCTTTTCTTGTGAAATAATCAATCCCTCAATTTATTTATAAAACCTAAAGAAAATCACAGCCAAAGCACTTTTTACAATCAAAGATAAAAAACCAACTGGTCCCTCCAGTGGCAGTGGCGAGGAAAAGCCGGTAAAGTGGGAAGAAACTCCACTTGTCCCAGACTCTGGAGGGACGGCCATCTGTTATCAGAACTCCAGAAGATAACGGATGGCCGGGGGGGCGAGTATGAATTAAAAAGTAAAGCTGAGGTGATTTATCACCTTTCACTGTCATTTCAATGTTGTTATTGTTATGACTTTTCCCCGGTAAAATTCAATTCATGAATTGTGAACTGAAACTTGAATTTGTCTTCAGTGACTTCTTGGAGGCTAATTTATTGATATTACGCAAAGAATGTTTGACTTCCCCTTAGTAAAATAAGAAATCATCACACATAAAAAGATGCGCATGAAAAATACGAGGGGTCCTGAAGGCACCACTTGACTGACAATCCCGCAGTCTAATCCAGACGGTGAGGATGCATAGCGGCACTGATGTGTGTCGAATGAACGCCAGCTAACTACTCCTCTGACCAGGGATTGACAAAAAGCAGCCAACAATTTTTATCCCAACAGCCCGCTCCAGCCCTGAGACCGACGGCTTCAACGGTTCCCTCATCCCACCCGGACCGGGACTCGGCAGACATTACGTCGGGACAATGGAATCCAACGTCCTCCCGGACAGTATCCGCCCTCCGAGGCTACAGCCGGGCATCGGATTCGGTTTGGGACCGACCGGGACCCTCCGCTCGTCCCTCCGGCCCGGGGTGACGGTGCCCATCGCGCCGCTGCTTTCCTCCCCGGCCTCCCTGTCCGCCTCGTCCGGGCCTCCGCCGCCGCCGCCGCCGCTGCAGCTCCACAGCCTGTACGGCGGCATCGGATCCGGACTGGGGCCGGGGGCCGCCGGCCACTGTAACCCCGGGAACCCGGCGGTGCTGAAGGAGGCGGTGGAGGCTGTCGTCCGCAGCTTCGCCAAACACACCCAAGGCTACGGCAGAGGTAACGTCCCGAGGACAGACACCACTTGACTTTGTGTGGAGAAAAAAAAAAGAAAAAGAAAAAGAAAATGTGCGACACAGAGTTTTTGCCTTTTTTGTAGCCACGCCATTCTGTTGGAAGCGGATTAGCAGCGGGAAATAAACACTCGCCGCATTCCCCCTGGTTCACGTTCACCTCCCAAGTCTCCTCACTGTGTTCCTCTCGAGCTTTAACCTTCCGCTGATGCCACACAAACATTCCATTCTGGTCTCTTTTAGAAGTTTTTATTTTTATTTTATATTTACATAAGTATTGTCACCCCACTGTCTTCCTTAAGGGATTAAGTGGGGATTGGGGGGGGGGGTTACATTTACAAACAATAGGCAGCAGGAATTATGATTAGCCGCATTGGATAAGTCTTGTAATTGTGCAATGACGGCACGCAAACTGCATTTAAATGAGGAAAAGTTGAAAAAGAGTGCTTTTTGGAAAGGCTTTACATACTGGAGCATGGAGGATAAAATAAAGTTGCACCCCTTATTTGTCCTACAAAGCAAAAAAAACACCAACACAGATAAACTTTAATAGTATTTGCTCTTTATTTCTTTGTTATTTTCTATTTCTAAATGAGTCCATCCCATGAAGTTTCCAAGTAGTTGCCTTGGCCTACTGGAGCAACAGCCATGTGGTCAGAGTCAAATGCTTTCCGAGAGGGCTTTGTGTTTATTAAGTCTGCGGGCTTCACCGTCTTTCAAAGTAACTAAAAAAACTGGCAATGTTTGCAGCCATGCGACAACAAAGGTTCCTGTTTGGTGATAAGAGGATTTTACATCCGCTAGATTCTCCCCTGATGCTCCCACTAACTCCCTTCCTCTTCTATCCCACTCGGACCCATTAACACCCCCAACACGTACACATTCTGTTTTGTCACGAGTGTCATTTTTGCCTTAAAGTCGCTCCAAGTTTAAAATGAGTTTGACGTCATTTCAAGTGCGTTGCCTGCACGCTGGCTTCAGGTTCCAGCTCGGAGTTTAAAGCTTTTCTGCTGTGCCAGGAATTCAGTCTTTTCTATTTTTAATCTTTCCTGTGACACAGTCGTCAGACACAGACTAATTGATGCCACGCCACCGCTGCACTGCGGGTTTGAGTCAGGGCCAGGGCCATTGTCACACGCTATCCTCTGCTCCCTCCCATTATTTCCCGTCTGCATGATTTATCTTTCACAACCTGATGAGAAACAGACCCACCGTCCGTTGTCTTATCTCTGCCCGAACCTCTGAGGAGTCTAAAAATAACTCCTGCTCAGATTTTATGGGAACCAACCTACGACTCAGTAGTACAATAAAATGTCACGCAGGTTCTGATCCAGCTGACGTAAGGAAGGAGGAGAAATTAAAGGAGGCAGGACTTTGAAATCCAGATTTGGCAAAGATGGAAATGAATTCGAAATCAGAGGTTAAACATAAATCGCAGCATGAAAAAATTTCTATTCATGGAATCATAGACAATCAAAGACAGATGTATTTTTTGTCATCCGCTGACCTACACAAACTCTGATACGTTGTGACCGTGGATGTCTCATGCGCAATTTTGAAATTGCCAATTGAAAGATTTGCGGCTCGCAGTGAGAGCGGCAACAGAAGTGATTGTCACTGAGGAGATTTGCACGCGTGATGTTGGGGTCGATCTGGCCTTGTTTACAGAGGCTCTGAAGTATTCCGGTCAGACTCCGAAAAGCAAACACGAGGAGCCAACTGCTGCGTTGAAAGCAGTTTGATCTCAACAGGAGAGAGCCGAGAGGCTGGAGAAGTGCAAGAGGCCTGGGAGGGGGGGCATTTTCCGACAGTACGGTGCCAAAAGCTGAGTGATTAACACTGCTCCTGCTTTCACTGGCTAAAGCGCTGGGATGTTTTCTTAAACCGGGTGCCCAAAAGCGTTGGCTGATGATGATGATTGAGTGAGAAAAGACTGCGATCTCTCTCTCTCTCCCTCTGCAGTGAACGTGGTGGAGGCTCTGCAGGAGTTCTGGCAGATGAAGCTGAGCCGAGGGGCCGACCTGCGGAACGGCGCTCTGGTCGTTTACGAAATGGTTCCCTCCAACAGCCCTCCGTACGTCTGCTACGTCAGCCTCCCCGGCGGCAGCTGCTTCGGCAGCTTCCAGGTACGTCCTGCGCTCGGTCGCTGTCCAGGTCGTTTGTGGGTTGAACCGGACATCAAAGAAGCGCTCGCTAGGTGTGTAATTATCTGAAAAACAAGCCTAAAAAATGGCTGTGGAGAGTCTGCATCTCTGCTCACTGTTGCACTTTTTACAATTAAAAAGGTCAGCATCAGTTTTAGCTTATTTATTTTCCTCGATCCTACAACAATGATACAGTGACATAAAATACAGATCGCTACAATAAAAAGCAAACAAAAGATTAAAATAGGTATTAAAAAAAAAAAAACCCAAGAATGGTTGTTTTTTTTTTCAATGGCCAATTTCCATGAAGCATATTAAAAGGAAAGAAAGGAGAAAAATGTTGTCATTGAAAATGTTGGGACTCCGACAGTTCTGCCCCACCAAGGCCGAGGCGAGACGCAGCGCCGCCAAGATCGCCCTGATGAACTCCGTCTTCAACGAGCACCCGTCCCGCCGCATCACCGACGACTTCATCGAGAAGAGCGTCAGCGAGGCGCTGGCCTCGTTCAACGTGGGTCCCTGATTGGACGGTGGGCAACCTGCTTGCTCGGTGCAGTGCAGCCACTTAACGCCGTGGTGTCGCTGTTCGCAGGGAAACAGAGAGGAGGCCGACAATCCGAACACGGGAATCGGAGCCTTTCGCTTCATGCTCGAGTCCAACAAAGGAAAATCGATGCTGGAGTTCCAGGTGAGGACGCGTCAGGAATGTTGCTTCTCTTGGGAAGAAAGAGGAGCAGGTTCCAGGTCCCACACTGTTTTATCTTGCTATCCTGTCAGAAAACTTCCTCGGAATGAGAAAAGTTCACAAGTAAAACATGCAGCTCTTGCAACTTGCCCCCTGTGATGTCACAGAGGGCACTAATGCCCCCCAAGCCTCTCCAGTGAGCCAAACATGCCTGTGACCTGTGTTTAACTTTTCCTCATGACAGACTAGAAGTTAAACTGAAGTGCACCTCGGCCCAGAAAGGTTGTGCAGCGATGATGTGTTGTGTTGTGTTGTGTTGTGTTGTGTTCAGGAGCTGATGACCGTCTTCCAGCTGCTCCACTGGAACGGGAGTCTGAAGGCCATGAGAGAACGGCAGTGTTCCCGACAGGTACTCACGCAGGCGTTGCACTGGCAACCTCTCCACTGCAGCAGGTCCAGTTCGGGAGGCTCTGCCACTGCAATCATTTCCCAGTAAAGTTTAAACAACTCGGCTCCTTCCTCCATCAGAGCTTTTATTGGCTCCTTATTAAAGGGGCACAAACAGTTTCTGCTGTTTTGAATTGCGAAAGCCTTCCTGCTGCAGGCGATCAGGACCACACCCAGCGTTGTTGCAGCTAAATTAAAGACTGCTCTTTTGTAACGCTGACATTAGATCCTTGCTGTTGCTTCTACTCCGGCCTCTGTGTTTGCCTCTGGCTGTTTATTTATAAAGGTGCTTAAATTGCAGCTTTCCTGGCCATGGCCAGAGATCTGCTGCTGCTTCAGCCCTGAAGGCTTCTAGTCACTCCGTTGACGTGACACTCCAGAAAACCAACTTGTTGCCGTAGTCCCATTATGACCGGACAACTGAAGTGCATGTGAACGCGTTAGAGATCCGAGTTTGAGAACTCTGATTGGAATATTCGCCTTAGTCAGAGTTTACAGTGCGTGTGTGCCACACCCCCACGCTAGTGTCTGCCAGAACAAAAACCTTCAAGAAGTTTGTGTATACATGAGGACACGACCGAGAACCTTTTCAGTGAACTTGTGTTCTCTAAAGAAAGTTTGCAAGGACGCGGTGCTCTGACAACTCGCCAGTTCATGCAGAACAAGGGCGCTTCTCACCTGGAGAGGAGTTTAGGCTCGCAGTTGCTTCCTGGAGGCTCCAAACAGCTTCACAAGTCCAAAAAGTTTCTGCACGTTATTGGGAAATGTGTTGAAAAGTCTTTCTTGACCGTTGTGTTTTCTGCTTCTGTTGATCGACACTGTAAAAGGAGCCGGCAGATGCGTTTCATGGCCTTTACTGAAGCTCCATACACTACAATTCCAAACCCTCTCCCACCAGTCTGTGTTGTGCACCAAGAGCGGAAGGTGGGGCTCTCTCGCCACGGAGAGAGAGAATCAAAGCATTGGTTTTGTTGCAGCCCTGCAACAGCGCACGGCCTGGTTGTCGTCTGCTTCTCCAAATCAACATTGCTTTCCTCACCCAACAGCTGCTGCGCCGCCGCCGTCTGCGGATGGTCAATAAAAATCCCAAACATACAGTGACGCCGTGCTCACTCACCAAATAATGAAATGATTTGCAGGAAGTGCTGGCTCACTATTCCCACCGGGCCCTGGACGACGACATGCGCACCCAGATGGCGGCCGACTGGGTGAACCGCGAGCAGAGCGTGGCCGGGACCATCGGGCAGGAGCTGGCCATGACGGAGCGAGAGCTGGAGGACGCCAGGCTGGCCGGCAGGGAGCTGCGCTTTTACAAGGAGAAGAAAGACATCCTGATGCTGGCCGTGGGCCAACTCAACGCCGCCAACGCCGCCACCCTGCCGTCGCACTAGAGTGTGAGAACGTGCGCTCGCCTTCCTTCCGGGTAACGAAGCCTAAAAACAAGCGTAGTGGTCAATTGTGGGTTTTGTATCTTCCATCTATTGTTTCTCTCTCTCTCTCTCTCTCTCTCTCACTCGAGGGCAGCAGGTAATCAGCCGACACCTCTCTGTGCCTAACCACTGCATTCTAGCAGTGAGTCGCTAAGAAAACCCTGCGAATGTTCCTGGCACACCAGCTGACTGAGGTTTATGATTTTTAAAAATTATTTCTAAAACAAAAACCTGCCTTTGGCCAGTGAATGTAAGGGGACATTAATGCGTATGACCCATCAAAACCAAAAACACCACTTTTGTTTCCTGCACCGAGGGGGAAGCGGCTGAAGGATTTCTGGGTCTTAATTCTTGATCTTAATGAAGCAGCAACACGTGGCTGCCTCGCCGCCGCTGTTGCTTCCTAACTGTGTTTCTGACTAAACTTAAGTTTTGAGAGTATCTTTCAAATATCTTACTGAAGCCAGCGTGTGAAATACCCACGCTGACAGGTCACAACCTGAGAGGGCTGATGGCTCCAGCATCAGCTCAGGGTTTTTAAAACAGTCAAATAAATCATAATAATCTGATCACTAGCTAACTGCTACGTCATGTCTTCTGGAGTTGTCTTTCAACCTTTTCAGTGTTCATTATAGGTCAAGTGACTAGGAACACAATAGGACATTAGCTGAATGTATATCCACAAGGGTGCTACCGACTGAAGGGGGCGCTATGCGATGCCGCGCAGTGTCGGGATTGCTTACGGTCGACTTGCTTTTGTGTTTTTTCCCCGATACGCAGCTTGTGTTCGTCATAGGAAAAATGTGAAGGCCGTAAACAAGGAAAAGCAAAAGGTGGGATTTGGTCCCTGGTGTTGAGTCACTGCAGTCCAGACTGTGGTTTGTGTTGTTTGACATTTAGGAAGCAGCGCTGGCTCGCCCCGCTGTTCTGGCGCGGCTCTGCTGTCTGAAAATGAAGTAACCAGCACTTAAATGTTGTGATGAAGGACCTAATGTTGCTTGTGCTGTCAATGTGAAACTCTTATTTGGCCTGTCTATGTGTCTAAATGATGTTGAGTGTGACGAAGAGGAGAAGCCACGTGTGAGAGTGTTAGTTCAGGTTTGAGGCTCTGGTTTCAAAGGAAAAGTGGAAGATATGAAAGATAAAAGCAGGCAGGAGGATTTGCCTCCTAGCTAATTTATTACCAGCGACAACAAAATGAGAGGCAGACTCTGCATAAAGCCTGACGTTCATTACTATGTTGCTGGGATCGTTGTGCCTTTGGTAACATCAAATTGTTTGATATGTAAAAAAACAACAACAAAAAATTACAAATTTTAAATTAATCTATTACGTCTTAAAAAATATTTTCTAATTTAATGTACAATTTTATCGGTCATGTTGTGGAATTGTGAAATGATCCCAAGGCTTTTGGAAAACGTGCTAATTAATTCCCTGTCTGGTGAATGGTCCAATCAGAAGCTCAGCACTGCTGTTCTGTATCCCAGCCTTGTTGTTTATCTCAGGATAAAGACAGGAAACCCGACACAATTCACCGCGTCACAGGAAATTTTGCCCTGGATGAAACTATTTTTAGATTAAGGGCCTGTGAAATCCTGGAGCTAAGAGATCTCTCTATTGCCCAGAGGCTTGAAGTGCCATAATTACTCCAGTCCAAACACAAGTGGCACCAGGCTTTTTATCTGACTTGCCACCAGAGAGGAAATTTGTTATTTTCCAAAGATGACTGACTATCCTAGAAATGTGTCACATGGGGAAGACGAAGACCTAATTAAATTGATGTTTTACTTTTAAACAGGATTTACACTTTGTTTGGTACTGAGCTTGCAGAACATGCGTGGGGTCCAAGTAGGAAATGTTTTTGTTGTCTTTTTGTTTTGTTTTGGCGCATAGCCTCTTCCTTCAGTGCATTTGATTTTGTTTGAGTATGCGTCAAACCCACAAATGCTTTGACCTCATTATTCTGCAGCTCATAAGTTTCGGGTTTCTGTGTTGTTGTTGTTGTTGTTTTTTTTGTGATGTATTGTTGGACCCATTTTGAAGCGATCTAATTACCAGTGCACTCGGCAAAGTAGAAATGTAATAGAAATTTTAAGATCTGTTAATGAACTGAACTGGTTTCAGCAATGAGACTGTCATATTAAAAGCATCTGTCCTATTTTCAAAATGTTACAAGCCATGAATGTCGGATTTGTTCTGACAGATGTTCTTTCTTTGTCAATCATTAACGTCCTCAAAAGCATTTTGTTACTATGCATTTTGTCGGCAGAACTTTATTATTTTATTCTCTGGATTTTGATGCATGTTGTTACTTTTTTATGTTTCTTATTCGATACAATACACAGTATTATTTTATGAAAGTGTTTCTCAAGGCCTCAATTGTATGTATTTTCTATGAACATTTTGTAATCTTGGTTTGTACTCTTACTAGATTTATACGAGGTAATGAAATAAAACGGAAAACGTTTTACGTGTCATGTTTTTTCTTTGTCATATTGGACAGGCCTGGGGAAAAAGTTTGTTCAAAAGTTCGGTCTTTACCTAAAACAGTCTATCTATCTATCTTTGTCTGAATATGTTTTAAACTAAAATGGTTTTAGTTTACAAAATGTATTTGTACTCTTAATCCACAATTAAATAACTTTTATTGGTGAGGGGGGAAACGAGTTTTGACGCTTTATATATATAAACAAACCTGTCTTTTATTTTCTCAGTTCCATGTATTACTTCCGGTGCCACAAACCAGGAAGAGGCGGGGCTTCATTTGAAGGACCCAAGCCCTGTGTTCAACATGGCTGCGGGCCCAATTTCTGAAAGAAACCAAGGTAAATTCATCGTTTTTCTAACGATTAATATTTTTTTTCCGTCTGTGGTGAGTGGGTCTGATAGTGGCTCCATAAGAGCTCATATTTTGCCAACCTTAGCCACACTTCCGGCTTGCTTGTCGACAGCCGGTACATCACATGGAAGTGTTCATTTGTCAGCTCTGCGCGCCGGTCTTCAATTGTAAAAGTTCTGTCCACCGTTATGCTTCCCCCAAACATTAGTCGTCAAATTAGCTCATCTGTTTCTTTTTTTTTTTTGGGGGTTAATTTTTTTTTTTTCTAACCCTTTTTTGCGGCTGCGGCCGTTTTGAGCGGGCTAACAGTGGAGCCTCAGCAGGCTAAAGTTAGCCTTGCGTGCTAGCATGGTGCAGTTTTTGTCACTTCGTGGACATCTAATGAAGCCTCATCGCTTTTCAAAATATTAGTTGTGTGACAGTGAAGGATAGTCAGCATTTATAATGCGGACGACCACTCGATGAATGTACGTGTATTGTGTATTATTTGAATGGAGGGTTGAGTTGTTGAGAAGAATGCTGTCCCAAGTGTTACTCGTCACATTAAGCTTTGTGTGTGTGTGTGTGTGTGTGTGTGTGTGTGTGTGTGTGTGTGTGTGTGTGTGTGTGTGTGTGTGTGTGTGTGTGTGTGTGTGTGTGTGTGGATGAGGAGGTAAAATGTTCTACTCCCAGCTGAGCAGGTGTCTGATTGCCTGGAAGCTGTAGAATAAATTCTTTTTCATTTCAACTTTAGCACAATAACCAGAGTCAGACAGAGCTCGGGTCTATGTTGAAATCACTTTTTCCTTTCAGATGCCACTGTTTATGTTGGTGGCTTGGATGAGAAGGTGTCAGAGCCACTATTATGGGAGCTCTTCTTGCAGGCTGGCCCTGTGGTCAACACACACATGCCAAAAGACAGGGTGACGGGCCAACATCAAGGTAAGCGACTGCTGCTAACTGGCAATAAAGTCAATATCCATGTTTTCCAGAATCCTTGGATGGATGCATGGATGAAATCGTATGTTTTGCATTCGTAACGGTCATGCATCTTCTTCTCAGGATACGGCTTTGTGGAGTTCCTCAGTGAAGAGGATGCAGATTATGCCATAAAAATCATGAATATGATCAAGCTTTATGGCAAGCCAATTCGAGTGAATAAAGCGTCTGCGCACAACAAAAATCTAGACGTGGGCGCCAACATCTTCATCGGCAATCTGGACCCCGAGATCGACGAGAAGCTCCTCTACGACACGTTCAGTGCCTTTGGCGTCATCCTCCAGACGCCAAAGATCATGCGAGACCCGGACACGGGAAACTCCAAGGGCTACGCCTTCATCAATTTCGCCAGCTTTGACGCGTCCGACGCCGCCATCGAGGCCATGAACGGCCAGTACCTTTGCAACAGGCCCATCACGGTGTCCTACGCCTTCAAGAAGGACTCCAAAGGCGAGCGGCACGGCTCGGCCGCCGAGCGACTCCTGGCGGCGCAGAACCCTCTGTCCCAGGCAGACCGGCCTCACCAGCTGTTTGCAGACGCTCCGCCACCGCCCAGCGCCCCCACGCCAGTCCTCACTGCGATGGGCACAGCGATGCCAATGCCAGGTAGGGCAGAAATAGTGATGATCTGAAGTTATCAGGGCCTTTAATCAACCTTTAAAGTGGGCGTGACTGAGCTTGTTCTAGCATTATTATGCAATAGAATGTCATCGCATTGAACGATGCAATCTTCCTGTGCTCAGGCATGCCGCCTCCAGGTTTCCCTCCTGTTCCTCCTCCCGGGTCCATGCCTCCAGCAATGCCCCCCTCCATGGCCATGCACGCACAGGGCCCACAGGGCGGCGGTGGTGCACCTCCACCTGGGCCACCACCGTTCCCGCCTGCAGGGATGCATCCAGGTACGACAGCAGAGTTTCCACACAGACTTCAGATGCAAACGAAAGGTCTCTCAGTTTGCGCAGGTTCAAACCGTCATCAGCATTTCATCAACATCCACTCTTTATGCATTTTCCATCCCTCTTCAGCATCGTGCTTTGCAGCTTTAACATCACTTATTGCATTCATTTTCACTCTGGACTTTGGTGGAGCAGCGTCTTGCCATTAATTATTACTAATAATAATCATTTAGATGGCAGAAAAACAGCCTGTGTAGCCTTCAGTCTCTTGCTAACATGCTGGATGTTAGCTTCCTGCTGAAGCTGATGCTGTCTGGGGCCTTTTGCATGTTTAGAATGGGATGAACACTAGGTGGCGTTAGAGGGGTGAAGGAACGCCTGGCTGGGAGAGGAATCAGTGCATGGACCGCCCTCATTTCTAGCGCATGTTGAAAAACTTTGATAGACAGTTTTGCACTAAACTTCAGTTTACCACAGCAGATTTCTCACTTGAGACTGTGACTGTTGATGCTGTGCAGGGATGCCTCAGATGCCCATGCCACCTCCTGCTCCTCCTGGCATGGTGCCTCCGCCCCCTGCTCCACCGGGATCCAATCAAGCACGAGCGCCTCTGCCCCCTGGCATGCCTCCACCCCCGCCAATGGGCATGCCCCCCAGAGCGCCGTATGGACCTCCCATGGGTGAGATTCTCCGTCTTTTACCCCCCTCCCCCCTCCCCCATCCTGGAAGCCACATTATTCTGGGGGAAAATGCCTGAGGGCTGTAAAATAGTTTATTACGCAAAAAAGCCATTTGGACGCTCCTGCAGTCTGCACGTCTGTGCTTTGCAGAAAAATGGATTGAGTCAATGATCGGCTCTATTGCCATGACAACAGTGGCAAATGGACTCACGCAGACAGGCTTGTTTTCTCAGAAGAAAACTTTTTTTTAACAGAACTGCAGCGAATACAGTTGAGACTCAGGAGGGAAAGAACTGTGTGGCTGTAACTCTTTGTCACGCGCTGATCCAGAGGGCGTTCAGTATGCTGCCCTCTGGAGGCCGGAACACTGAGTGATACCAGCTCACAAATTCATAGTTTCAATGGAGGCCAAGAAAAGATGGACAGTGTGGGAATAAACATTAAAAGGAAACCTTGAGAGTGAGTTTGAGCTGGGAGTCGATGCTGTAGCTTTGGTCTCGTCGCCATCGCGGGGGTTCTGTGTGTCTTGGTCTCAGCTCCACCTGTTCCTCCAGGCATGAGAGGACCGCCTCCTCCACCGATGCCTCCACCCGGCTACGGCGCCCCTCCTCGCCCACCTCCGTTCGGCTTCCAGAGAGGACCCATGATGCCGCCGAGGCCCCCGGTGGCCCCGCCCCGCATTCCAATGAGGGCCCCACTGCCGCCCTGATGGCTCTCAGGCGGCCGCACCGAGCGACTCTTTCCATCCGAGGACCTCTTTAAGTTTGTGATAGCGACAACAAGTCAAGCTTTTGTTTTTGTTTTCTTCTTTAATGTTTCTTTTCCCCCTCTGTTGGAATTGTACAGTTGACCATCATTCTCAAATAAATTTTTTAGTACAAACTTTGTCTTGTAGACCACACATGGGCGGGAGCAACAGCTTCCCTGAATGGTTGTCTCTAATCTGTGAGGAACTGTCAGCCATCACGAAGAATTGCCTGATTGAACTCTTGATGGAAGGTGGATCAAGCTGAGGCCTCAACATTCTGACTCAAGCAGTGGCGCTAGGATTGGAAATGATGTCGGCACATATCGAGTAAATAAGATCGAGTTGAACCTGTAGAATGAACCAATGGGTGAACGCTGTCAAGTCTGCAAATGCAAATGCACACAAAAAACCCGTGTACACACTGGGGCGAAGCGTTTTATCTGAATGGTGATGACATCACGCTGTCTGTGGGCGTAACCTCACGTTTCTTCGCGGCAGGTCTCGATGCTGCGGAATGGATCAAGACTGTGGCAAGTAGTTGGCATGGCAACAGGAGTCAGGTGCTCCTGCACGTGTTTGTGGCTCGTGAGCGAATTTGTCACAAGCGCTGCCGTCAATGACCACATTTTAAAACGCGTTTTTTTTTCTTTCTTGCGGGTAACGGGGGCGTGGCTTAACGCGCCGTTCGGTCTTTCATTCCCCACTTTTGCTTTTTATCACGCGCCACTACGCTCGCTGCCATGTTTGCATTTCAAGCACAAAATGTTTTTCACGGGGGCCGCGGGCCGCAACCGCCTCGTGCCAAACTGCGGCAGAACGCGCCGCGGATTTGCGTGTAGACGTGAGCCGAACCGCATCCGGCCAGGAAGGCGTTAATGTGCGCTCGTGAGGGTTTCGCGTGGGGGAGGGGACCCCTTGCGCATCATCTGGGAGTGTGTGCGTGCGTGCGTGCGTGCGTGGACGGCGTGGGCTTCTCTCCTCCGAAGCGAAGCGCGCAGCAGCAGCGGCAGCAGCAGCATCACTCGGATCGCGGCAGCAGCCCCGTGCGCATCATCATCCTCATTCTCCTCCTCCTCATCCTCCCCATCACACATTCTCCGGCGCGAGGAGGGACCGCGGCGCAGGAAAGAAAGGTGAGCCAGACTGCACGCGACAATGATTGGGGATCAATCGGCCCGGATGGCGTCTTCATTTATTCAAATGTGAAAATGTCTTTTAGCCTCGTTGACAGTGGGACCTGAGGGGGGGTGGGGGCGCGCGCGATGGGCGGTTCTGCAACCGCTGGCTTCGAACAGCGGTTGCCATCGATTCTTGGAGAGGGGGAGAAATCGGGGCCTGTAATGTGTTGGGAATTCGTGACAGGAGGGGTCTCGTGCCCCCCCTCCCCCTTCCTGTTAATCGAGGAGGCAGACGAGCAGCTGTTATTTGTTGCAGATTTGTGTTGTAATCTGGCGGAATTAGAGGGTTGTGTAAATTGGCTGGTTAGCTGCCCCCTCTTCTCTGAACATGAATGGAGGCGAAAGGACTGCAGAAGTGGAGGCTTTGCTATTATTGACCATCATTTAGATGATTTTCTTCCCTCTGGTGCACAAGGCAAACAAAACAAACCTGCAGTCCTCAAACGCAACATTGAGATGAATTGCATCGTGGAAGATATTTAACTGTCTGGTGGATGATGTGATGAGTCCTGGTCGGTAGCACATTTCTGTGTCTTCCCCTGCCGTCGACGCTGTCTGTCCTCAGGTGCACACATTATTCATCACGACATTTCATGGCTGCTCATCATCTCCCCGTGCATGCGATGTGATGGCTCTCTGGGCTGCTCTCTGGACCCCCCCACCCTGTGTGGACTGCTGAAATTATGCCGATTGATTTCTGAACGGAGAGGGGGAAATAAAGACCTTCAAAAAAAAAAAAAAAAAAAAAAGGGGGAGGCAGGCAGGCAGCTTCAGCCGGAGAGGAAATAATACTGCCCATCCTCCAGCCCTACAGCGAGCAACGCTGCTGCCTGGAGCTGCAGGGTTCCCGTTTTCAAATGCTTTCAGATAGCATGTGGACTATCTGTCTGTCCATCTGTCTATCCATCTATCCATCGATCCAACTATCCATCCATTCATCTATCTATCTATCCATCTATCTATCCGTCTATCTGTCTATCTATTTATCTATATCTATTTATCTATTTATCTATCTATCTATTCATTTATCTATCTATCTATCTATCTATCTATCCATTCATCTATCTATCCATTCATCCATCCATCCATCCATCCATCCATCCATCCATCCATCTATCTATCTATCTATCTATCATCTGTCCATCGATCCAACTATCCATCCATTCATCTATTTATCTATCCATCCATCTATCCGTCTATCTATTTATCTATATCTATTTATCTATCTATCTATCTATCTATCTATCTATCTATCTATCTATCTATCTATCTATCTATCTATTCATTTATCTATCTGTCTATCTATCTATCTATCTATCTGAAGCCAATCTTGGTGAAAATTGGAATTTTTCCAGACTGAACAGCCGATGTGACTGATTCCATTTGCGCTGCAATTATGCAAACATTTTCTGTTCTTTAGCTCTGCTACACATTTGTTTGCATGTTCTGGTGCCAGCTGCTCTGCTCACGTTGGTCGTGGAAGTGGACACGTCCTGACATTTTCCAGGTGTAAAACTAACAGGTTGGTGGCACAGTGAAAAAGCGCTGCGCGAGTGCAGCACTAATGCCATGCTCTCCACCCTGTGCCTCTGCCAAAGCACAGTCAATCAGCAGTGCCCATTGTGATGTCGCAAAGGGCACGGATGCCTCACTAGAAAACAGTTTTCTGGGGCGGTGACAATGCATTCAGACTGTAAGACCGCCCTGTTTTTTTTCCACGTACAACAGTTAGCAGGTAGCTAAAAGCCAGCGTTTTAGCAGGAGGCCATAAACAGAGGGCTAAATTCTGGAAATAGTTTTTCTTTTGTTTCTCCTGGGTGAAAGTAAAATGTGAAGATGGTTTTAACACGGCTCTTTAAATCAATTTTTTTTTTTGCTGGCACTGAGCCCCAGTGTGACATCTCCTCCTCCCCTGTCTTCCCTCGAGCTCGGTCACTCTCCAGATTTCCTCTCCCTTTGTTTCCTCTCTTTAAGTCTCCTGCCTCTTGCCACGATCCCGGTGCCCATTTTGGCCCCGTTCCCTGTCATCATCACCATCTCAGCCTGAAGGCGTCCCTGGCAGCCTGGCTGTGGTTATGGAAACATGACAATTCCCCTGCCGCTCCAGAGTCCCATGTCTGATTTCAGGCGCCTGCTAGCTGCACCGCTGCATGAGCTGTCTGGCTAACGGCGGCTACGCAGAGCAAGTGGTTTGCAATGATGCAGAGAATATGATATGTGTTATATGTGATATACGATATGTGTTTTTTTTCCCACGAAATTCCCAGATACCAGTCCATTGAGAAGCAGCTGTTCTACTGTTCATATTTTCCCCTCCTACTATTTGCATGTTTTTTTTTCTAACAGCAGGTTGTTGCTAATTAGAGTAAACATTTGTACGTCAGGCGGCATCTCTGTTGTCTTGTTTCCTGTCAACATGCCCGTATTATCTTCCCCAGACTTGGGTGTGTGTGTGTGTGTGTGAGTAAGTGTGTGTAGATTTTTAAAAGGGGGTGGGGCCAAGATATTATTAGGGTACTGTCCTGCAGTTTAGCCTGGCTTGACCGGCCCAGCGTGCTTCTTTTGATCGCTGCCAGCTAATCTGCTCCCTGTGCAGACGGTCAAGACGATGACTGCGATGATGATGATGATGATGATGATGATGATGATGATGATGATGATGATCATGATCATGATGATGACATCGACGTGTGGCCTCATGGCTGCAGCTGATGTTGAGAAAAGAATGCAGCAAGTGCAAAGTCATTCATTAATAGAGTGTTTTAGTCAGGACGCAGGAGCTGGCAGACATACACTTCAGGTCTATATCACTTTTATTCACCTCAAGACCATTTTTCTTTTACCATTTACCAATTTTTTTGTGATGTAATCAGCAGAAATTTTAATTAATATATTTTTTGTAGCAGGTACATATTTATTTTTCCTCACCCAAAAAGCAGGTTCTGCTTTATTACACTTTTTAATTTTGTTTTTGATGATATTTAAAATAAAATGGGAATAAGCCTATAAAGGACGTTTATTTGATGGCAACCTTTATTGTTCTGAAACTGGCTGTCATTTGATGCTCTGAAAGCCTCTTATGACCTGTCTGTTCAAGTGGCGCTGCTCTCTCACGCTGTGTGAGCCAATCAAAAGTGACATCTTATGTTATTGCGCGGCGCTCTGAGGCGCAGCGTGTGTGGCGCACAAAACGTATGGACGTGTGTGTCACCAGCGCACTGCACAAGCTACTGAATTATAAATGCTAACCCAACCCATCCTCCTCCCCCAGCTTTTTTTTTTTTTCATTCAAAATGAGATATGATGCTGCAGCAGACATTATTTTTTCTGGCTGCCTCTTCTAATTTCAAGGTTCAATCGTTTCAGGGCTCAGGTTGTTCAAGTTGCTCATTTTTTCAATTAAAGAGACACATTATGGCTTTACTTGATTATTTATTAGGGTTAGTTAGTCCTCCGATAAAGCTGAAGCGTTGCGGTCAAATAATAATAATAATAATAACGGTGAGAATCTGGTCAATTTTTAAAAGAAAACAAAATCCAACATCAGCGTAGTGCGTCAGCATGAGGTAACCAACTCAACAGTTAACCAAACGTCCAGGTTCGGGGTGGCCGACTGTTGCTGTGCCGCTCTTGGTTTCACCTCGTGGTTCTTCTCCGTGAACCTGAGCTGAGGAGAGCCATTAGGACGTTTCCGCTTCGGTAAACATCCATTAACAATCGCTCTCATCACTCGGCTCGATGCTTTAGCCTCTAAGTCATCGGCCGAGCCCATCTGTGACTCAGCAGACTGACCCTGGCCACAAAGGCAACAGGTGTAGACTGAAAACGCACCAGTGAGGTGAATAGATATATTTGCTCAGTACTCGATCCGCCCCCGCTCGCTCCAGACTGTCTACAAAGTCATCCTGGTCTGTCGGAAGTCATTTTCTGCCTCTTTGCCAGTTTAAGCCGATACCTCCAGTCATTTTGCGCCTCCTTCTGTGTCTACGTCCAGCCTCTGTGGTCATTTTGCACCCTTTTCTTTCACCATATTGCATGTCTGAGGCTCCATTATGTCGTCTTGAAGGCTTTCCTGTTTGTCTTTATGGTCCTTTTGCGCCTCTGGGACCACGTTAAGCTGTTTCGACTCTGCTGCCCTTCTGCTCCTCTTTGTTGATTGATTTTTGGTCGGTTTACTTGCCTTCAATTTTTTTGAAACTTCCATTAGGAATTGTCTTGTTCATGCGATTGAATTAACTTATGCGCAAAAAGTATCAATTAATTGTGAGCAACATCTCAGAAACCCTTGGTTCTCCTCCATTACTCGATCGCTGGAACCCTGGGTTTTTATTGCTCCTTTCCTTTGTGCTTTTGTATGTATGATGGTGCACCTCATATTTGACTTTTCCCCACAGACACGAGACGAGCCTGTTGTTGCTCAAGTGTGCTGAAACTGAAGCCCCATCAAGCTCCGGTGCCCAGTGACCACTTCTGCATCGCAACCTTTACCCTCCCCCCAAAAATAATACCTCTCAAACATGGAGGACAATTACCAAAACCGGACTGCATTCATTAAAGGTGCCAAAGACATTGCCAAAGAGGTCAAGCGGCAGGCGTCCAAGAAGGTGGGCCGCACGGCGGACCGCGTGAGCGACGAGTACAGCAAGCGCTCCTACAGCCGCTTCGAAGAGGACGACGACGACTACCCCGCGCAGGGCGGCCAGGATGGCGGCTACTACCGCGGGGACAGCCAGGCGGCCAACGACGACGAGGGCGGCCACAGCGACTCCACGGAGGGCCACGACGAGGATGACGAAATCTACGAGGGCGAGTACCAGGGCATCCCCCGGGCCGACTCCGGCAAGGGCAGCCTGGCCGGAGGGCCCGGGTCGGTGACGGCCGGCGCTCAGCAGTTCCGGGACGTCGGGGTGTCGGAGGCGGAGAGGAGGAAGGACCAGGAGGAGCTGGCTCAGCAGTACGAGACCATCCTGCAGGAGTGCGGCCACGGCAAATTCCAGTGGACCCTCTACTTTGTGCTGGGGCTGGCGCTCATGGCGGACGGCGTGGAGATCTTCGTGGTCGGGTTTGTCCTGCCCAGTGCGGAAAAGGACATGTGCCTGTCTGAACCCAACAAAAGCATGCTAGGTGTGTAAAGCTTCTTTTGTTTTTTTAAACACAAATTGCACAGGAAAGACAACACGCGCTCAATACAACATAAACGTGCCACTTGCTGTATGCCGGCACTTGTTGAGGGTTTAACACTGACCGTTGATAAAGACGGTCCTGTGTCTAAACCTGCATTCTATCGTTTCACAGCAGGAGCCACGTTAAATGGTTGTAAAGAGACAAAAAGCATGACAGGTTGTCAGTCCAGAAAGGAGGCCACAATTCATATCTTTTTACAAACGGGTTCAAATTTGGTTGATCTAAATCGCTGGTAAAGAAAAAAAAGAAAGATGAATCAAATCAGACTTTTTGACCAATTTGATCTGATTTCCAGGTGAAATGGCCACAAACTTGTGACTACGGTTTAGTAGCCAAGTGTTGTCGGCTTACCAGCATAGGTGGGTGGGTGGCTATTGCGGCACTTGTGGTACCACCCACACATCCAAATATGGAATCACCCAGTTTAAGAACAAAAAGCCCGTTGACCGTGAAACCAATCAGTAGACTGCAGAGTCAAAGGCTGACGTCACGCTGGCCATCTTTATGTCCCTTCAATGGGGTTTAAAGTGTCACCATCTTGGATTCACGCTTGTGAGCTCAAGTTGTTGAAAATGATGTGGTGTATTCGCACTAATTGTGTTGCCTCGTTCGCCCACTAAGGTCTACGTCCTCCACATTACCACAAAATCAAAGCGAAAAAAAGAAAAAAACTTCAGCAGCCAACTGCATCACTGACTTGTTCCTGCACAGTTATTGATTGTCTGTCCAAAGCCTTATGTAACGGGTTCCCCTGTGCAAAAAGCCTCATCACTGTCCAAAAAGCCATTAAAAAACCCTCGGTGGGCATCACTGTGGATTATGTGTTCCCTGATGGTGGCAGTTATCCTGCCAGAGATACTCAGCAGAGCAGCAAATGTGTATAAATACACCAAAGTTAATGTGTTTCATTCCCAGGGAACGTGTGTTAAAACTTTTGTGAGCGTAATCACCTCTGCAAGATTTTTATTTTTGCGCCTGTTGGAACAAACCTCACCCACCCAAACTTTTATGGCGTCCAGTTCTCTATGTTTTCTAATCTTACAGATTATAACAGAACCTGTTTGAAATGTGAATTTCTTTTTCTTTTTTTTTAAACATTTTACATGTGTCATTCTTTCTGCTCTCTCGGCAGGTCTGATTGTATATTTCGGGATGATGGTCGGGGCCTTCCTCTGGGGGGCGCTGGCCGACCGGATAGGCCGCCGGCAGTCGCTGCTCATCTCTCTGTCCATCAACAGTGTCTTCTCCTTCTTCTCCTCCTTCGTGCAGGGATACAGCACCTTCCTGCTCTGCAGACTCCTCTCAGGCGTCGGGTAGGTTTTTCCTTGAGTTCAGGCAGTCTGATTGGAAGTTGGGAATTCGGCTCAGATTCAAGAGTCATTTTCAAGTCAATCGCCAAAGTAGAACTTGTTTCTGTTTTTCTTTTTTTTTTTAACCTGCACTAACAAATAAACCAGAGAGTTTTGTCCTGAATTTTAGTACAGCAGCATGCTGTCAACAAAATACTTTGAGAAAATAAGCTTTTCTGGAATATTTCAACTTTAATCAGGCTAATTGCCAGCCAGGAACCTTTTTCAATTGAACACTTCATTTATGTTTCCAAAAATGGTTTCAAATCTTATTTATCTGATACAATAAATTCATTTTCTTCAAGTTGTAAATTGTAATTTAAAGAAATTAGTATTTCAACATGAATCAGGGATATAAATCAAAATAGAAAAAGAGTTGTATGTGATAATGATAGAAAGAAAACAAAAGTTGGCTGTTCCAGCAGTTAAGTGAGGGAGTAAATTGGAATCCTGGAATCCATTTGTGGTTAAAACCACAGTTCCTCCTCCGCACCGCAGCGAGAGTGTAAATAATGCAAAAGCTGTATTGAGCAAAGGAAACAAGCGCAGTCGTAAATGAAAGGTTAGAGGGGGGCGCTGGCACGTTTTTCACTCCTTCACCGTTGGTCACGCCTGCACTAGACTTCCTCCGTGTTGGTTGCGGTAGCACGAGGATGTGGAGGTCGTCCTCCTGCCTAATGCGCCCTTGGTGTCTGGCGTTAAAACATTTTGGAGGCGGTTTCCACCGTGACCTCAGCTGCTCTCTGCTCTGTCCAGGATCGGTGGCTCCATCCCCATCGTCTTCTCCTACTACTCGGAGTTCCTGGCCCAGGAGAAGCGCGGCGAACACCTGAGTTGGCTCTGCATGTTCTGGATGATCGGGGGAATTTACGCCTCTGCTATGGCCTGGGCCATAATTCCACACTATGGTGAGTGATCTAAAGTCTGCTGATGTTTTTTTGAGCTCAACATTTTTGGTATTGCACTTATTGTCCACATAACACGTGATCATTTGATTAGATTAGATAGACTTAAACCCAGGAGGAGGGCATGGAAGAAGTGACTAGTTGCCAAACTGATGTCAAATTTAATGCAAGTGTTACAGTGGCATTTTTTCCACGCAAAATGTAAGACAGGAACTGCCTGAAGAAACAGAGAAAAGTGCAATATTGCCCCAGTCTTAAGCGTGAATGGAGCCATTTGCCGATTTCAATGTTTCAGAGTACATCAAATATCTAAAAACACAAATGTCTTCGTGTTGATTGGATGTCTATAGGTTGGAAACCTCTGTAATCTGGAAGAACGAAGCAAAGATTTAGTTGGAATGAAGTGAGCTTCTTCCTTAAAACCTCCATTTTAAAAATGCTGCCGTACGTCCAGGGAATAAAAACACATCAGTGCTGCTTCTGCAGGGAGGAAGAGAAATAAGAGCGTGGATCTGTGTCCTCTCACATAAAGCAGACTGGACTTGACTTTGTTAAGATGCAATGTCCGACCCTGACGGTGCTCCATCACAGTCTGACTTGCGCCTGTTGGCCTCGGTGCAGTTTTAAGCTGTGTGTTTGTGTGGGGCTGGTTGTGTCTCTCGCAGGCTGGAGCTTCCAGATGGGCTCGGCATACCAGTTTCACAGCTGGCGCGTCTTCGTCTTGGTGTGCGCCTTCCCCTGCGTGGCCGCCATCGCCGCCCTCAGTGCCATGCCAGAGAGTCCCCGCTTCTACCTGGAGGTCTGGAGCTGCTGCCCACCACACCAAATAATCCCGTAGTCAAGTCTCAAGTCTTTGTGTGAAAAGTCTGAATTAGAAACACGGGGCTCCTTTTTGTCCTCACAGAATGGCAAACATGACGAGGGCTGGATGATCCTGAAGCAGGTTCACGACACCAACATGCGGGCCAAGGGATACCCAGAAAGAGTGTTTTCCGTGAGTGACTCCAACTCCACGAGTTTTTAATTGTACAAAGTGCTGTGCAGGAGCTCTAAAGAAAGACAGATCTGGAAGAAAAAGAATTGGCTTCGAAGAAGAAGAAGAAGAAGAAGAAGAAGAAGAAGATAAGCCGAGTTGAAGTGACGTGGAGTAAAAGCCTGTTTTCCAGTCGGAGCTGCAACTTTATCAGATTTCTGACTGGAACATCTTGACCCATTTTATATTGATCCTGGTGCAGAAAAACAAAACGTGCAATTAGATTTGAATGTTTCATTTCTGACGTCTTCAGTGAATTCTGTGTTTCCTCAAACGACTGCTTTTCCAAACTGCAAAATAGCAAAATACGAAGAAAAGCTCCTCGTGAGTTTCTCACATTGCAATAAAGCTTGTGGCCTCGACGCCTGACTGATCGCCATCTTGACATCTGGCTGCACTGGTCTGGTGTCTCTTTGCTCCAAGGTCACCACCATCAAGACAGTGAAGCAGATGGACGAGCTGGTGGACTCCGGCACCGACACTCCGGTCTGGCAGCGCTACCGGCTGAAGATCATGAGCCTCTCCCAGCAGGTGAGCTCAGCCCCGGAGCAGCGGGAGCGCTGACTTGTTTACAGCGGCCAAAAAGCCAAAGGAAAGAGCAAGCGGATGAGTGTAGCCGTGGACCACAGCGGTAACCATAGTATCACGACGCATAAGACACCCCAGAGATTAGATAAGTTGCAGTCAAGACTTGGGTTTGAGCGCGCTGCTGCTAACGTTCCCTGGTGGGATCGGCTGAAGCAGAGAGTGGAGATGAAGGCGTGGGCAGCGAGCAAGAACACAAGTAGCTGAGAGCACTTTGACTTTGAGAATTAGAACGGAAAACAAGGAATCAGCGCTGCTCATTGGGCTCGACATTTCCACTGTAACACAAGCTTCAAAATTCTCCTCTTTTCATTTATTCGTTTATTTTTGTCAATTGATTTGCATCAACTTCTGTTTTGCCGTCGGGGACAGAGACCTGCGTCGCACGGCATGTTGTTGCAGCCCAGGGAACTTTGCCGGATTGTTAATTTTGCATGCAGCCTGCGTCGGCCAGTTTAGACGCCTACACTTTACCTTCAGAACGAGTTTCTGCACCAGTGGCAGAACGGCCCATGATAGAAAGGTAGATATTTGGACATATGAACAACGGGAAAGTTCTTTTTTCCCCCATTAATGCTTTTTTAAGGGAAACGTTTCAATTTGGATTGTTTTTATCCCCCGTCTATTCATCCTTGAAGGAAGTAATAAAAGCGCAGATTCTAGACGCCACTGCAGAATGAATGCACCGTCATCCTGCAGGGGGAGCCGGCCTCCTCATGCTATTGACACCAGTTGCCCAGACAACCAGCCTGTTTCTCCCCCTGCAGATTCGGACCAACATCCTGGCCTGCTTCAGACCCGAGTACAAGCGGACGACCTTCATGCTGATGGCAGTTTGGTTCACCATGTCCTTCAGGTAAGCGTCCCACTGGCTCCGCCTGGTGGCCACTCAGGGACTGTCCCCGGACTCTCTCGTCTCACTGCTGCCGCTGTGACACCGGCCCCCAGAGTCCATGATGGCGGCCAGAGGCGGTGCTAGGGTCTCTAGGGGCTCCAAGCAACTGCCTGGCTTGCCTGTGCGCAGGCCCCGCCCCTGATGGCGGCCCGTTCATTTCAATGAAGTTGCTCACCCAGCGCGTACGGCCAAAAAGTTTTTGACTTCCGCATTAATGGGCCCATAGAGCATGCGCAGTAATGTCACTTCACATCACAGTGTCACATCATGCCACATCATCATTGGCCAATCAGAGCAATTCTGGAGAACATCAGGCGGTGACGCTGGTTTTAAACTCTTTTCTGGTGATTTTCTGGCCTTTATCGTTATTTTAAACGACTAAAAGACCAGAAGTGAAAAATCTACCATAGAAAGATTTGCTATGAATCGCATTTCAGGTCTCAGTCGTACTGTCAGCCGTTTTAAAGGCCTTTATTTTTGTATTGCGGCCTATGGGTAGTGCATTACCTCGAGTGGCCACTAGAAAACATCGGCGCACCACCATATTGCCAGTCTGGTAATACTTCTAATACTTCCATGCTCTGACCCCTCTGCAGCTACTACGGCCTGACGGTGTGGTTCCCGGACATGATCAAGTACATCCAGAAGCAGGAGTACGAGTCGCGCACCAAGACCTTCACCGGGGAGCGGGTGGAGCACATCACCTTCAACTTCACCCTGGAAAACCAGGTGCACCGCCAGGGCCACTACTTCAACGACAAGTAAGACACTGGTAGCGCCTGAAGAGGGAGGTTTTCTCCCAGTCGCCCGGTTAACGCCTCTTGTTGGCCTGAACCAGGTTCCTCAACCTGAAGATGAAGTCCATGGTGTTTGAAGACTCCATATTCGAGGAGTGCTACTTTGAGGACATCACCTCCACGCACACCTTCTTCAGGAACTGCAGCTTCGTCGCCAGCTTGTTCTACAACACAGGTTAGTAGAAACACTGATGGGGATGCAGGTCCAGTGGGAGGGGAAGTACTTCTCAAAGTCTTCCCATCATCCTTTGCACCCTTCTGCTGGATTATGATGACAGCGGCACTAAAGGCTACTGGCCCCTGGGATTAGTTGGAAGAATTTTTACTGTTTGCTTTAGATTCCGGGTCTGATTCTGAAACGTCCTTTGACAACTTCCTCTTTTTGTGTCCCCACATGCCTGAAATTGACCCCCTGTTTATGGTCAGCGTCTTTACTTTAACGACTGCTCGGCTATTTTAACGGTTTGGCTGCAGGTATTTTGGGGATTCCCATGGTGTGTTGTTTATAGGGGTACAAATCACCTCACAGACTGCAGAAGGAGGGAGGAGGAAATATTAACCCAGGGCAAAATATATTTTAGACTGATGATTTACCTGCAAATTTCTAAAAACGAATCTAAAAACAAAAATCGTGAATGCAACTCTCCACCGATGAAAGATGAAACGGTGCCGTTGACGCACCTCTTTGTCTTCCTCTTGCATCAGACCTGTTCAAATACAGGTTTGTCAACTGCAAGCTGATCAACAGCACCTTCCTCCACAACAAGGAGGGCTGCATACTGGACTTCAGCGACGACTTCAACAATGCCTACATGATCTACTTTGTCAACTTCCTCGGCACTTTGGCTGTGTTGCCTGGCAACATCGTGTCGGCTCTACTCATGGACAAAATTGGCCGTCTGAGGATGCTGGGTAAGGAGGTCGGACGCGTGCACGTGGCTCACTTGTAGCTAGCTCGCCGTTGTCTTTTAACTCTGCGCAACACCCCCCCCCCCCACCCCCCCCACTCCACTGCAGCGGGCTCCAGTGTCATTTCCTGCATCAGCTGTTTCTTCCTGATGTTTGGCAACAGCGAGTCGGGGATGATTGCCCTCTTGTGCCTGTTTGGAGGTATCAGCATCGCCTCGTGGAACGCCCTGGACGTGATCACGGTGGAGCTCTACCCCTCAGATAAAAGGTGACAGAATTTGCAAAAAAAAAAAAAAAAAAACAACAACCCAGAAATGTTCTTGCGTAGAGATTACTCAAAACTCAATTTTCAAAATCCACCTCCCGGACCTGTGGACTTCACAAACATGTGGAAGGTTCAAGAAAACAGAATGTTAGCTGCAGGCAGTACATGCTGTAAGCAGAGTGCTAAAGATTAAGATCTTTTTTTTTGCTAGCGTGAGAGCTGGATAGCGCTAGATCTGGATCCTTGGTCAGTGCACATGATTAAAGAAAAGGGGAACGATGCTAATCTACATGATGCTGCATATACGCAAGTGCACTAAGGGTGTGTATGTATATATATATATATATGTGTGTGTGTGTTTTTTCTTGCTGTGTGCTCTACATTTCACTCAAATGCATAATCTTGTGAAATATTACTGAAACGCCACAATACACCACCTTCAGGTGAACTATAGGAGTCTTGTTGTTGAATCACCGTTGAAAACAGACTTTTTGCCAGTTGCTCTGGCACAACTTAGCTGCTGTCCACATGTATCTTATATATTTGAAGGTTTCTTTCTGTTGTCCCTTTCCCTTGTGCAGGTGCACGGCCTTCGGCTTCCTGAATGCACTCTGCAAGCTGGCGGCCGTCCTGGGCATCAGCATCTTCCAGTCGTTTGTGGGCATCACCAAGGCCGTGCCCATCCTGTTTGCCGCCGGCGCCCTGGCCGCAGGTAGTTTCCTCGCCACCAAGTTGCCCGAAACGCGAGGCCAAGTGCTGCAGTAAGACCGGTGACCAGCAGAGGGCAGCAGAGCACAACCTGAAGCGACTAGAGCCCGACCGTAACCCCGAGAACCTCAGCGCCGCCGCCACCCCCCCCCCACCCCACCCCCACCTTAAGCCCAGAATCCTATGAAACTGAAGCGAGTCACTCACAGTTTTACAGCGCGCCGATGCTCACATAAAACCACGTCGCTGTAGCGACTGGACTGCATCGGATGAGGGGATCAGCTGTTGCATGTTCAGAACGCATCAAATATTGTGTGAAAAGTGGGTGATGCAAAGCAAACAAAGAAAAAAAGCAACAACAAAGGGATGAAATCTTGATTTAAAGGTTGCTTTTTTCTGACTGGCTGACAGATTTTGTTTTTTGTCAGACATTTAAAGAAGCTGCTCATCGGGAAAGGTTTTGCTCCGCGTGTTTTGACTCTTCAGCTGTAGTTGCAGTGTTGTTGTTTCTACTCTGTGTGTAGTGATTCAGTGCTGGTTCTTTATTTTCTGTTTCTGGTACAGTTTTTTGTTGAAAATGTCAGCCCAGTGACAGGCGGCCGCTGAGGCCTGACTCAGAGCTCCTCTGTCCTCTGCAGAGACCAAAACGTTCCAGTGACTCTTGGTTTACTCACAAAACAAAAGCCCAGACAGATATTTCCTCCTCATCCCCTGCATGGAGCCATCTTCTCCTCCACTTTACAGCCTCCAAGCACACGTGAGGGTGACAACGTGTTTTCACGGGATTCTCTGCTTGCAAATGGGACCCAGTTACTCAGTGTTCAGTGTTCAGCCGGTGTTTGTCCTCGTCCTGTTGTCTGTCTGGATCTTTGATCAGCGCTAAATGTTCTTTTAGTTATGATATATGTACAAGTCTGTTGCGGGGGTCTGTCCACGTGTGTGTCTGTGTGTCTGTGTGTGTGTGTGTGTGTGTGTGTGTGTGTGAGAGAGAGAGAGACTGGTTGGTCCGATTCAACTCCATCCCTTCACCCATACCATGGCAGCCACGTAGACCATGTGACTACTGCCCAAGCAGAATATTTCACTTGGAAATCATTAAATCAGCGTAGAAGTCATGCCGTAGCTCAGGTGCATCGACTGCCTTCATACAGATATAAAGAAAATCATACTCGTAGGCACAAATAGAGGACCAAAAGAACAGCGAGTTCAGAAATCCATCAGGCAGTTTGGCACAAACACTAACTTTTATTTTTTTCTAATTTCAAGGGCTTCAGTCTTTCCTGTTTGTTCTTTTAAAACTGAATCTATCAATTCTGCCGAGGGAAAAGCTTAAGAGCGCCGCCCTCGAGTCACTCAATCACCACCCGGCTGTCATTCCAAAGGTCGACAACATCATTGTGTGCTGACAATCAGCAGCGGGGGCGGCAGACACTGCTGGCGACTCCACCGTCGCAGTTTGTCTCATGAACCGTGTGTGTGCGTGTGTGCGCGTGTGTGTGTGTGTTCCCTGGCTCTAAATCGTCCCACATATTTTTCTACTCTTTTTTTTCCTTTTCTGTTGCGGCCTTCTGCATCCCCGTGATGAGCGCCGCAACCTTTTTTTGGGGGGGGAATCGGGGAAATGAATATTTACACTCCAAGAAGGGAAAAGAAAGCAACCTAATGCAGTATGTGCAGTACAGAACTTCCTGTTTAGTTTCTCCAGACCCGGGTGCTCTTTTGCTAACCCCATCTGCGCAGGCTTCAAAAAAAATGGAAATAAAACATAGGTTCCAAGTCTGTGAGATAACATGTGACCTTTTCTCTGCGCTTGCAAAAGGTACAGGCGGGAAGAAACTCAGAGACGGCTTCACTCTTCCTCCCTCCTCAGATCCCTCTGTACTCGACCGACTGTGACGCATGTTTGTATCGTATCGTCTGACTTCTTGGGCGTTCTGTTTCTTGTCCGACGCAAGAACTAGTGTTCTCATTGTCGTATGATGACATAGTTTTGTTGCTTGCAGTGATTGTTCTTAATCAAAAAGTGGGATTTCTTTAAAACAAAAAAAAGAAAAAAAGTGGTGCAACTTGAGTATGTGTTTCGGAAAGTCAGTTTGTGGTGACTGTGCTCCTCGTTTACCCTTGGACCCGGCGTTACTCTCCTTTAATATTGATATAATATGCCTGAATTTCCGAGGAGGACGCTTGCGAGAGTGGGACTCATCTTGCCGCAGGGGTGCAGGACTGAGCCAGAAGGAAAAAAAACGGGGGGCAACGTGCGACAGAAAAATGTGCAAAGTGTCTAGTTTGACCTGCAACCTGTTTGTGCGTTAAAAAAAAAGGGGAGGGAAGAATGAGCAATAAAGTTGAGGCGTTCCCCCAGGGTTTCTCTTTTTAAATTGGGAAGTAAAGGTGGGAAAACTGCTCACACGGACATCAAAAGAGCCCCTTCTGTCAAATTAAAGCCCCTGTTCCAAATGCTAAGAGTTTACTATTTAATGTTAACTATGAGTAGAATGTCTATTCTATATAATATATATATATATATATACACATATATATATGAATATACATATCTGTGTATAAACTCTCGGCTTGCTGGATAAAGTTTTATCTACTGCAGCCAAATCGCCAAAATAAAAGTGACCACCACTCTTACGAGTTAAAGACGGAGGCCGAATTAAAAAAAAAAGAGAAGGGACGGAGGCATTTTTATGGCATGGTGTCTGTTTTCTCATGAGCACACACATGGACCCTGAATGGATCCTGACGGGAAACAATGAAACAAAAACCAAGGGACCAACCCATGCCAGAAAACGACCCCCTGACCTGCAAGAATCCTTCCCTGCAGCTCAGACTGAAGGAAACTTCTGTATGCGTTTTTCTTTGGTTTGACTGTGACCAGTTAACTAAAAGGTTCGACTCTAAACGTGAGTTCAATTTAAAAGAGAAACGTATATATATTAAAAAAAAAAATCAATGTAAAACGTGTGTAGAAACTGTAGATGTTTGTATGTGCAAGTTTGGAATTTGTGGAACAAAAAGATCAAGGAAAACAAAGACAAAAAAAATGAATATGACACAAATCTATTGCGTGTTGTCTTTGTGTTTTGTAAATGAAGACTGAACATCTTGGTAAATTCAGTATTTATTACTTCTGGATATTGAGAGTATTTTAGTGACGCTGAAAAAAAAGAAGGTGCTGTATTTATTTTATGTGAGAGTTGTTCATTATGCTGAAATGTGCACTGTGGTGCCATTGGCTCAGATCAATGATAAATCATAATGGAATTAAAATAAAACATGGAGAAATGAATTCAAATGTCATGGTTTGCATTACAAAACAAAAAGAAACAAAAGTTTATGGAGCATTTGCAGAAAGTACCATCGACTTCCACAAGTGCATTTCAGCCCAACCTGACTGAGCATTTTTTAATTTCTGGGCAGTTCATTGATGAGACAAAAGTTATGAATTCCAAAACATAACACTTTATTTGCAACAAAAGTTGAAAACAGTTTTTTTTTTTTTTTTTTTTTAAATGTAGGTTACATGATGGGGAAGACAGCATGGTGCGCGATTCCACAGTGGTTGTGTTTGTTGCGCGCCATCTTGATGTATCCTTTGTCCCCGAAGTGAACTCCCCAACTGCAATAGAAAGTTCACCATCACACACACACACCATCACACACACAATCACACACACCTGTTTTTCACCAGCCAGTAGTCTTGCCCCTCCTCTGTGCCGTAGCCCACCACCAGCACGGCATGGTTCACATGCCGGGTGCATTTGGCGTCCATGTACACACCTGCATACACCCAACCCCCCACAGAAGTCAAGCCAAGACTAAACTAGATCAAAAATGCACAGTCGATTTAATAAAAAAAAAAAAAAAAAAAAAAAAAAAAAGCGGACGGCTGTCGATGCCAACCGTGTTTGTAAAAGGCAAATTTGCGGTGCCTGCAGTCAATGGCAACAGAGATGGGGCCAATGTTGGCCACGGCTGCCTTCAACCTGTCCTCGTCCCCCGCTGGCAAGGACCAGTAGGCGGTGCATTTCGCCGCCCGAGACTTGTTGCTGTACCTGCATGGGCCGGACTGAGAAGAGAAGTGGCAAAGATGTGCGAATCAAGGGTTTGACCTCGGAGGGAATTGTCAGCACCGGCAGCGGCAGCTCTACCTCGGCTGTGTAGGGGTAGGCAGCGTCGGCGTCGATGCCTCCGTTCAGGATGACATAATCGAAGGCATTGATCATGGAGCCGCCGTCGCAGCCGTGGTTCCCCAACATTGTTGAACAGTCCAGCAGATTCTGCGGACTGAGGGGCACCAGGACGCCCGTGGTCTTCTTGAGTTGCCCCTCCAGTGCTCCCACAGCACTGAAGGCCCAGCAGGCGCCACAGGAACCCTGCGAGATAAGAGGCGCGGAACCTTGCACCATTGCTCAGCTGCCAGCAAACAGTAAGGAGCATTTATAGTTGGTCTTTATATTGCAATTGACTTCAATTCACTTCCAGTGAAAGTAGGAAGCCACTGCTGACGGCTGCTCTTTACCACAGAAGAAAGGAAATCAAAGATGCTACCACGTTGACTCACCTGAGGCCGGAGATTTACTCCGCTGCATTGCAATCGTGGGACCTCACCTGTGATTTGACCTCCGACACCATCCCGAAGTTTCTCCAGTCCAGAGAAGCCTGCAGAGGTTTTGCCACCCAGGTGGAGATGTTGATGGAAATCCTGTGCGGGTCAGAGGGCACGAAGGTGCCCATCAGCGTGTCCCTCAGCTCGTCAGCGGTCTACAGGTGAGGAGAAACAGACTGGACTGATAGGTTCTTGGACGCTGGAGATGACCAAAAACAACAGCGGCCCCTCCTCACCATGTCCCCCAGGTGGTTCATGGCCAAGCTGTAGGAGTGCAAACCCAACGAGCGTTCCAGGTTGTGGACGTTGATCATTTCCAGGTTATCCTGCCATATCCGCCTGCGACCCAACTCCTCAATCTGAAAATGGCATCAACACTGTTCCACATGACACAGGATCTCTGGGCCACCCAACAGGTACCACCAGTTGCAGCATTAAAAGGCACAACTTGTACCTTGTCAGAGTAGACTTTGCTGTGAAGCTTCTTCCAGAGGAGCCAGTGCTGGTCCAGGCCCGAGTCAATGAAGGCTGTCGCTAATCCCAACAGGGTGGTGAGGAGCACACTCCCAAACATTTCTCTGCCCTGGAGGAATCAGGGGAGCCTGGGTGAACTAACCGATACCTCTGTTTAAGACTGTGTAGAAAAAGCTGCCGCAGCTGACTGTGACACTCTGGCAGCTGACGCTCATCAGCGTTCACGAGGCCACTGGCCAAAGGTGTTCATTAAGAGGGCGTTCGGAAATATGAATGTTTACATCTCTAATAGGCCGCAGGAGCAACAACGGTGTTGGATAAAGGATCAGGTGAAGTCTTCTCATTACTGTTAGGAGAAGGGGAAAATGTGCCACTAGTGGAAAACGCACAGGGTGAACCTGAGGGTTCACTTTTGTCACTTGCACATTATTGGAACTGCAATTGATACTTTTGGACACTTGGGGGCAGCAGATCAAAACAATGTTTCATTATTATTTGGCTTAATTCCTTTATAAACCTCCTTATTTTGAATCCAAATATAGTAATTCCCATGTTTTTATGTTCATCCTCTGTGTCAAGAATTAAGAAAGTATTCAGAAGAAAGATCAATGAGTGCACCTACATCTTTAATTGTGCAGTTTAAAAGAGGTTTTACATAATCTATTTAGGAATTGCATTTATTTATTATGCTACTCATTTGCCCAAATTTACAGAATGAAATAGGTCCTTTACACTTGTATCACATAGCAATGAAAAATAAAGAACAAAAGAGACAAACTGAAGCATCAGCAATAACTCAGGCACAACCTATTCAAGCAGAATGCAATTAAGAAATAAACATTCTCTTTATTTAATATACCAAATCCAGCTTTCTGTTATGTGGGGATTTTTTTTTTTTTTTTTAGAAAAAAAAATCTAATTTCCTAAATGAAACAGCAGACCCGGGCCTCTTCACAAGGTCGGGTAGACGGCGAAACTGGCAATCCCACAAAGATTCTTTTTGTTTCTGGCAATTCGAATGAAACCTTTTTCACCCCAAGTCGTTCCCCAGCTGAAAACAAAGACACACATTCAGAATGTAATGGCCACACTACAAATGTACACACGAAATGTAATAATTTCTTGTGTGATTTTTCAATAAAGATCTGGTTCACCTGTTTTTCACTAGCCAGAAGTCTTGTCCTCCAGATGTGCCATAACCCACCACCAGGACAGCGTGATTGACGAGCTTTGAGTTGCAGTTGGGGACGTTGTATAAACCTGGAAAAATGCGTGAATTTAAAGAGGCGGTATGTGATATAATCCCCACCACTAGATGTCTCTAGCTTTACGCCGCAGGTACACCAAAAGAAAATCGGCTCCCTGCAGTCGAACTGAATCTCCACAGAGCAAGCAAGGACATGCCAAGTCGTTTTGTGGACAACGCTAAGTGACAAAGTGAGTACACAATTTTGCAGCTAGAGGGCGCTCCTCTCAGCATTCCTTCTGTATTTTTTCTTTTGTTTTGTTTTCCAGTAACCTCAAATGTAGGCTATCTCTACAAGACTAGAAGAGTTTTTCTGTTTACTCTTCACTGGCTCAGTTCTCTGAACAAGAAGGTTGACACGGTTGCCACATGTAGCAAGATGATCACATGACCATGGCCAAGAAACAAGGGGCAGGAGAAACGGTGCACACAGAGGCCGCTGTGATGTCGCTAAGGTTTCCTGTCTATGCTGTACTTGTGGAATTATGTTAAAGATCAACAGATCTTGGAGTTGTGGCCTTCTGCTGGACACCTCCTACTGAAAACAGGGTTCTCTGCTAGGCGACGCCCCTCCAGCTCCACCTCACCTCCCCAGTAGAGATGGAAAGATGGCAGCTTGGCGTTGATGGCCACGGCCACCGGCCCCACTGATGCCACTGCCGCCTGCAGAGTCTTCTCATCTCCCTGCGGGAGGAGGCGGAAACTGGAGCAGCTGCCAGCTTTGCCCTTAACGGAATACCGACATATTCCTGTCTGAAGGGGGAAAAATTTCTATTTAGATTTAAATTCAGATTTTTTTAACAGTGAAATGAAACAATTAACGCAACAGATTTCTAAGGGTAAATTGGCTGGTCACCTTGTGTTCATAGGGGTAGAAGCTCTCCGAGTCGACGCCTCCGTTGCGGATGACGTAGCTGTAGGACTTGGTGATGGAACCTCCCCTGCAACCCCAGTTTCCCTCGCGGCCGCTGCAGTCTAGCAGGTTCTGCGGGCTGAGTGGAACCAGGACTCCCGTCCGCTTGACAATCTGTCCCTCGAGAGCCCCCAGAGAACTGAAGGCCCAGCAGGACCCACACTGACCCTTCAAAAATGTTTAGAACCACTTAACTCAACGAGGTGATCCTCAGTCCTCCCCTCTGGAGCTCTTTCTCACCTGGTTCTGGACCGGACTGACCAGGCCCTGCTCCCTCCAGTCCACTCTCCCAGGTGTGGACCAGCTCCTCATCTCCTCAAAGGAGGCATTTCTGACAGAATGAGGCTCCTCTGGCCTCAGGCGGTTCATCCCCTCATTGATTTCCTCTGTTGTCTATATGGAAAATAAGACTGTTAATATAGGAAATTGAGTGAAATATCAGAATTAGTCATTTCCTCCTAAGAGAAGCTCGTGGGCTGATTCCTGCTGGAAATCAATCAGGAAAATCTGAACCTCAATCCAAACCTCTACCTTCTCTGCCCACTTTTGTGTGGGCATGTTGCACACTTTGCCACAGTCACAATTGTTTAGATTGCATCTGGCACTTTGGATTAAATTAATCAGATTGCATAAAGGAAGATTAGAGCTGATCTATAAGGTCGGGGGTTTACATTAAGCCTACAGAGGGCGCAGCTTTAAACGCAGATTAACAATGTTAGGTCAGCGGCAAGCGTCTTGCACCACCAGCGGCCACTGGGTGTGAGTGTGCAGGTTGGGATGTTCGCTGTGTGTCCACTAGAGGGCTCCTGTAAAAACGTTTCTACTCAGAAGGTCCCACATTCTGCCTGTTTAAAGATGAATTATCTTTCATTTCACACTAAAGTGGAGTTGCCATGGATGATTAGAAAAAAATAGCCCTCTGTTTGTAGCATGAATTAAGCTGAGTATTATCTTCCTGATGAAGCTCATGCTTTGTTATAACTTCCACATTTGTCATGAAATGACAGCGCCATGAGCAACAACCAGATTGGGGGTGTTGACGCTAACCTGGATGGTGGTGGTATATGTGCCCTTTGTGACATCACAAGGGGGTCAAATTTGCATTTATCTCCTTGGCTGTGAACAGAGTGTTTGCTGTTGTTCCCACCAGGTCGGACAGATGGTTGAGTCCCATCGTGAAGCTGTGTTTCCCGGCCGAGGCCTCCTGGTTGTGTTGGATCACCGACCGCAGGTTCCTCTCCCACACTGCTCTCCGGAAGAAGATCTCCGTCTGAGAGCAAATGCCAGGCAGCTGATGGGTAGGCACAGTGCGGGTAAATGCATTCCCAGGGATGTTCACATTCCTACCTGGTTATTGTAACTCTTGCCGTGTTTGATTTTCCACTCTTGCCACATTTTGTTCACTGCAGAAGAAGTGCGGCTGCAGGTCAGACAGTGCAAAAGCACCATCACACACAAAATGTACATCCTGAATAAATAAATGGACAAACAGATTAGTGACAGTCACATTTATTTTCAAACAAAGTAACGAAGATACACATTATTTACAGTCAGAGTTGATCATTTGCTTTTGAAAATACTTAAAAGAACAAACATATTTTATTGTGCCATAGTTGGCATGGTCATTACGGTTAAAGTAGACAACTTTGCACCTCTTACATCCCACTTGAAAGGCAAGTAACATTGAAAAAATAATATACAGTCTTGGAGAGAGTGATAAAAATGATAATAATATGAAAAGGTAACTAAAAACATGAATAGAAATAAATAAACAAACAAATAAATAAATAAATGTAACAGCTGCCCGCATCTCAATCAACCTGCGTCTACCAGGTACTCAAATTACTCTGTCAGCCCTAACAACAGACACTTCATCTGCGGACCAGCGGACTGGGTAGAATTTCAAGTGTGACAGTTGGTCAAAATAATGAAGCAGTGATTCCCAGTGGGAATAAACTTTCTGGAGCAACTCCTGAAGTTAAATTGAATTCTTTCCAACTTTAATAAAAGCAAGCCATCATGCAGTCAGGCTTTGAAGGAAGGCTTCTGAGACGACTTCCACAGGAGGAGAATCTTCTTTTGAGCAACAAGAGTCAGAGTCAAAGGCCAAAACATTATTTTGTATGGTTGTGGTTGTAAACTCATCAGGTTGTGCACCAAATATGGCAGCGTGCGGAGACGAATTAACGTTTAGACTTAAAATGTCAGACGTAGATTTGAAAAATGATTACCAGTAGCTAGAAGGGTTTAGGGCTCGACGGAACATATGTGTAAGATTGCAGGGTGACTGAGAACACTTTAGTCATTTTGTATCATTGTACAGTTTGTATACAACACACACACGGTCACAAATCTTTTTCAAAAAGACTTCACAATAAATCTTCTTTCTTAGAGAGCGCTGTAATATTAGTCGTACTACTGCTACTGTTGCTCCCTTGCCGCCCATGATCTGCAGAGTTACTCTTGACTTTCTGTCTTTGCTCGTACACATTCCTTCAACATCTTCTCAGCTTTCATTTCAGTCTCAGCCTGACTCAAACCGCTAAGTAGCGTTTCAGCATAAAAGGAGAAAATAGTTTGTGTTTACCTCGTGGTTCTGTGATCAGCAAAGGTTATTTATCACAACGACCAAAGTGAGTCTGTTTCTCGTTGACCGGCGAAGCCCAGCATTTCAAAAAGAGGAAGTAGTTCTCTCACACACTGACACGCACTGTTGTTTGGACTATTTTTTTCTTTTCCAGTGCGTCTACACTCCAGTTTGTCATGTGAATCTAATAGAAAAGCAGCAGAATCGGGTTCTTCTTCTTTTTTTCCTGCAGAGTGTAGACAGCCTGAACTGTGTGCGAGATTCAATATTCTTATTGATCACTTTAACGCTGAAGGGTTTTTAATGACACACTGGAATGAAAATGAAACTGCATTTTTAAGCAGATTTTTTTTTGGAAATTAGAACGCAAATTTGCACCTCAGCCAGGTTGAGGTTGCAATGCGTGAATGAACAATTAACATTCTTTCCCCCCTTGACTTTAGCTCATGGTGCTGTGTAACTCAAATAATAACAACTTGACGTTGCTTCGGCACTCCCAGTTCCCAGGTGTCACCCAGGGAGCAGCAGTGACGAAACAGGATGCCACGCGCTCAGGTCCTGGCCGAGGATGCGTTTTGGCTTTTCTCTTCCTGAATCCGGGCTTGGACCGGGATTCGCTGATGAAGGCAGGTTCCCTGAGGTCGCCCACCAGATGGTGAAGTCCTGACTCAGCAGCCACTCCTTCCCTCTGGTGATCGTGCACCTTTTGGGACAGCTCGGGGTGCCGTCACAGCCGTGTGTGTGTGTTTTCACTGAATGACTGCACGTTTTTTTTATTTGCAATTAAATGTAGAATATTTTAAATCTCGCCGGGATTGACTGATCACACCTATTGAGAAGCAGCAGCTCCCCCAGGGTCTATTGAAACAGTGTGATCCCCTTCAGTTTGCAGGCAAGCGTGTTGCTCACATTTTCTAACAGCGTGTCCCAGGATACGCAGTCCGATAATATTTTTTGCTCAATAATTGACTGAAGAGGAGGCACATTATGTGATTATGTGACCTGGAGACATAATTAAAAAGACAGTAATGGATCCTCCTGCATGCCGAGGGCCCCCGGGGGACCTCAGACCCATTTTTCTCCTATATTATCTCTTATATCACAAGCTGTACACGGTGTCTCACACGCAGGAACGCCTCAGTTCCAGTTCCCACTCGATAGCAACAGGAAGACGCTTGTTGAAGGTCCTACATTGCATAACATTAACTTTACCAACGTTTTCTAACGCCATTTGTTGCCAGGGCAAGTCTGCAGCCCTTCGTGATGTCACCAAAATACCTTATTCAAGGCGAGTCACAGCACCAGGAGGCTGCAAACAGAGGGCTAAACCTGAGGTGACAGAGCCTTTTCTTTTGCTGCTCCCTCTCTTTTGAACTGACTCCTAAAAAACATCCATGACTGCAATAATCTGCCCCAAATCAAAACTCTCACCAAATCCCATCTTTTAAAAAATTGCTTGTAATATATAATATATAAATATATGTTAGATATATGTTCAATACATTTTCTTTTTCTGTTGGATGTTGTTTTTTCTTTTGCTATGCTCTGTAAATTGCTCATGTATATGTTGTATAGCTTATGCATGTTTTGTAAAGTGTCTTTAAATAAATAATGCATTTTTGCTCCAAAAGAGTATGGAAAATAACAGCAGGTATAAAATAGGATCTTTATCGACTGTTTGAATTCAGCATACCAGGGTCACAACACAAGGGTGTGTGCTTGGGTGTGTGTGTGTGTGTGTGTGTGTGTGTGTGTGTGTGTGTGGGCTGCTGATTTCCCTTCGTACGTAGGTGCCAGCACCTGAATTCCTCACCATCTGGTGTCGCTCGCCAAATCTGTGTGTTTGGCTGACCTGTGCCTGCCTCCTGTCCTCCAGTGCAGCGCACTGGAGCCAGTCCAGGAGCTGGTGCATATAATCCCCCCAGCATGCGCCCGAGCGCCCGCGCATCCACAGCCTTGTTGCTGTTGCCATGAGGACAGCGAAGCAACAGGGGGACTGAGCCGCAGTGGCGACGCGCTTCGTCCACAGCTCCAGTCTTCTGCAATGGGGATGGAGGATGGAGGATTCTCTTCTTTCGTCAGGATGCATTTTTCAGGAGCTGCAAGACGCCGTCTGAATCGTCTCTGCTTTGTTGTTTTCTTGCAGAAGGGAGAATATAAAAGCGGCTGCTTTTGAACTCTTCTTTTTTTCCCTGACGACAGAATTTGGACAATTGATAATGAAAGGATGCACTGACGAGCCCACAGCGCCGAGGAGACGGTGAGTTATATCACTGAGCTGCAGCCTGCAATAGAACATGCACGCAGGCTCATCTCAAAAGCTGCACTTTTTTTCTATGTGAGCCCCTGTAGGTGTCAGGACTCGGCGGATAACTGTGATATTCCGCCTTTTGTGCAACTGTTCTCACTCTGCAGCATGTGCGCCCCTGGAGGAGTTCAGGAGGAGTCAGCTCCCATCATTCATTGCTCCGGGGAGCTGCTGTCATCACCAACTGTCAGGCAGTCCGCGTCCCCCGGCTCTACAACCCTGTCCATGAAACGGGCTCTCTAAAAAACAACCCCCCCACCGACGTCCTCGACGCTGTACGGCAGGATTTGACTCTGATGCAGGAAATGTGACAGCAGGTGACGATTTTCCAGGTGTCAACAGGTTGAGGTGAAGAGAAACTCTCAGGGAAGGTCTCCGGGCATCCTGAGTGTTTTTCTTACTGCCGCAGCTGCAGAGTGGTCCTCCCCTTCTTCTCACTTGCCCCATAGTGTTGCAGATGTCAGCGTAACAACAGGGCTGGCAGAACTGCGGGTGTCTTGACACTTTTTTAAGGAAGAAAAGAAAAGAGAAAAACAGCAGATACAAATCCACAGCTGCACTTCTTTTGTCTGTAGTCATGTAAGCTTCAATTTGTGCATGCATTCCATCAGTAAATAGTATCAAATGTGTTTTTTAATGCAAGGTTATGTGAAACCAAGATGTTTTCCAAGTTTGCATAATGTTTTGCATCATGTTTTGTTTGTTTCTGTACTGTCAGCGAGTTTCCTCGCAATGTTAAAAGCCTCCAGCCAAGTGTTGACTCCAGTCTCTGAGACCGCCTTGATTCCACCGCTAAACCGCTTAGTTTTGGCTGGAGGCTGTAAACAGAGGGCTAAACATGCTGCATCCTTTGAGATCTTTATAATTAATATCGTTATGCTGAATAAGACACACAAAACAAAGGAATTATTAGTTTAGAATATAACATGATACAATTAAAAATCTGAGTTTTACCACCTGCTGTATCTACTATACAAGAGGACGTTAACGCTTGCGGCAGCCTCATGTTATCTAAGTATTCATGTCCGGCCCCTTTCCTTTCCTTTCTGCTGTCACACCACTGTTGTTAATAGATAAGATATTCTACCAACATGCCTCAGAGTTGAGAGAAGCTCTAAAACAAGCAGAGGGATCCATCTACACTTTGCAGGGGGGAACTTTGTGCGCTAAGCAACCCTGTGTGTGCACTTTCAGTGTGTATGTATAGCTTGGATGTGTCCATTAAAGGTCTGAACAAATGCGACTTTGCCGGAAATACCAGCATCTCTGTATGCTTTGAGGAATCTTAATGGGAAACTTGCAGTGTTGGTCTCAGTTTTATTCTCAGTTTTATAGTCAAAATGACTCAGGACTTTTGAGCCTGTGTGGGCAGAATGTAAGACACATCAATCTGAGCTCAACAGCCCAGTCTTTTACAGACTTATGGGAGCTTTCAGCTGCCGTTCATGCTGGGAAACAGATGATGGCTAATTTCTGCAGTGTGCATGAGGTGGATGATGACGTTTAAATGAGGATAAATAAGAGAAGAGAGTCGAAACATAAAGACATAAAGAAAAACATTGAAATTTATACCAAAAGTGAAGCAACATCTGCCTAAACATTGTAGACCGGTGACCTTCACAGTTTGATAAAGATGATTCAGCGTTACAACGGCTGGCCACAGCTTTCTTTGCTTCCTGTTTACGCTTCAGCATCGCTATGAGTGTTCACAAAAAAAAAAAAAACCCTTTCCTGTCCCTTCTGGCTTTGACACTTAGACGCTGAGCAACATGTCTCGCTAACCCTTTTGATTATCTCCTTACGTTTCCTCTTCAGGCCACCAGATGTTTGAGGGAATCGCCGTCCACCACTGGCTGTGCTGGGGCGCCCTCTACCTTTTGGCGGCTGCGGTGCCGTCAATGTCCGCGGGCCGCCGCTCGTGCCCTCAGCTCTGCCAGTGCGACACCGTCCTGCTGGAGGTTAACTGCTCTGCCGGCCAGCTGACCGCGGTGCCCGACGGCCTCCAGCAGGACACCAAGGTGCTCAACCTGACGCAGAACAAAATCAAGACTCTGGTGCGCCAACAGTTCCACGCGTTGGCGCAGCTTCTGGACCTGGATTTGAGCGACAACGTCATCGTGTTGATCGAAGCGGAGGCCTTCCTGGGCTTGCAGAGCCTGACGACCCTGAGACTCGCTCGCAACCGCCTCAAGATCATCCCCGTCGGAGCTCTGGCTGGTTTGTCCCGGCTGAAGCTGTTGGACATTGGCGGCAACGAGATCCTCGTTTTCCTAGATTTCACCTTCCAGGACTTGGCCCTCCTGCAGGTTCTTGGAGCTGCGGGCAACGACTTAGTTTTTATCTCCGGCCAGGCGTTCGCCGGCTTGGCTAACCTGCAGGAGCTGCAGCTCGACGGCCGCAACCTCACCGCTGTGCCGACGGAAGCGCTCTCGCCGCTCGACGGGCTGAGGAGTTTCCGTTTTCACCGCCTGGGCCTCGCCTCGCTGCCAAACTACTCCTTCCACCACCTGGACCGTCTCAAGGAGCTGTGCATCTCAGACTGCCCCTTTCTGGAAGAGCTCTCGGGGAACAGCCTGTTTGGCCTGAACCTGACGTCTCTGGCCATCACGCACGCCAAACTCAGCGCCGTCCCGTACGTCCCCCTACATCACCTCGTGTATCTGGTACGTCTCGACCTCTCCTTCAACCCCATCACCAACATCGGCGGCAACCTGCTCGGTGACCTGCTCCGCCTCCAGGAGCTGCGTCTGGTGGGGGGATCCTTGCTGCGCATCGAAGTCGGAGCTTTCAGGGGTTTGGTGCACTTCAGACTGCTGAATGTATCCAGGAACCTTCTCAGCACCATTGAGGCGGGAGCCTTCCAGTCGGCAGATGCCCTCAAATCCCTGGGAGTCGACAACAACCCGCTGGCTTGCGACTGCCGGCTGCTGTGGCTGGTGCGGCGGCGTCTGAGCGTGGACTTTGGCGGCAGTCGGCCGACTTGCACCACCTCGGCTCAGCTGCAGGACTGGAACTTCCTGGACTTCACTGAGGCCGAGATCCCGGGGCTGCTCACCTGTCGGCAACCTCGAATCCTCAACCGCAAACCTCAAGAGGTTAGGGTGGACCAGGGCTACACGGTGGTGTTCTACTGCAACGTAGAGGGTGAGCCTCCACCGTCAGTCACCTGGCTGGACCCACAGCTGAAACCTTTATCTCCAGTTGGTCGGATACGGGCTCTTGCCAATGGCTCGCTAGAGATTCGGTACGCCCAACCTCAAGACAGCGGCGCTTATCTCTGCGTGGCTTCCAACGCAGCAGGAAACAACAGCCTCACCGTCAGCCTGAATGTCCGGGCGTTCCCTTCGCCTCTGAAAAACGCCTTCCGTCTCAACAGCTGGATGGCCTTTCCGACCGTCTCCCCGGGCGAGAATGGCACCCACGAATTTGCGTTTGATGTCAAAACGCTGCTGATTGCAGCCACAATCGGGTTCCTCTCGTTCTTCAGCTCCGTGAGTGTCTGCTTCGTTTTCATGTTCTTCTGGAGCAAAGGCAAGGGGAAGATTAAACACACGGCCACAATAGCATATGTACCGCGAAGTGCTGCGTCAAATAGTAAAGGAGGAACGGGCAACTACATGGAGACGAGCAGGTACACCATGAAACTAATATAACTCCATACATAAAAGTCTCATTTTCACCCCCGAAGGATAGAACAATTTAGCTGATCACAAAATGTACATTATTTTTTTTTTGTTTTTTTTGTTTTTAACTTTAAATGTTAAAGCATGCCAATGTCTTCAATGCTGGTGATCTCTATTTGTATATATATGCTCAATACAACCTTTATTGCAAGTACTTGAACAGTCATTACATTTAACAAATAAGTTAAGATTGTTTAAGTAAGAGCACTGCATGTGATGAATGTAGATAAATAATGACTTTGGATCCAGTTCAGTGTACACAACACTTGCAGCTAATCTGCATGGGGTGAAGGCATAATTGAATTGTATATAGCCTGCTTGTTTATAGCGCTATAGTTACATTTTTTGCTGTACACTTTAATGAATGTATGCACACATTTTTGATATATACTCAATAAAGATCTTCACTCTTAAAAAGTCGCATTATTATTTTCTACGTTTTCCAGAGGTCATCGGTATACGGTCCACACATTTTACATCTGACAGACAGACACATTCATTCATTCATTCATCTTCTATACCCGCTTATTCCTGTTCAGGGTCCCTGGGGTCTGCTGGAGCCTCTCCCAGCTGTCTTAGGGTGAAGGCAGGGTGACACCCTGGACAAGTCGCCAGTTCATCGCAGGGCCACATAGAGACAAACAACCATTCACACTCACAATTACACACAATTTATTTCACGATTTATTTCAAATTACACTCTCTGACCACTTCAAAGGACTTTGTGAAATAATTGCGCTATCTTAATCTGAACAAAATCAAACAAAATGAAGTTGTTTGTTTTGGCCACATACAAACAAATTACATATTTTTTCTGCAAAGGAGATAAGCAAAGACCCGCCCCTTCCTGCTTCTGATTGGCTTAGAGGTGAGCATATTAAAGTTAGGGATAGGGTTAATGGTAGCGGCAAGGAGTATTGGCCAATCAAAAGCAAGTAAATGCCGGTATTTACAAATACCAGCAGATCATTTGAAGGAGGCTGATCCGGAAGTTCAAACGCTTTCCGGATGTGTTTGCCGTTGTTTAGCTTCATTCATAGCTTTTTTTGTGTGTGGGAAATTAGTACATGAAGCGGTGGTCGTAACGCAAATAAACATGTTTAAGCATACTGTCAAGCTGGTAAAGAGAGGAACACGGTCATAATTGTAATATTCTGAGATACGGAGCAACAACGCTGGAGGTTAGCACGCCGCTGCTTAGCTGACGGGCAGACGTTAGCTTTTTGCTAACATTGTTTAGAATCAGCCATGACTCTCGCAGGCAGCCGCGAGCCCAGAAAGACTGCGGGAAACCGCATGTCTAAATTGTTGGATGCCGAAGAAGAAGACGAATTCTACAAGACGACTTACGGAGGCTTTAACGACGTGAGTAGTCAAAAACAGACGGAAATACAGAGCTGCTATGTTAGCATGAGCGCTATGCTAGCCTACGCTGCTACCTCTTCTAGGTTGAATCGGATGTGTTTAACTTTTTGTTAGTCAACAAACGCTGTTAAAGAATTTTGTATTTTCCCCAAGTAGTATAAATTATAGAACGTCACCGTTTACAGGCTAAATTAGCCTGTAGTGATGATGACTTTATTATTATGCGCTACTCGCATTCAGAGGAATAGACTGTGTAACAGAACAGGATTCTTATGTTTAATAATCGATAACTCACAGTTCAAGAACAATGAGTTCTTGGCAGATCGGTAACAGAAAAACCACACAGTTCTTAACACATTGTGACGACTCCGCTAGTGGTGGTGCCCCACAACGTCAGCATTTATTAGCAATTAGTTGTCAGAATTTTTTGTTAAAATGATTTGCAAGAATTTCCGTTGACAGAAACATTGATCATTTTTTTCTCTGATTATCTGAATCCGTTGTGTTAGTCACGGGATGAATTATGTGGCTCTCTTTTATTTTCATTTTTTTCTCTTAAAAGTAAAAAAAACAATAAATGTGTTATCAAAATTTTAAAATATATAGTAGAAATTGCCGTCTGGCTTTCTGGAGTTTTTCTGTTGGGTTAAAAGATGCAACCTGTGCATCTGGTAGCTTTTATCTGTTGCTGCCCATTGCCAAGCAACTTTGCTTGTTGTGACTGCAGTTTCCAGAAAAATTTGTAAAATTGATTTTTACAGCCAACCAGATTTTTGATTTAAGTGCCAATTCTCCCTGTCAAATAACGAAAGAGAGGCTTTGACAGCTACGAGCTGCACTCTGTTCATGCAACAAATGCCATTTTTTGATTGTGCCGAAAAGAATCTATTTTAAGCGCAGCATTTCAAGTCACTGACGTTTCTCTTCAGTTTGCTGCCTGAGCCAATTTTTCTTCAGCTACTGGTTCAAGGGTCCACATGTGTGGGGGATCTGGCAGCAGCCATCCTGTCAATTCTGGTGTTGGAGACTCAAAATGTTACTTTTCAAATTTGCAAGACTACTCAAGTCCTACTTGACACAGTCGATTCTCTAAACAGACTCCAGAGAGGATTGTGGATGTGGTTGCACTGAGATTGAATCAATACAAACCTCTTATTTGTTCTCTTCCAGGAATCTGGAGATGATGAGTACCATGGGGAACACTCCGACACAGAGGATGAAGTGGACAGTGACTTTGACATCGATGAGGGTGATGAGCCCGACAGTGACCAAGAAGAGGATGCGCCTCGGAGAAAAAGCCGGGTTGTGACCAAAGCGTACAAGGTAGAAACTATAAGAAGAAGCAGAATTTTAGCAGTGTGCTAAAAAATAATCAAAATGTAACTCAAGAATTGTATTTTGTTCTTACTGTCTTCCTAAGGAACCTATAAAGGTGGTCAAACCAAAACCAAAAAGACCCTCGGAGGAACAGAAAAAGACAGAGAAAACAAAAGTGGAACTCAAACGCAGAATTCCACAAGAATTTCAGGACTTTGGTGAAAGTAAGATTTCTGCAAAAACTGATTCTCACAGAAAGTTACAGTTGAAGTGACCTCCCGTGTAAATATTGTGTGACAGTCTTGTGTGTCAAGTGACCTTGGCAACAGCTTCTTTTATGATCATTTAACAGTCATTCTGTGATTCATTTAAAAACCAAAGATGGTTCCTTTGAATTCTGATACTGTTCATTGCCAGTATATGTTCTCAGTTTGTCATGTTCAATGTTGTGTCATCTCCACTCTTTAGCCCGGAAGTCTGTGCGTCAGTCCACCAGTGAACACACTCGGAAGACTAACTTGCGCTTGCAAGAGCGTCAGGACGCCCCCCGGAGACGGCGCGGTGCTCATCGTGATCGGCCCCTCACGCAGGAAGAGCTGCTGGCTGAGGCCAAGATAACAGCTGAGCTCAACATTCGATCTTTAGGCAAGAGCACGTTGGAATAAATCACATTTTTATCTTTTTCCCTTTGGCATCACATGGAAATTGTGTCTTGTAAAATGTTGAAGTAAAGCAGCAATGGATTATTGATGTGAACCTTTTTATGCATTTATTTTTATCTATGTTTACAGCACAGTAGTGCTTTTTGCACCATTTTATGACCCAAAGAAAGATAGAAATTCATTGTAAAAGCATAAAATGAGTGTTATTGCACCGATGCAAGGTGGCAACTTTGCCATGTTGGTCACTTTGCGTTTCTTCCTGCCTGGTGTAGAAAACTATGAGCGTCTGGAGGCGGACAAGAAAAAACAGGTGCACAAGAAGCGTCGCTTCGAGGGCCCGACCATCCGCTACCACTCGGTTCTGATGCCGCTGGTCTCTCACTCCATCTTAAAGGAAGAGAACGTGGACGTGGAAGGGTCGGTATCAGATCTCAAGGGCAAAGCTTGATCCGGCTCTGTGTTTTTCTAACACGCAGTTCTATTTCATGATGAAGGTTGGACCAAGACATCCCCCAGTCGGCGCCCCAGAACCCCTCCACGCTCTCCCAGCAGCCGGCCGGAGGCCTCTGCTCCCGCACCTACATCACCTTCAGCGACGACGAAGCCTTCGAGGCGGCGTTCCCACCCGAGGCCCAGTCCAGCCCCCAGCTGCCCGTGCAGGAGGTATGTCCCGTCACCCACAAGGCGGCGCTGTACAGGGACCCCGTCACTGACATACCGTACGCCAACGCGCGCGCCTTTCGGATCATCCGGGAAGCGTACCGCAAATACGTGGCGGCTCACGGCTTCCCCAACACCTCGGTGGGAAGCTCGGGACTCGAGCCCTCGGCCGCCAAGGGCGCCCGCCACAAGATGCTCGTCAAGCAGAGTGCAGTGGGAAGTTAAGACGCCTTCCGCTGACCGTCTCCCTTCTTTTCTACGTTGGTCATTGCATTGGCCTGAGTGGTGCCGCTGGATCACTGACACAACGAGCCCCAGTCAGCAGGCAAACGGAAGCTGGACTTTATTCTGTGCTACAGTCGCCGAATCAAACAATGGGGTTGCGTTCAGGAACGCTGGACAACTGGATTTAAATCAGTGCAGGAAATCTGAAGCTCGCTGACTGCCAGTTGACAGCTGCCTCATTGAAGTGTAAATCTTCATTGTTGTAATATGATTTTCATGTGTTCCAATAATAAAAAAAAAATTGGATTTTAGAATCTTTAGTCTTGACTTCTTTTCTATAAACTGCTACTGTGTCAAATATATTGCCAACAGTTTTTTTTTATTTAAAATATTCTTCCATTTCAATTATTTTATTCTCCACTCTTGACCCAAACACGTTATCGCATCAGTCTCATCCTTGCCGAGTTGAATCTCTAATTCAATTCATTATTATCTGCTTATCAATACTAATTTAACCCTGATTTTCAAATACAGCACATTCCTTATATTTTATGTTTAATTTTCACTTTTTGACCCACATCAGTAGCTGCATTTCATTACCAAATCTAAATATCCCAATAAAAATGAAAACACTCCAAGTGAAACTTCTCAAATATCGCTGAAAGGTTTAGAGGCTCTCATGAGGTGGTTTTTCAGGCGTGTCGAGAATCACGGCTTATGGGCTTCACCTCATTCAACGGAAACACCTGCAAATTGCAATCGTAATTTGTCAAAATTTTAGAAATATCGCTTTTATTTTGCAAAAAACGAAACGAACCTTGCTCCATCTCCTGTTTTTATGTTGGCATGGATTCTTTGTTCCTTCTGCATCTCCTTGCTGCCCATGGGTGTATTAAACTTTCCTTTTTTTAAAAATCCGTTGTTGGAGGCGATGGTGAGGTTTTTCTCCACCAAGGTTAATAAACCAGAGCTGTTTGTGTCTGCGGTGACGGCGCTGCCATGTCGACCACCTCCGGCCTTCAGATCGGCTTCCATTCCTTCAGGGACCAATAACAGAGTGGACAGCGAGCGCTTGACCAGCCTGGACACCTTTGACCTGCCGCTGCTCTGCTTTACGTCCTGCAGCCTCTGGGCTATCCAGGCTCTCGTTACATCAGAGACCACCGGGGAAGAAAAACACATTCACATTTCTTCTCTTGGATGAAAAGTCCCAAATCTGGTTCTTAAAAAATGTGAAACTAAAATTTGCCTGATATTTGTTTGAAAGGCTTGTGTTGGTCTTGCTGAGCAGGATGGCTTTGTCTTGATTGGCTGAGTGGCAACACTGGGCCTCATTTGTTTGGAATTTCTCAGGTGCAGAAATCCAGCAGCGTTTGTCAACACGTTCCTCAGCAGATGGCAACAACTCGCTGTTTTTTTCCCTCCCATTCATTTATTTTTTCCTTTTGCACGACGGCTCCTGCGTCTTTGCCGGGACCCTTTTGCCGAATGTTGCGCTGCAGCGTGTTTTCTTCTCTTCTTCCCTCGACATTACCGTGATGTTGAGGTGCAACATCTTTGAAAGCAGTCGACTGTGTCTTTGTGCTGTGCAGTGAAATAAGTCAAGCGGCTACATTTTAGCTCTCGCTTCTTTAGTTTCTCTGTGAATTGAATTGCATAACTTTACATGATAAATGATATAGAAAACCCCCACAGGTCTTCAGAAGACCAAAGAGCAGAATTAGCCCTGTGTTTGCAGCTTCCTGCTAAAACCAATGTTTCTGAGGAACTTTGATGTTTTTGGAAGAAAAAGAAAAGCTCTTGGTGGGCGGAGCCAACGGCTGGCTGACTGACTGTGTTGACGCTTAACCTGGGAGAGGAATCAGTGCCCTCTGTGACATCACAAGGGGATGATTTACGGGAGTGTGACGAAGTACAGGACAGACTTTGAGATCGATTATTGATGGAGCACATTGGTAAAGTCTGTTTTGCATAAATTGGGAAGCTTAAACTTAAAGTGAAGACATATAATGAAAGATAAACCAACTGACGCGATGAAGCAAACTGCAATCTATTCTACAAGACAAAGGCGGCTAAAAAAAGGAGTGGTGGGCGTCGCGGTGACCCCGAAATAATCTCAGCAGCCCTTCTTCCTTTTCTTTCTAATCTATTATGTACCGCACACACACTCGCACTAGCTTTATAAGGCTGTGTGTGTTCTTGTTACTTCTTTTTTTATTATATATAATTTTTTATTTTTAAGCAAAATGATGTGCTGTGGAAAAAAAAAGAAAGGAAAGAAAAGCTGCGGGCTCTTGCCGTGTCACTTCTTTTACACTCGCACTTGCCAGCGGGGAGGAAGCACATTATTTTTAATCTTATCGTGTCTTCTTCGAATTTGATCAACCTCAGTACTTTGTTCCGTGAAAGCAGCGGCTGCCCACACAGTGTGCCACTTGCTTTGGCAGCGGAGAGAGAGAGAGAGAGAGAGAGAGAGAGAGAGAGAGAGAGAGAGAGAGAGAGAGAGAGAGAGAGAGAGAGAGAGAGAGAGAGAGAGAGAGAGAGAGAGAGAGAGAGAGAGAGAGAGAGAGAGAGAGAGAGAGAGAGAGAGAGAGAGAGAGAGAGAGAGAGAGAGAGAGAAACCCTCAACAAGCCCAAGACATTAATTCAAAAATAACAACTCATCCCTTCAAGCCATGATGATGATGAATTCAGTGTCAGGCTAAGTCGACGTCTCCAGCGAGTGGACGGATCCAGTGTATGCAAATATTGGCCCCTGGTGGAGTCTTCAGGGGTTCTCATGTCCTTGTTTTTCTTTTGAATTATAGAAACATACATTTAATTATTGGGGATGATCCTCTGCTGGAAATGACGGCCAGCTTTTGTCTCACGCATGCCGCACAGTACGTATGGTACAAATTGAACAGTTTTTCAGGATGGCAAGAGAGGAACTGCATTATCACTCGTCCTAGTGTGGTAGTTTCCATGGAGACGAGTGTAGGTGGTGTACTGTGCTGTACTCCTTCCCTTGTCCTCTCCCCTCTTCCCTTGCCCACCCTCTCCGCTCTGCTATCTGCAGCAACTTTCATTCCTTCACACCGGCTCAAACTGTGCGCCTTCATTTCTTTTTCCTTTTTTGTTTACTGCATGTATGCTTGTGTGTGTTTTTGCATTCTGTACAGTTCTCCGTATGAAGAATAAGCTTCCTCCTGCATTCAGGAAACCCAGAGAAACGGCCTGGACCTGAACAAAAGTTCTGCCTGGTTCTGAGCCCAGTAGGCTCCAGTCTGAACATTGACACTGGAAATCCAGTTCTTGTTCCCTCCGGTCCTCGTTGATTCTCATGACTCAGGTTGTTGGTTGTTTTGTTTTTGCTTTTTTTGAGCCACTCTGCCCCCGTCGCATCTTTTGGGGGATTTATCCTCCTCCATAAATTTGTTTCTTGCTGACCTTCCGATTTCTTGCACAGGGCTGTCAATCGCCAGCTTGTGCAGGCCACCCATTCTTTTTATCAGTTTCCATGGAGATGTGTGCGTGTGTGTGTCTGTCTGTGTGTGTGTGCGTGTGCATGCGAGTGAGGATGTACAGTGAAACAGTACGTCTGTGTCGTTTCCACTTTTTTCATGTATTTTTGCAGGCGGGCGGCCGCTTGTTCCGTCCAGGCCTGCAGCCCCCCCGCCTCTGACACTCAGCAGTGCCTCACATCCCCGTCCAACACCTCTTCTCTCTTTTTCAGACTTTGTTTGTTTGGTTTTGGGTTTTTTAACCCCAACCCTTCCAGGCCCACCACGAGCCTGCACAACAGACAATTCTTCCTGGGATCCATGCAAATTATAGGTTATGTGTATATATATATATATATATATATATATATATATATATATATATATATATATATATACATATATATATATGTCTTTTGCATGACACAAAGTTAAAATACAAAAGTGTTTTAAGCACATACGGCTATATGTGGTTCACATCATGTTTCACAAATGTTTGAAATCCGTCTTACATTTCTGTGTTTAGAGGGTCCACAGCGGGAAAACACAATAAGAGGGCAGGATTGTTAACGCAGCGTCGCTGCTTCTCTCTCAACCTTTGAATGATGAGCTTGCATCCGCTTTCTAAAGGGAGGGAAACTCAGGTGCCACTCAGGTGTCTTGTCAGGTGTGAATGCACTGGTGGAAAACTTGGAAAGTTGGATGGCGATTGGATGATCCTGCTGTCTGTGATGACCAGAAAATATACTGAGACTGAGTGAAAACAAACCAATAAGCTGCCAGGAGAGGATAATGGATTACAAAAAAAACAATTTGAGGCGACGATGGTTGACGAAAGCGGCCGTCGTCCATAAACATCAGAGCAACAAACAGCTGTTGGTCTGTTTTGGGGTTTTTGTTTTGTCTGAATGCGGGGAGTTGATCCTCTTTGTGTATTTTTAACAGATCCCACCCCGGATGAATCAGAGGGTTTGAACCGCTTGAGACAAAGGTTATCATTACTCCGTGTTGTTCGCGGGCAGATTTAGAGCCACAATCCGCCACCTCGGTGCATGTTTTTGATGCAAACAAAAGCAGAGGGTAGAAATAAATAACTAGGCCGCACCTTTATGTGGGCTTTACGTAACGCCTCCTTGATGTAAGCCCACGAAATGATCCGTGACACATTTGGCATTCACCAATTAGCAATCCCCGTTTATGTAATGTGTTTACATGGCACATATCTACATGAAAAAAAAAATGCACAAAAACATTAATCTTTGGAGGGAAGCGATTGTTTGTTCCTGCACTGTCCTGTGTCTGCTGGTGGGACTGTCTGGCGTTTTCTTACTGGCCAGAATCAAATTGATGGCAAACGATCAAAAGAAAAACGAGTCACTGATTCCGGTGAAGGACGATTGATGATAAACACAACAAACAGCCCTGCAGCGTAGTTAATGCAGGGTTGACTACATGTGAACTACGAGTCGTATCAATCTGCCGCTGAATCTGCAGCGTTCTAATGCTTTGCTGGAAAGGCCTGTGTACTCGTGTCCTGATAAAATGTTGTTTCCTTTTAATTGTTTTGATGAATTTGACTGAACTGTTCCAAATTTCTCCCTGCAACACCAGTCAAAGCTGTGGAAAATCAAACCGTCAAGCTGCCTCCTGTTTGTAGCCTCAGGTGTGCAGAAGCCAGGCGTATTTTTGGAGCAGGAAGATGATTATATAGTCAGTTTTTCCTAAACGATGTCAGCCAGAAGCGATTCTTTCTCACTGTCAGCTGAACAAAATCCTTCTTGTCTCCCTTGGAGCATTGCTGATTTATGACTTTATGTACAATTTATTTATTTTTTTTGGTTTTAAAGGTCATAGTTTGGATGGTTTCTCTCATTATTCGTAAATATTTTCACATGCTGTTTTTTTTTATCTCAATGTCAGTTGAGGGACTTTTTTTTTGGATGGTCCCACACCTTGTCTGTGGGATTCCAAGCTCCCTCTATTTTGCTTTCACCCTACAGCAAAGGTGATTGCTGTGAGTGATGGACCCCAGTGCCCTCATCAGGTTTCCTCTTTTTTTTTTTCTTCATCTAGATAATCCTACTTGCTCACCTCTCAACGTGACGTAACGTTACAGATTGATAAAGCTGGATGGATCTTGAAGTGCTAAAATTTGTAAAACAAACAAACAAAATGAACAAACAAGAAACACAAGACCTCCCGGGACACTTGTTTTCAGTTTCACTATGCAAACAAGTGCAATTTTTTAAAACCTGTTTGGAAACATCATTGTGTCAGACAAACAACTTCCGCTGTGTTCCTGGCGATCTTTAGGGGCCCCTGGGGGTCTTGTTAGCTCATAGTTGAGGCAAGAGTCTAGTTTATTTCTCTCTGTACGTTGCAGGCAGAGTGTTTCTTTGAAACATTGGTATATCCGCCCAACTTCCTCCCAGCCTTAATAAATCATCACTTCCTGCCATCAGACCCTCTTCAAATATTTTGGCATGGATCTGTTGGATCAACTTATATTGCGCATGCAATTATTGGCACAGTAGGTTATTTTTCTTTTGTATTTTCTATAATAATAATAATAATAATAATAATAATAATAATAATAATAATAATAATAATAATAATAATAATAATAATGTCATTGATTATTATTTCTAGATTTATTTTAAGTCAACTCGAGAGGTGGGGCTGGTTTCGGGGGCGTCAGTTCCTCTCGCTGTCTCTATCTCCGCCCTCCGGGGAGACACTCCTCCGTAAACCCGCGCACCCCCACTCGTCCCCTCACCCCGCTTTTTCTTCGCGTACGCACTGGCGCTAAAGGAAGAATCCTGTGTTACGGACCCCCCTACACCCTCTCCCCATCATCATCCTCCTCCCCTCCACCACCACCTCCACTCTGCGCCCCCCCCTCTCTCCCCCGTCATGAATTCATGGATCACGGAGACGCGGTTGCACGGCGCGGCGGCAGCGGGGCTCAAACTACAGACGCTTTCCAAGATTAAATCAAGCGACAAGCTGCGCGCGACGAGGAGCGTGCACGAGTCAGATTGGCGCTCCCGCTGCTGCTGCTGCCGCTGCTGCTGCTGCTGCTGCACATCTTCACCAGCTCGCGTGTAAATACATTTTTTGTGCTCTTGTTGTTTTTTGTTGCTCGCTCGCTGACGCTCCTGCGGGCTCGTTGCGCGCAATTTTTTTTCTCTTCTGCCGCTCCGCAGGCGCGTGCGTTGCGCGTAGCTGCAACGACCCCCCCCCAGTCGAATGGTAACCGTCGACGTGATTGATGTGCAGCGCGCGGGGCTCTGATCGGACGGACGACGCGCCGGTGGACCGTTTAGAAGAGGAGGAACCGCGCTGATCAAAGGGGGAACTAATCGGGGGGCCGAACGGGCTGCTGATCGTCGTTCCTGGGGACTGGAAGCGACGCAGAGGAGGGCGGAGGAGAGGAGGTGGGGGGGCAGTTCGGGAGTCACATGTGGCCGGAGCAAATAATTAAGATGACAAGAGGCGTCTCCGCCAGCGAGTGTCTTCATTGCCCGGGAAGCAGCGTCGCGATCGGGTGTCGGTTCCTCGACTGCAGGAGAGCCGGAGTGGAGGAGGCGGCAGAGAGGAGCTGCCGAGCCGCACATCACCGCTGCTGCTGCTGATGGCCGGCTCTCGGTGATGGAGTGACACCCCCACCTCAACACCAGCAACACTCACACACGCACGCACACACGCACGCCTCCCACCGGAGCCTCCAACACCTGTCTGAGGCAATGCATGGGCAGACTTCACAGCATAGGTGAACTGATAGCCGGCGGCGAGATCGGCCCTGATGCTTAGCACGCAGCTGTCCTCCTCTCTCCAGGAGTCTCTGTGAGTGGAAAGTGTCTCTCAGGTGTGCACAAACTGCTTCTGTCTGTGTTTGCTTTCGGGAAGCAAGTGAAGTGAAGTGGAAGAAAAAAACCCTGGAACCTCAGCGCCTTCCCAAGTGCCCTGGAAGTCCGCCGGATTCAGCGTGGCCGCACCTCAGATGTAACTGAGTTGTCAAGATTTCATCGCCAGGAAGTCCAGTGTTTTTGGGTGAGTGCTGTGTGGGACGGTGGTGGGAGGGTCGACACCTGCAAACCCTTGATGTGTTTTCGAGATGTATCTCGTCGTAATGGGACGTGTTGGCGAGCCAGCTCTCACAGATTGATTTTGAGCATAACCTTCCATCCTCCAGGGTCTTTTCTGGATTTTGTGGAGATCTGTTGCCCCCCAAAAGTACAGTGTGACCTCTCACAACAGGCCAAAGTGCTCTGTGAAATGTCAGGCCGAATATTATTATTATTTTATTTTTTATGTTTCGCTTGTAATTTTACATAAATGCCAGCTTCTGTTTGGGGCAGATCATTTCCCCCAGTTTATTTTAGGAGGCTCGCTCCTCGCAGCACCGGCTGTTTGGAGAACTTGGCACTAGGAGAAGCTGAACAAATGGTGCCATGAGGACCTCCCCCTCCACCACCACCAAACATTGGCCCCACGGTTGAGTGAAGATTAGTGGAGGGTCTTGTTCACCTAAAGATGTACCTTGAATTAACATGTCAAATGTGCCTTGTGATCATCCGGCTTACCTTCAAATGCCTGTAGACAGTTTTTTGTTTTTTCTTAAACAACGCCGCTGCTAAATAGTGCCAAATAGTTAATCTCATCTCACCCCGTGTTAGTTTCTTTTTGGTACAGCAAGTTATTACATGACTCATGAGGTACCAAGATGTGGCCCGGATCCCAGATTGTTTTATTCCCATCAAAATTTCAAATGAGGTTCTTGCAAATCCCCCAGCGTCTCCTTGATTGGCACTCGGCTTCTGTTGCACCCGGAGTGCCGAGACAGTCGCCGCTGATACTTTTTTTTTTTGTAGTTTACTAATTAACCATCTGCAGATGTTGCAAAAGCTGTTAAGGTTCACTCCTCCCACTTGAATTTGCTTGAAAGGAATCCCACTTTCCCTCGGAACCTGGTGGTCTGTTTCCTACGTTGGATCGGGAGAAGACAGAACCAGATTTAGGTCTGCAGCTACTGGACTGCTGAGTCTCGCACGATGCTCCCCATCGTGAGAAATCAAAAGCAACGCAATGCCGTGGAGAAGAGACGAGCCAAACTGAATGAAATTTCTGCGGCTGCACACTCGATGGGCCGAGATAATTCTGGCTCTCTTCCTCATGAGTCCTTACAGCATTTCCTTGTCGTCCTCCTTATGAAAATACCTATAAAAATGTGGACCGTGACTGTTGTTGCTTTTTTCTTCTTTTTTTTTAACCTGATACATAAACGTGAGTGGTTGCCCACTAATCTCTCTGGGGGCCCCTGGTGACCCGACGTCTTTCTCTGCAATGCCTGGGTTGTTGAACGTGCGCCTGCCAGCCGGCACCAAGATGATTCTACTCCAAACACCAAGTTTGTGTGCAGCGGCTCTTCAGCCATCTTTATTGCCATGCACGGAGGAGGCGCTTGCTCCTTCCGCTGTCTGTGGCTGCCAAGAACAGACAGGCATTGTCAGTCTGCTTGAATCCTTCCAGAAAGAAAAAAAGAGGCTCCTGTCAGCTGAGAGCTCTGCTTCTGCAATTTACTCAAATTGTTTCCCTTTGCCATCGACTTGCGAGCGCCTTTTCTTCTCATGAGAAGCCAGATGCCGAAAACACAGATTTTAAGAGCCCCTCTGGTGATTTGTCTCTGTCCTGGTGCCTCTGATCTGACACACTCCAAAAGTGTTTTACATCATAATGCTCGGATGCATTCAGGAACCCCTCCTCACGGTCTTTTCTTAATCTGCTCCCGCCCGAGAGACGGACAACTTTGATTGAGGCACTGAAGGGCCTAAACTGTCGGCGTTCCCTGCAGCTGCGGCCGCCGATGTCAGCACCTGGTCGACCTCTCTGGGCCCGCACATATTTAGCTGTTAAAATGCAACTTCTGCGTCGACTAAAAGTGGTTTACACAAGTGTCATTTAATTGGTCTCCAAACATATTCAGGCGGTGAATCTTTTCGCATGGGGCGCCTTGGAAGTCTCGTCCCGCGCCCGTCCCTTTCTCCCCTGCTGGTCAGCTTTCACATTACTGGGTACATTTCGTGCCTGAGCAGCTTTTACCGGCCCATGTTCATTTGGGAATGATACAAACCGAGCACACCCCAGAAAAAGAGGATAAGCACTTGCGTCATCGGCTTGGCTAAAATTGCTTCACGGCCTCTGCGGTTCAGAGTGTCTCTGTCCACGACGGACCATGGAATCCACTTCGACTTCAACGACGAGCTTCCCGCCAACATTCCCACGTCAGCATTTAACCAGCTCGGGCGATCACAAGGACGACAGTCTTGGTTTAAACGTGAGGGTTGGATCTTTTACACAGCAGCTGAAAGCCGTGTTTGGCCACGGTGGAAGCAGGCTCAGGCATGGCTCCTCTCTGAACCCTGCCCAAAGTCCACCGTTCCAAGCGGGCCCAGGCTCGGTGCCCAGACACAGAACCTGATGTGTTTGCCCTCATCAAACGAGCTGGACTTTTGGGTTCCTGTGCTTTCGCTTCCCTCTCCAGGTCTCCAGGTCTCCAGGTCTGCAGGTCTGCAGGTCTGCAGGTCTCCAGGTCTCCAGGTCACGTCTTCAGCTGCTGACTGAAGCAGTTCTGTCTGTTGGCGCAAAGAGCATCGCGCGCTGTTGTCGTCATGTGTGTCAAGTGTCCTTTGTTTGGCTATTTTCAATCGCATGCTTCGGCCCTTGGAAGCCACAACCACCAACTCCTGTGCTCTTGTGTTCATGTCGAGGATGGAATACTGTGTACATGCCTAAAGATAAAGTCATTGAATGTGTTCCAGACCACCCTGGGTAAGTGCTTCAGCTGTTCTGTAGCTTGTCAATGCTTGGTGGTCATCCCACCTTCTCTTTAGCAACGTGTCTCGTGGTTCTCTTGCAATCTGATGGTTCACACGATTTTATTTTCATCTTAAAGTTCGGCACCCTGAACACTTGAGTTGAAATATATCATGGTATATCGCACCTGCCCTCACCGCCTCTGTTATGGGCCTTCCTCAGTGTTTAAAGTGCTGATCCGAACACAGGGTAAGCCACACGTGAATTAAACATTAACACATCAGTTGGGAGGCTTATCAATAAATCACGGCTAAGCAGCGTTGTGACATTTAGGCGATAAAGGGCAACTGTGATGAACTAAATGTTGCTCCTGATGCCACAGTGCAGTTCACTCTGTTCTGGTTATAGAGTGATGTGTCTCCAATAGAGTTCACATCCAAAACATTTTTTCTTGGTGGGGGGATGGAGGGGCGGTGACTGAAGCTGTAAGCAAATGGTAAATGGTATTTACATTCTATGCATTGCCATCAGATTGCAACTCAACATTTTGCTTGAAACATAAATCATCAGAGCGATTTTGGATATATTGACACAATTGATTGACCGCCCCCTTTTTCTTACTCAAAATACATTTCAGTCATTTTGTTTCCCAGGATTCCTCTCTACTTTCTTCCCATAATAATCTGCTCACAATTGTTATTTATGAATTCATTTTTCTTTCTTTTCCTTGGTTAATCTTATTTGATTTTCTCTACTCCCTTTGTGTTGTGCTGTGACTGTATTTCTGACTGAATTGGAAAAGAGAGAAAAAGTCTATGTGTCTGTGCCACATGCAGCTGCATGGACACATCGTCAAAGGCGTGGCTGCCTCATCAAAGTCAGTTTGGGTTGGTTGGTCAAGCGGAGGTTTGCTGCGGCGGACCTGGAGTTAACTTAACCCCAAGTGAGTCGGCTGATCTCACCTCTGTCGGCTGCACTGTCACAGCTTCCTCCCCAGTCTGTCCTGGTCCGGTCAAACCTCTGTTTTCTCTATATATGTTTTTCTATGTCCACCCCTCCCCCAGTCACCGACGCCACTCGACGTCCCTGCTGTCAGTGTCACAAAAAGTTTGCTTTTTTCTAACGCACACCCCTGCCTTCGCTGCACCATTTCCCCTTTTCTCCCATGGCGTCTGTGTCCTTTTACAGACACAATGAAGCTTTACAAAATTGCCTCAACATATCCAGGGTTTTTTATTTTTTGCCGCTCAGTCCTGCAGCGAGGCGTCATTCACCCTCTGAGCCCAGCTTTGTCACACTCGCAGAGTTTCATTTGGACATCCCCCGGGTTTTGATGGCACCATTTGCCTTCTACTCCAGCTTCGATACACTCCTGACACCTCCTGCTCCGAGCTCTGTTGCCCCCCCCACCCCGGCGGACCCTCCCCAGATGAAAGCAGCCATTTCTCCTCGTCTCTTCGCTCTGGGGATGGGTTAGAGAAATCATTTCTGTTAGTTAATGTGGCGAGGGGGGAGTCCAGTGTACCAGGACAAACAAAATGCAAGGGATCTTGATTTGTGGAGGAGCACCGTAGTTTTGGCCCTGGACAAGGACGCCGGCAAAGTAGTACAGTCAGACCCCAGTACAGTCGGCGTGGGGGTGGCGGGGGTTTGGGGAGGGCTCCATTTGCCTTTCACCAATTTTCCAGGTTGTTTAATTCAGTCGGCTCATTTCCAAAAAGCACAATGATGCCTTGCGATACATTAGTTAAAATGAAGGTAGTTCGACGGAGAGCAGCGAGCAGGCAGTGAACACGTTCCTATGGTAACTAGGCCACACTTGTCTTGGCTAGCTCACGCACACACACACACACACACACACACACACACACACACACACACACACACACACACACACACAGGCAGGCAGGCAGAGGGACAGGAGGGAGAGAGCAGCAAATCGCAGGTTGATGGAGAGATGCTGAGCAGAGTGACGCTTTTATTCAGGCTTTTGCTCTTTCGGGAAGCGACTTCCTGCCTCAGCTTTTTGAAGCCAACCTCGGGTCGTTTCCCGCTCACGCACGCTGCCATGCTGACGCTCCCTCTCTCTGCTCCCGCTGCGCTCCTCTGCCTCTTCTTCTGTGATTTATTTATTTATTTTTTTTACGTTTGATCACGGGTTCCGTTGCCAAGCATGGGAAAGCAATTGGCTGAAGCTCAGAGGCATCTGTTGTCTTTCTGTATGTCAGTGTTTAGGCGCTGAGACTTTGTGCGTCTTCATTTGCCTTTGTGTGCTGCAGTTCAATCATAAGTTGGAGTCAGAGTTCTTTTGCACCAATGTCCTCTTTTGTTTCCCTCTGAATGTTTACCTTTCAGATGAGACCTATAGAGTAGCGGCAAGTGTTGCCGATAACCACACTGACAACCTCATTTTATTTGCTGTTCTTTCAATTATATTGAAATTCAATTATACGCCAGCCAACATACGTCAGATATCAGATGTGCATTAATTAAAGCATTAGCCAGTTAATGAATGCACCATAGAACGCAATTTTAAATTTGCAAGAAATGTTTGCAAATTTTTGGAGTGGTTTTAGAACACAAACAAAATTTATTTGAAAATTGCATTTATTTAAAAAAGAGTAAAAATGAATAAAATTCTAACATTTAGCCACCAATAAGAACTTAATACAGGAAACTGTCACAACAGTGTCCCCTGCAGCAGCTGTGGTGCATTACAACACAAGTTATTAAGCGCGTTATATAGAAAAAGCTGCAGAATGGTTTCCTTTTTGTTGTATGATTTAAACCCTATTTTCCTCATCAACAGTTTTTTAAATGAGGAAGAATTTTAGCATAAGATTGTATTAACATTTAATTAGTCGAACATATTGACGTACGTCACAGGGATCTTGGGGGCTGCGGGTGGAAAAACAAGGGAATTCCCATCCGAAGACCATCAGCTGTTTGTTGACATGAATGTTATTTATTAGTCAGAATGTGGCAATTATGGAGACTTTCATATGACATGAGCGTGACATCTGCTCCAGCAGTGCTGTTTGTGAGTCACCAGCGGCCTCTTGTTGTCAGTGTGTGTGTGTGTGTCCCCGTTTACATGTGAGTCTGTTATTATACTCATGATGCGAATGCGATGTGAGCAGCCTAGACAACATTGCTGCATCTCATCTTTTGGTTCTTGGAAAGCTAATTTTCGATCATCTTTTCTTCACTAAACGCAGTCACAGTAAGAGTGTAGATGGTAAAAAACCTGGAAGTGACAATATAGGTATTTTAAAGTGCCAATTTGTTAGATTTGCTGCCATCCAATGGTCATAAAGCACATTGCGAAACGCACTTTTGATTAATTATGATCGCACACCTTTCTTACACCAGCTGTGATGTCATGCAAAACAAAATCAACAAACCCGAGCAAAGCCCCATCCTTACAAGTCATCCTCCATTTATATATTATCATTTATAAATGCTTGCTGATTACTTTTAGTGGCTTAATCCACCTGGGAAACACATCCCTTTAAATATTACAGGTAGAGCCGTTAACAAGGGGAGTTAAGTTATGGGAATATGGAAACTTTTAAAAATTCAAGGAGAAACGCTCAACTATCCCCAGAAAACAACAACAGCTGCTTCATTTTTTCAGTGTTACTTTTCTTTTTCGTCTTCCTAACGCTGCTATAGCTTAGCTCTCAGGCTACATTTTCTCTCATTTGTAGATATTTTACCAAGTCTACCATTTGTTTAGCTTTTTCTCCTGGACTTTTTCTCGACGGAGAAAGCTGCTCTTTTAAATGAATGCTCGCCAGCCACAGGCTAAATAAATGAACCAGGGCTGTCTGGGCAACGATAAGAGAAGGAAGGACGCTGTTGTTTGCATTTAGCAGCAACAACTGCTGAGCATTTCTCTTTTTTTGCCGTTTCATTCCTCTTTGCATTTCTGTCATTTTGTTCTGTTATGTAATTAAACATTACACTCGGAACAGCTGCGAACTTCAACTCAGAGACCTAGATGACAGAAGAAAGGAATCATTTCAAAAGTTTAACTAGCCTGTATAAATAGAGCGATACGCTAAAGGTTGTGCTTCCTTCGCCCAGCACTTACTCACAGTCTTCTTCTGTGTGTGTCTTTCTCTGTGTATCACAGTTAGCTTGAGGCTGCTGCCGCCGCCCACACGCTCCATCCTGACAGCCATTTACGTTCAGAATAGTCCATGTGTTTCACCATGTCACGTTTCATTTTGAGCAACCCGCCACAGGTGCACGTCTCCTGTAAATGATCAGTCAAAATAGGCATAAATACCCCTGTGGAGGGTCGGATTATTAATTGCCTGCAGCTGTGATCCGAGATGTGTTTCCAAGCGTGACTCAAACAAGAAAAAAAATCCCCCCACCGCTCCCTCACTCGCGCTCCAAAATGCTGTTTTTTGCAGCATGCAACTCGACTTTTTTTTATCATCATTTTTATTGTGCAGTTGTGTGCCAATATCTTCCACAGTTCAAGTAGGAGCCCTTGGAGTTGTTTCCATGGACACCAAACAATTCATTTGGTTCAGAATAGAATCTGGAGAGGAGCCTATTTACAGGCTTTAGGAGCGAGGAAATCATAGCATGACAGAGTGTCTTAATTCTCCTGCATTATTCTCCTGGAAGAAAGAAAGAAAGAAAGAATGAAAGAAAGAAAGAAGCCCCTCGACATTAGAACAGGGTCATTTCTATAAAGAAAGAGAATCCCCCCCCAGCCTCCTCACTGATGCAGTCACGTGGGCAAAAATATTGAATTATAATGGGCCTCAGATGCAGTGCTACCTATGCAACCTATTTTACGCAATCATGACACTGACACTAAATGTTGAAAAGATTGAACCTGATTCTACAAACAGGCCTTTAAAAACAGTCAAGGAAGCAGCACACTGAGTCCAGCTGAGTCCTTCAGCCCCGAGCCTGGGAAAGTCTCTGCTAATTATTAGATTACATTTCCAACTCTATCCTCCGTCGCTCATTACATTATATATGTTATCAGATTTTGCTAATGGGAGGATGATTTTCCTCCTTAGCAAGTTATTCAAATTTGCTGAAGCAGCTGCCCAGATAAGTGAAGTTCATTTTTTGCACATTAATTAAATAATTTGAACTATATAAGAGCTTATAATTAAAATAAAAGAAGAAAAAGTCAGTCTGTGCCATTTCCTCATTTCCGCCATAAACGACTCTCTGGCTTGAAGGACGACGGCGCCCCCGTTGGGGAATCTGAGCCCTGCTTGAACACACTTGACATGTGGGGCTGCCAGTGGCACTTGTGCATGCGCTGCCTGGAAGGTGCAGGAGGAAATGGAGGCGTGAGGTGCTGGGTGTTTTCCTCCCTGCAGACGGCTTTGCTGTTCTTTTATAGACCCAAAACCCTGTTGCGGAAGTTTGCACAAGTCGTTGAGGTTGAAGATGACTAATAAGACCATAATACTGTCTCTGCACACCACACTGTGCCCCCCCCCTCTTTTTTCTCCCTCCTCTCGCCTGCATCAGAACGCCGATTTAAGTGTCACAATGTTGTTTTATTGTGGTTATTTCTGGAGGTTGAAATCATCGGCTCTATGTTGCTGCATTATTGATGTGGTGATGGCTTCTTTGTGTCTGTTAATCGCTTTTTTTTTTGGTTGTGTGTGTGTGTGTGTGTGTGTGTGGAGTGCAGCAAGCATCATGCACCCCGTTTTCTAAATGCAACCAAAGTGTGTTTGTTTGAATGGCGACGCTGCGATCACAAACAGCAGAAATCTGATCTGATTTTGCGCTAGATAAAAGACAAACTGTTCCCTGAGGCGTCAACAGTCCGCCGATATCAGTCTGTTCAGAAACCACGGCGCAATGACTTTTATTTCCTGGCTGACCACCTTCAAAGAGGACACGTTGTCTCATTTTACTATTTCTTTATTCATTTATTATTATTATTATTATTTTTTATACAAATATACAGTATTTTCCAATGACCTCATATCGCCTTGAAAAAAAAGCCCTGCATCTCTTCTACTGACTGTCAATCAAATGTAACTCCGCAACTTTTCCAGCTCATTACTTCACAGTTGTTTAACATCATTGGATGCTGCAACCGAGTGTGTTTGATGTTTGTCACATGGATGTTGGCAGGTTTGTAAATGTTTATCCAGTGTCTTTGCAGTGCAGTGCAGTGTTCAGTTTGGTGCTGTTGCTAAATATAAAGTCCTGCTGCGTACGCTGGCACTGTACTGGTAGCATAATGCTTCATGTATCTGGTTGGTTGTTGTATGTTGTATTAGTGTGGCGTGGATGAAGATTTATGTCCCCATGCCTTTTGGGTGTGTGTGTGTGTGTGTGTGTGTGTGTGTGTGTGTGAGAGAGTACAAGACAGACCTCATACATGCAGGTGTGACTTCAAGAAGGAACATTTGGTGCAGATTCCACTGCGATGGCCTTGCAAAGTCATTGATGAATTCACCCATTCAAATGTATTTTTCTTGAAAGGTTACCCACAGGATATTAAATTGTCAAAGGAGGGATTTTTCTTTGAAACACTAAATTAGTCCAGCGCAGGACCACATCCAGTCTGAGTGCTGTGGTGGATTTGAAAAATAAAATTCGGCTGCGGTGGCGGCAGCGGCAGCCCTGGGGCAGCACGATAACACACTGCAAGTGCGAATCGTTAAAATGTTTGCAGTCAGAACATTTTGTTGCATTTCCATAACAACATGATCCCTCGGCGTGTGTGTGTGTGTGTGTGCGCGTGTGTGTTGATGCTTCCTCTGATTGTAGCTGCTGGATAAAGACTAAAAGAGACAAAATGTTCTCTGAATTATTGCCATTTCTGTGGCTCTAATCGTGTGTGTGTGTTTGTGTGTGCGTTTGTGTTTGTGTTTGTGTGCGCGCACGCTCTTTTCAGACCAATCTCGCAGAGCAAGTTTTGCCTCTGTCAGACAGTCGAGCATGGAGACCCCTCCCAACGCCACCCCTCAGCCCTTCAGACAGCCGGTGAGTGGTGAACAGATGCACTCTGGTCTCCAGCGGAGCAGCAAACCTCCCTGTTTGCATACTTAGCCCTCTGTTTACAGCCTCCTGCTGAAACTAATGCTTTGTTGGACCTTCCACCAGTTTGGAAGGGGTGAAAAATAAATAAAACCAAGGCAGCCTCAGAGGGGGCGGAGTCAACACCCGTGCCCTTTGTGACATCATTAATGGCCGAGGACCAGAGCTGCATTTCAGAGCATTTCAATGCATTATTATTACTACTATTCTTTCATGAATGCTCTTTTATTAATATTCTTTTCTACACTCCTCTTAAACTTGCATTTTTCCCGGCGGCCCTGCAGAGTTTCCTGAACCGGCGGCTGAAGGGCTCCATCAAGAGGGCCAAAAGTCAACCCAAACTGGACCGCACCAGCAGCTTCAGACAGATGATTCTGCCCCGCTTCCGTAGCGCTGACCAAGAAAGGTAGGAAGTGTTTAAATGGATGAAACATCCGTATGAATTCAGCTCTGCGGTGTTGTTTTCTTCACTCCTCCATCGGGACTTGAAGTCAGCGGAAGACTCGGACAGTAAATTGTCCCTTCCTGTGGGTTGCATATTTTTGGGGGGAGCGTGGAGTCACTTTTTCTTAATGAGATGCAGATTAAAAATCCAGGCATGGCTGTCACGCCGCCCTCATCTTCAGCCAGAAGCTTTGAACCCGCTGAAAGCACGTTAGTGTGAAAGTTTGAGGGGAAAAAAGAGAGAGAGAAAAAGGGAGAGCGTGTGATGGAGCTGAAATAGACGACGTCTCTTCTGCGCCGCTCTGGATCTGTTGGAGAGGCAGTGGGAGGAATCTGGCTCGCTCCGAGGAAACCTACGCAAAAACCCAGAGAGAAAATGTTAGTTAGTCACCGAGAAGCAAAGATCACAGACATTTCTTCCGATTAGCCACACGTCAGTGGCGTTAGCAGGAAGTCGATGAAGCGCAGTGTGGTCGGGGACCCGCTCCGGACTGGGAGGGTTGGAGGTTTTGCCTCCAAACCTGCAGCTGTGAATTAACGACATTCCAGAAGCCACAGCTTTCTTTCTCCGTTGTTGGGAATGATTTTCTTTCCCTTCAAATGTTAAATCAAAGAGAAAGACAACAGAGACTGAAACGTCAACGCCTTTTACAATCTCTTAGTGATGAAACCTGTTCAGACTGTACTGAAATCCAGCCATGCAGGTGTGCAGTGCTGTGCCGTCAGAGGCTTCTTATTCTTCTTCACTTCCTGCTTTCAGCAGCTATTGACCCCGATGGGAACTCAGACCTGCTACTGCAGCCACGAGTTGATGGTTCCACTGTGAAACATTGCGAGTTTTGCAGTGGGAGTAAGGAGGGCGGGGCCTTGGACGCTTTAGCTAGCTAACAGCAACAATTGAAATTTTAACCTGTTTACTCTCCGTCACTGCAGCAACCATCTCTTGAATTCAAACACTCAATGGAAAGAAGAAGCCTTTTATAGCCATGGCAAAAAAACACCCTAACCCAAGTCAAAACAGCAACATTGACGCCAGTGTTTGAACTGACATTGATTTTATCTCTCAAAAACATAACAGAACTTGAGAATCAAATTATTAAGCAGCGAGTCTTTCTGGACACTGATACTCAACTCTACGGAGTTTTGGTTTGGTTTTGTGTTTTGCTCTTGTGCTTTGCTTAGCTTCAACATGTGTTTGTTAGGCAGAAACTCCGCCCACTCCAGTCAAACCTGATGTGGATCAAAGAATGTCGTGAATAGGTTCCAGTTTTGAGCTAACTGTCTCTTTAGCCCAGTTCCACCTCATGAAGATACACAAGTCAGGGTTTCCTCATTTTTTTCCAAATGAAAATCACCACTGTGCCGCTAACACGCTGCGGCCGCTAACGCGCTGCGGCCGCTAACACGCTGCGGCCGGACTCCCAGTTGGAGGAGCCCACCTGACTCTCATCTTCCTCACCGTGGCTCCTTATCAAAAAGTGGTGACGCTCTGCACGACTCAAAGCCCCGATCACCCCCCCCCCACCACCACCACCCCCCCCTCCCCCTCCCCGGCTTCTGGTGATGCCTTCGCAGATGGTTTGAGCTTTGAGACTTTCATTTGACTGATATTAATAGCAGCGACTAGCAGAGACAGTTTGTCCCACCGCCGCTGACGCCGAGCGTGAATTTTGTTCCCGGGCTCCAGATTCTTGTCTCTTATTGGGAGTGAAGGAATTTTTTTGTCTGTCCAAAGTAAAAAAAAAGAAAGAAAGATGTGGACACATTGGCACACGGCCAAACTGCTGGACTTTGCAGAAAGAGATTTCTGGATGTTTCTAAGCGAGGGTTTTTCTACCGTGTGATGCTGCCGGGGCACCTCCAGGGGGCCTCGTGACGGCTTCTCCTCCTTGAAATCTCTGCCGCTCAGAGATGCGAAAAAATGTGGGATTTTTACTGCGTGCGTGTGTGCGTGTGTGTGTGTGTGTGTGTGTGTGTGTGTGTGGCAAAGAGATTCTGTTTTAAAATGTTAAGAAAAGTAAAAAACAAAACAAAGTGTTAATCTGGTTGCTTGTGTGGAGGCAGCAGCAGGTCAAAGTGACAGCCAGTGTGAGAGCACAGCCGCTCCCACTGCTGCCTCACACACACACACACACACACACACACACACACACACACACACACACACACACACACACACTGATTCAGCAGGGCTCAGGCGACTTTGCTCTAAACCTTCAGCATCCAACTTCGCACTCTGCCGCTCCAGCGCAGCTGCTCGGCCTCGGCTGCCAAGTCGGCTCGCAGAGACACTTTTTTTTTTTCCCACGTGATGCCGACTTCTGCCTTTGACAGACACACCGGGACGAGGCTTCTGTCCTAAAGCGAGCCTCCGCCCACTGCTGTTCTTTCGCCTTCGAAACCAGCCGGCCCGCCTCCGACCAAAATATCGCTGGTGATGCTTTGACACACCTGCCTGGTTTTATCTCCTCATCAAAACTTTGTCAAGTCAATCTGATCCTGGTTCCCACTTCCTGCTAATGACAGACTGCCAGATATTTCCTTACATGCAGGATGAGTCACATGTGCCGAGTCAACAGAGCAAACTGCATAACGGCAGAAATGGAAATCTGGTCTTTACTTTTCTTCAGAAGTCATTTTGAAGGGATCACCAAAAAAAAATCATGCTTGAATTGCTCAAGTGACTCACTATTTTTATTTATTTTTATTTTTTTTTATGAAAACCTCTCTGGGTTGTTTATTCAAAGGCGGATGTGATGGTGTGTTTGCAGACGTCGTGACATGGAGTCATGCTGTTCTTCTTCTCCTTGCCCTCCTCAGGACTCGCTTGATGCAGAGCTTTAAAGAATCCCACTCCCATGAATCGCTGCTCTCTCCGAGCAGCGCCGCAGAGGCTCTGGACCTCGTTCTGGATGAGGATGCTATCATCAAGCCGGTCCACTCCAGCATCCTGGGCCAGGAGTACTGTTTCGAGGTGCGTCACCTTCTCGTCCAATTTTCCAACGTCGCTGCTCGCTGCTCGTGTCTTCTTTGGTGGAATTGAAGCCGGTGCATCTGAAACACCTCTGGACGAGAGTCTGAAATAAATCAAGGGTTTTAAAGGTCCCATAATATAAAGCCAGATTGAGTTCCCCAATGCTCGCTAACAACAATCTGTGAACTCCTCCACTGCTTCTGCTTCCTCCACCCCCACAAAGTGTCTGCTAAGAAGTCACCCCTCTGTGATGTCACACAGGGCAGTGATACCCCTGCCTGATTGAGAGCAAAAGGTGTTGACTCAGCCCTTCTAAGACCACCTTGCTCTCGTCTCCTTCAAAGGGTCCAATAAAGCGTCAGTGTGTTTTAGCATGAGGCTGTAAACAGAGGGCTAAATCTGTGAAGCTGTTTTTATACAAAGTTGCTGGACTCTGGGCTTGCACAGAAATAATAGAAGATGTGAACAATGTTTCTAATATGGCACCTCAGAGTACTTTTGGCTCCAATGAGAGTTATGAAATGATTTTTATCTTCCTTCCTATTAAACGTGGCTTTTTCATCGCTCCTCAGATTGAATTAGCAAGAATAATAAGTATGATCATTTCTTCCCAAATTTGGCTAATTCAGAGTATAATTCTGACACTCATCTTTCGTCTGCAGGTGACCACCAATTCAGGGACAAAATGTTTCGCCTGCCGATCGGCCTCGGAGAGGGACAAGTGGATCGAGAACCTGCAGCGAGCCGTCAAACCCAACAAGGTAGCCACGACGGGTTTCACCCCTCTGCCGGAGCCGTCGGGCCGAGAGCCGGGCGCCACGCGAGGACCGTCTGCACGCAGTAAAATAGAGCCCCTCGTTTCGCCCGCAGGACAACAGCCGCCGGGTGGACAACGTGCTGAAGCTGTGGATCATCGAGGCGCGGGACCTGCCGGCCAAGAAGCGCTACTACTGCGAGCTGTGCCTGGACGACATGCTGTACGCACGCACCACCAGCAAGCCTCGCACCGACACCGTCTTCTGGGGCGAGCACTTCGAGTTCAACAACCTGCCCACCATCCGTAGCCTTCGCTTGCACCTCTACAAGGAGACTGACAAAAAGAGACGCAAGGTAGCAAACTGCCCTCTGCTTTCTTCAGCGCTAACCCTAACCCTAACCCTAACCCTAACCCTAGCCAGACGCAGCAGGCCAGCGACCAGTCTTCAACCTTCCACTCTTTCGTCCAGCTTGTGGACGTCCAGGGAAAATCATTTTTGAGGAAAACATAGAGGAAGAAACAGCGTGCTAATCGCTAGCCCAGAGACTGCTAAAGAGGCTAATGCTTAAGTTGCAACAGTTGCTTTTTTATTTCAGAACTGGAAGTTTGTATTTGATGAAAAAACAGAAGAAAAAAAAAAACAAATGGCAAAACCCAAGAAGAAGCTTTAAGCTGTCGTCACGTGGCTGATCTGGTAGAAACAAATCTAATTGGTCCAATTTGTTTGAGTTTGATTCTGATAGACAGAAGGTTCGTCCAAACATCTTCCAAGTTTTGTTTCCCTCCCCAGTGCAAAAGCTTTCTATGGGCATTTTACCAAATGGATTTGTGAAATGTATGTATGTATATATATATGTACTGTGTGTACATGTATTTTTTATACATAATTTGAGAGGACTTGCAGTTATTTTTGCTTGCTGTTCCAGGAGAAAAGCACATACCTCGGCCTCGTCAGCATCCCCATCTCCAGCATCACGGGCCGGCAGTTTGTGGAGCAGTGGTACCCGGTCATCCAGTCCAGCGTCCTGGCCAAGAGCGGCGGCGTCGGCAGCGCCAAGGTGATCAACGCCTCGCTGCGAGTCAAGTCGCGCTACCAGACCATGAACATCCTGCCCATGGAGCTCTACAAGGAGTTTGCCGAGTACATCACCAACAACTACCGCACGCTGTGCGCTGTGCTGGAGCCGCTGCTCAGCGTCAAGAGCAAAGAGGAGGTGGCGTTTGCTCTGGTGCACATCCTGCAGAGCACCGGCAAGACAAAGGTAGCGCCGCCGCTCTTCCTGCAGGGCCACAGGGCGGAGTTTCCTGCCCAGACAGCTGAGTCCCAGCTCTGGCTAACTGAAAACACCCTCACCTTCTCCTTCTTCTCCTCCTCCTCCTCCTCCTCCTCCTTCTCCTCCTCCTCCTCCTTCCCCTCCTCCTCCTTCTTCTTCTTCTTCTCTCCTCCTCCTCCTCCTCCTCCTCCTCCTCCTCCTTCTTCTTCTTCTCCTCCTCCTTCCCCTCCTCCTCCTTCTCCTTCTTCCCCTCCTCCTCCTCCTTCCCCTTCTCCTTCTTCTCCTCCTCCTCTCTCCTCATCCTTCCCCTCCTCCTTCTCCCCCTCCTCCTCCTTCTTCTCATCCTTCTTTTTCTCCTCTCGTCTTCCTCTCCTCCACCTCCTCCTCCTCCTCCTGCTCCTCCTCCTCCTCCTGCTCCTCCACCCCCTCCTCTTTCTATTTCTCCTCGCCCTCCCTCTGCAGGAGTTTCTATCTGACATGGCGATGTGCGAGGTAGATCGATTCATGGACCGCGAGCACTTGATCTTTCGTGAGAACACCTTGGCTACAAAGGCCGTGGAAGAGTACCTCAAGCTGATTGGTCACAGATACCTCAAGGAAGCTATCGGTGAGGCCGCCACGCTGCATGCAAAGAATTCCTGGGTATCTTGGAGGGTTTGCAGGATTGTTTCCAGGCAACTCTCGTGTTTTCTTTCATAATTTTGCTGCTTATGCAGCATTTTCCAGAACCTGGAGACTAAAGTAGATTTTTGAACTTCACATCAGGAGATTCTTTTGTTGTTTTCACATTGAAATTAGAAAGAACAACAGAGGTAATGGGATTTAAGAAATTCTTGACGCGCAACATCCAGTTTTTTGCACTTGTAACAAAAGTAGATAAGGAATAATTCATCAGCTCTGACTAATCCTCCACATTTAAGCTTTTTAAATCCCCCCCAAGCAGTTTAATATTTGTAAATTCACTTTCCATCCTCACGTCACTTGTATCCAAATGCTTTTTAGCGTGCGCTCATGTGCTTATTCTTCTGGCAACGCATTGTTTCTGACTGAGTTGAAATTCCATTATTGTCACACATTGTCCATGTGTTGTGGTGGTTGAGCCCCGACTGATCTGCGCCCCCTGCAGGAGACTTCATCCGGGCCTTGTACGAGTCGGAGGAGAACTGCGAGGTGGATCCCATGCGCGTGCCTCCGTCGGTCCTCGCCGACCACCAGGCCAACCTTCGCATGTGCTGCGAACTTTTGCTCTGCAAGATCATCAACTCGCTGTGGTCAGTGAGCCGCGTGTCGTTTTCTCACTTCTTGGTCCAAGCAGGAGCGAAGACAAAGCGGCGATAGATGTAGCCGAGCTGCATCTGTTGCCATGGTGATGGCTATTTCCTGGTTGCGGCGCAGCATTAGGGGCGTCTCAGTTTTTATTTTTGTTTTTTTGGCCTTTGCCCTTTATTAGCATCCTCCTCTTGGTCCTCTTAGCTCAAAGCAGCTACATCTCCTACCTATTTATAAGTAAAAAAGCAAAAACAAAAAACAAGACCCACGCTGTTTGGATATAAAAATTCATGAATAGTAATTATGACAAAATGACTTGACGTCTTCATCCAGCTGCCTGGGCCAACATGCCTGAGCAATATTTAAATAATTGATTTGCTTTTATGATTTTTTAAAGTGACCTCCTGTATTCCACAGACTCTGCACACACACTTTGAATTGTTAATATGTTTCTATTTTAAATTGAAATTTTAGATTGATTATTTTTTCTATTTTCTTTTGTTATTTAAGGCTTCACATATACTTTCTATATTACTTGTTTACAGTGTTCATAATGTGTGTTGCTATCCACTTTGCTACTGTAATGCTGGAAATTTCCCCACTCTGGGACTAATAAAGGATTCTCCTATCCTATCCTGTGTTAATTGAACCAGTTGTGGTTCACAATGGGTTTTTTTGCATTTCATTTGACATTATTCATAATGCTGCATTACTGACATGTTTCTTCAGTCGTGTAATTGGTAAAATCATTAAGCACCTCCTAAAAACCTCCTTCTCACTGTGTTTCCATGGCAGCCTGGTAGTTGTTGGTCTCCTGACCTTGCCGATTTCTCCTCTCTAACCACCGCTATCATTCCCCCCCCCTCCCCTCTCCAGCATATTTCCGCGGGAGCTGAAGGAAGTCTTCGCCTCGTGGAGAGCCCGATGTGCCGAGCGCGGCAGGGAGGACCTGGCCGACAGCCTGATCAGCTCCTCCCTGTTCCTTCGCTTCATGTGCCCGGCCATCATGTCCCCGTCGCTCTTCAACCTGATGCAGGAGTACCCTGCCGAGCGCACCTCTCGCACTCTCACGCTCATCGCCAAGGTGATGCAGAACCTGGCCAGCTTCAGCAAGTGAGTCCCTGGTTCCTTCTTCAACACTGGCTGTCGGGATCACGCTTGTTAGATCCAGCCCTGCCTCGGGATCCGGAGAATCCTTTTGTTTGTCGCTGATTGTTTGGCTTTTTTTCTATTTTATTCTGCTAGACCTCTTTTTCCTCAACTTCATCCGGGTTTGACCCTAATTTAGATTCCCGCCTCAGTTTGAATTTAATATATGATTCTGAACCAAATCTCCATTCAATTGAACGGACACCACTCAATGTTAATTGCTAATAACATGGCCAGGTTGAAATTGTAGCCTGAACTGCAATTTTACCATAAAACAACACAACTCTGTAGAAAAACCAAGAGGAGCAACATCTGATGGCAATATTGTCTTCTTGACATTTGCGCTGGACCTTTACCACAAAATGCTATCGGCTAAATCTTTGTTTACTGAGTGGAGGCTGCTGAGGATGTGCAGGGAGCCAGTTTGTCTTGGCAGTGCAAAACTATGACCTCTATTGGTGAAATGTGGTAAAAAAAAAAAAAAAAAATGTCTCGCTCAGTCACAGCAGTTTTTCAGGAGGAAGCATTCCATGCGGCTGCAGGCAACACAGCTGTGAAAACAGCAAAACACTCAGTCAAAAATTCAGCTCGGTGAAATCAGACATGGTCTTCAAACAGAAACAGGTCATGACGCTGGTCCTCGTCCCTGCAGGTTCGGGCCCAAGGAGGAGTACATGTATTTCATGAATGAGTTCCTGGAAATGGAGTGGGACTCCATGCAGCAGTTCCTTTACGAGATCTCCAACATGGACACCGGGGGCAACGCTGGCGGCTTCGAGGGCTACATCGACCTCGGCAGAGAGCTGTCCATGCTGCACAGTCTGCTGTGGGAGGTCATGGGTCAACTCAGCAAGGTACGTAGGATAAGAAGACGGCACATTATGGCCGTAATGTGAGCCGGTGAACCAGAAGTGAGAAAAGTCTGTCCTTTATTTCTTTTTCTTGCTCCATTTTCTTTTGAAAAAGTGTCACTAAAAGACTTGTGATCAGTAGATCTGTCCTTTGTGAGGTCATAAAGGGTTAGTGAACGCACCCCCAGCCAGTTTAGGTCAGTTTTAGCACAAGACAAAGTTGTAAAGGTGACAGTTTTCTAAAAATAAAAAAACAAAACAACCCTGTGATTTGTTTTAGTTTGTCAGATGAGGAAGTTGCCTCACTGACGACTGGGACCAAAATCAAAATATATTTGATAGTCAGGAGCCTTGAAACAGTTTTGATTGCTGTGCATCACTGTTACCAGAGAAGGCAAAACCAAGTGTTGAAGCTCTGCTGACACACTGCGCTGTCTCTACTCAATAGTTTGGATGTGTTTAACTTTGACCGCCATCCGTCCTCGCCCCCAACCACTGCCCTGCCCCCCCGCTGCAGGATGCCATCCTCAAACTTGGGCCGCTACCCAGGCTGCTGAACGACATCAGCGTGGCCCTGAGGAACCCGCAGCTCCACATGCCCACCAACCACCAGCCGGAGCGGCCCAAGGACCGGCCCTTCACCCGGCCATCCTTCAACCGCCTCATGTCCTCCGACTTCCAGAGCCTGATGATGCGAGACTTGAACAGGTACACTGAGTCTGTATGTGTGTGAAGACAGTGTTTAAAATTCTCATCAATGCTTCCTCTCCTCCCTCCCCAACACAACGCTGCTTTTTTTTGCCAAAGTAATTTATTGGCAACCCTGCGAAACTGGAAGAACGGCGTGTAAATAAGTACCTGACTGCTAAAAGCACCTGAGTGAGTGGTTTTTTGTCATAATGCACCACCTTGGGGGCATTTTAAGTATTTTATCAATCAAGTCAGTTCTTGCACCATCTGCTCCCCAGGTTTGCTCCGTCAGACCTGCTGTGTTTGTGTGCCGCTCGGCAAACCATCGCATACAGTCGCTCTCATCGCTGCTTCTCTGACAATATGAGAAGAGGAGCCACTGTCGTGGTTTATCAGTGCCCTTTCTGACAACACCGGGGGGCTTATTTCCAAAACTCTGTCTTTGCAAAGACTTTCTGAAAAGCAGAGTGAGCTCAAGTGGAGAAGACTTCTTCTCATTTCTGGGAGTTGGCCAACTGGATAGAGGCGCATTTCTAAATATATACATGGACCGCGCTACTGCGGGACCTTTATCTATATATATATATATCTTCCTATATATTCTCCACTCTTACATTGCACCTATATCACATCAGTGTGCGCAGCGCCGGTCTGACGAGATTCATTCTGATGCAGTCAGGTGTGAGAGGAAGTGCAGCTGCGTCCTCCGAGGAATCAGTCCGTGGGTGACTGACAGGATGAAGTAGCACCTCTTCCTCTTCTTAGCAGCTTCTCTGCCTTTTTCTCATTATGTAACGGTTGCATCATGAAACACGCGTCGGAAGCCTAAAGAGTCACGTAACGCACCGTTGATTGCGTTTGGATCCTTCACACTTTTTTTTAATCACAGGAACAAAAAAGAAGAAAAGAAAGTTGTTCTGCTGTATTGCAGTGGTTTCTACAAGTTGTGGCACAGCTGATCAGTGTAGCCAGGCCAGCGGCACTGATAACCAATGAGGCCGTTCAGATCTCGCTCAGGGGAACCGGAGATCTTTCAAAGGTTTCGCTCCGTCCTCTCTGCAGTTCCATCGACATCTCCCGCCTGCCCTCCCCCACCGCCGGGGTCTCGGCCGTGGAGTCCCTCTCGTCCAACCTCAACATGAGGCGCCAGGCGGAGCGGGACCTGCGCTCGTCCAGGGAGGTCTTCTACGTCACCCGCCCGCCTCTGGCCCGCTCCAGCCCCGCCTACTGCACCAGCAGCTCGGACATCACCGAGCCTGATCCCAAGGTGGGGGGACCGGTGGTTTGGGGAGGGGGGTCTGCAATTCTGTCCGTCTGTCCGTTTTCTATCATGGCTTTGTTTTGTTGTAGCCTCCAACAGCACACGGCATTGTTGTCTGCCTCTCCAAATCACCAAACAGCTGCTGCGCCGCCGTCAGCGGATCGTCAAAAAAAAAAATCACAAACATACACAACTTGTTACTCGCCATTTTAATGAAAGTAAACACGATAGCCGAGGGCAAGTAGTTGTGTCAGGCAGTCCAAATCAAATTGTTACCTGGATGCTGACTTCATTTACTAATACCCGAAGAAAGCGGTGCTAGCTGTGAGTCTCGGTAGCTCACAGAGGTGGACAGCGGATAGATGGCACTCACTACAAGAGTGCATTCGCTGTGGTAGATGTGGGCTTCGATGGTAAAACCGCCGGTATCATGTTGTGTACGTTTGTGAATTTCTGACCAATGGGCTGACGGTGGAGCAGCACAGCAGCAGCTGTTCAGTGAGGAAGCTCGTTCATTTAGAGACCAGTACGGATATTACGTCAGTGTTGTATCGCGCTCCAGTTGTTTTGTTATTGTGCGATGAGGTCAACCGGAAGTTAACACGCTGAAAACACTCATATCGCCCCCTAGTGTCAGGGAGGAGGATGCGCTCCTGCCAATAATTAGATTTTCTCAGCTGCATGTAAACTGGGACAAGGAGAGAAGTCCGATAAGACGAGAAAACCAAATTATGGGTTTAGTCTGATTAAGCTCTGCATGTAAACACACTGACTGCTTCTCCAGAAGTCAGAGTCGCTGAGTCGACATTTTTTTAAAAACACATTACCATCAAATTTACCTTAGAAAGTGCAACAGAGTGCAACTTCAATAGATCAGGATATTTTTCTGTTTGAAATGTATTTAGTAGCTCACACTTTTCATTTATTCACAGATAACAAGAAACATTGTAAACATTTTGGAAAGATATGGAAAATAAAATTTAAAAAATAGCCCTAAGACAGCTGGGAGAGGCTCCAGCAGACCCCCGTGACCCTGAATAGGAATAAGCCGGGATAGAAGATGAATGAATGAATGAATGAAATTTTAAATATTTAAAAATAATTGCTGCACTTTTAAAGATCGTTATTGTTGCCACATGTGTCCTTGTTAATTGGTTTCTTTTAAGCTCAAAGTCAATGTTTGTGTGTCTCAGGTGCACAGCGTCAACAAGAGTGTGTCCATGATGGACCTCCAGGACTCGCGTATGAACAGTATCTCCAACCTGAACTCTGTGGGGGACATGCTGACCTCCTCTCAGGCCTCCATCGCCGGCCTGGGCCACAGCTTCGGGAACCTGTGCGGCCCCCTGCGCGTGGGGGCCGGTTCTGGCCTGAGGCTGAGCCAGATGGGCCACATCGGGGGTCCCACGGAATCCATCTCCCAGCAGCAGCAGCAGGCCGCGGCCGCCATGAACTTCCCCCTGTCCTTCCAGAACCCACTGTTCCATCTGGCCGCCCAGAACTCCCCCGGCCAGGCCCAGTCGCACCCGCCCCCCCTGCTGCTGGCCCCGGAGCCGGAGAACGGGCACCACGACTACCAGCCGGCCTTTGGCAACAACGCCTTCTCCCGCAGCGAGGACCTGTCGGCACTGCGCTCGCAGAGCAGCCTGGTGCAGCCCAGCATCGTGCACTCGCACAGCTACAGCGACGACTTCACCCGGCAGAACCAGAGCAACGACTACGCCTGGCACCAGCTGTCGCTGCAAGTGCAGGTAGGACTCTAACCCTAACCCTAACCCTGACCCTAAGTCATCAAATAAAGAAGTAAGCAAACTGTTGTGTTTGCCAGTAGCGTTGCATTCTCCCAGTCACTTTCGGCTTTAGTTTATTCCACACTTACTTGAACATTCACTAAAAAGACATTAGATTGGAGCCTGAAGGTGGATGTGCAAGATTTCAGATTTACAACCCTAACCCAAACTCCAACCCCGAGATCTCCTGTGTTTGGATCGGAACCTTGTAGCATCACAGGGTACACAACCACTGTCAAGCCGCAGGGAGGAGAGGAAAAAAAGGAGCTTGTATCCAATCTAAAAAAAAGAAGAGGAGCAGTTTCACTGAGTGGTCCTCATGAACAGCAGATGCTGCGAGCGAGGACTGTTTCCGCTGCCGACACTGAAGCTGGATGGTTTCACTGGTGCCACTGCAGAAAGGTGTAGTGTGCTTGAAATCATTGTCAGGTGGTAAAACTGCCACTAGACACATGTACGTATGGAAGAGCCACAGATCTCCTGCCTAAATTCCAATCATTTTTACAAACACTTGTTATCATCACACAGGTAAACTTAAACCGTTTAGTGGGATTGTTTTTTTCTTTTTCCTGCCTGACTGTTCTGACTGCGCCGATGTTTACTACAGCATATCTGGATAAAAAAGTGCATAATGATACAGTCATGTAGTCTCGAGCTATTTCCGTCGCGCAGTGTGGGCCGTAATGGAACAAACATCACAGGCCTCCTGGTTATTAATACAGATGGTGTGTGTCAGGGCGGCGCTTTATCTTCTCATCGAAACATTTCTCCTGGTTTCCCATCCACTCATCCATCCAGTGCCAAATGGCTGCAACTTGGAACCCGTGCTGTAGGGGGCGGCGAATCATGATACGCTTGAGAGTCAAAGACGTTGACTTCCACCAACTAACACTTGAAGTCCCAACCATTTCTGTGAAAACAGCTGTTGCCATGGTTAAAACATTGCAATCTAATCCAATGTAATGCTAATCTTTTTAGCAGTAGCATGGCTCACTGTCACTTTTGTTTGTCACCTTCCTCTCTTGTTGTCTGTTTTTGTTGTTTGTTGAACCAACAAGAGTGACTGAAAACACTTTAGTTGGGAGTCTGACAGTGTGGATGTGTGAACTCTCAGATTTCAAATCTTAGCAGTCGAGCTGCATTTAGTACGGAAACGCATTGCATTCACTGGATGAAAAAAAATTAGGCACCTTATCTCGAAATCACGAGAAAATATCTTGTAATTATGAGACCCTAATCTCGTAATTGCGAGATAAAATTAAAAGGAAACTTCTAAATCCGTTATCAGTGGGCAACGAAGGCGCTATCGCAGTTAATCTGCTATTGCTACCTTCTTGGTTTGAGACACTGGGAAATACTGGCATTTCTGAAAACTGAGGATGGTATTAATATTATTATGTCCACACTGTGCACGCATCTCAAATAGTTAGGATTGTTCTGACGTCCTTGAACTGCGGTCAAGCCAACCAACAGTTCGGCAAAAGCGGTCGAGCCAGCAGGCACTTGCTTTCCGCTGGCTCTGTGTATACCAGGTATTACGGTAATCACTGAGCACAAGGGCAAAACTAGATAGATTCGCCTTTCTCTGTACTTGGTTTCAGATTAATATCTTTGAAGCATTCTTTGTTGTCAGTGCATTCTTTCATGTCTGCCTGGTTGTACAACATCCAAGGAAGCCCCCCACTGAACTTATGGAAATTCTGATGTAGCTTTTCAAAATAAAGATCCTCAAAAAAATGTAGATTTATCTATTCTCTCAACTTTATTTGTGAACTCCTCTCTGCGGTGCGTGACGATACAGCGACTCCGGGGTGTCAGCGTTTAAGGTGTTGTTGGCGTGTTGCTGTAGTGCTACCATGGAATGCTAGGTGAGCCTTACAGAGTTTGCACCTATCGTGTTTGGCTGCTTCATTTTCTAATAAATATTCCTAAACTTTAGAAACTTTGGGTCGGCTTTGTAAACAGCGAGCGACACTGCCGCCCTCAGCGCTCAGTACTGCAGGACGGTTGCAGTGTGATTTTGTCATTCAGCAATTTACAATAACAATAACACGATGCGTCGACGCTTAAATTTTTGCGTCTACGAATCTATGTTGTTGATGTCCTTGATTACGTCGACTAATCGTTGCAGCACTAGCAGCATTGCTGTTGTTTCCCCAGTAATCCAAGCCTTGGAGGCCCTGAAACTGAGCCATTTTTCTTGTTCAAATAAAGGTGCAGTTTCTCTAGTTTCATTGTTGACTCTTTCATGGTTTGTTATCTCAACCTTGTCTCTGTGTGTCACCCTGTGCCCTCAGGAGTCTCTCCAGCAGCAGCACCTGATGGGAGTCGTCTCTCAGACACCCACTGGGACGGGCACGCCCGCCTCCCTGGCCACGCCTCCGACCACGGTTCACCCTGTTCGCCAGTCATCCATCAACCCGCAGCAGCACCTCAAGTCGCAGCGCTCCATCAACACCCCAGCCACGGCCACGCCCCCGAAGGTCCGCCCCCAAAGCAGGAACCTCCTCCTGGACTCTTCGGACGCAAACTTCAGCCAGCCCAAACAGCGGTCGGCGGCGCAGCAGTTGGTGCAGCAGCAGTTGGCGCAGCAGCAGTTGGCGCAGCAGCAGTTGGCGCAGCAGTTGGCGCAGCAGGCCCAGCAGCAGCAACTGCAGCAGCAACTGCAGCAGCAACTGCAGCAGGCCCAGCAGCAGCAGCAGCAGCAGCAGCAGCAGCAGCAGCAGCAGCAACTGCAGCAGGCGCAGCAGCAGCAGACGCAGCAACAGGACGGGCAGCTGTCTGTGACGGACAGTCCCGCACCAGGACTTCCGTACCAGACCAGCTCAGCCAAGGAGAACCAGGGTCCGTCGGCGGCGGCGGAGGCGTCTACTGACACGCCCACAAAGAACACCAAGAAGTCTGGCCAACTGCAGCCGCCGCAACAGCATCTTCTCAAACCAGGCAACAAACAGGTGAGCAGATGCGCAACCAAATATTCATCACACTGATTTAAGTTGAAAAAAAAGAAAGATGCCAACAGTGGCATGCAAAGTAAAGCAGCCCAGCCATGCATTTCCTGTCTGTGTCTGCTGTGTCTATTTCTTCTCTCCGCTGCTGTGGTAAAAGAAAATGATGACGCAACCACAGACTTGGTAAAACTGTCACAGAAGACTGTAGGAATTATATTACTTTCGATAAAAAATAAAGTTACAAGCCATCCTCTCACCTCCTCAAGCTTTCACCGTCTGGTGCTGCACCAGGTGCCTCCAAGGTCACAGCAAGCAGGGATGTTAACTCTTCAGTCGCTGCTTCCATCAATGCTGTGGATGGATGAAGACAATGTTGGGATGATGCCTATTGTTTTGGTCAAGCTCTGCGGCGATGATAATACTGCAGTTTGCTTTTAGTGAGGGCTGCGGTGGACACCCAGGCTACTGCATCTACTTCTCCTCGTTCTGCTGTGTCGTTACGTCTGCCGCAGAACCAAAGTGCCCACGGGGACTTGAAACCAGACCTGTTTGTCACTGTGTGCCTTCCCAGGGATCTCAGTCGACCTTGGCCACGCCGGCCCTCAACGAACGAACGGTGGCCTGGGTCTCCAACATGCCTCATCTGTCTGCTGACATTGAGAGCCTGCGGCCGGACCGTGAGGGCCAGCTGAAAGAGTACTCCAAGAGCATGGATGAGTCACGACTGGACAGGGTGAGCACCACCTGTTTGGAGGAAGAATAATCCTGCCATTAGAGCTTCAGATCACACTGTGTGTAACATAACAAAAGGTGCTTTTGGAGGGAAAGCTGTGAACAAATGGTTGCTGAAAATATATCTCTGATGAGAAAGCAGACCCAAAACCAGAACACCATGAAACTGCATCTTTACTGAGTGAGAACATTACATATAATATTTGGACTTTAACCCACGATCATTGCCACTCAGATCTGACTAGTTATTGAGCTCATGTCACTTATTTAAAACTTTAAGAGTGTTTCTAAGTAAAGATACAGTATTGCCTGGGCTGACCGAAACACATTTGCTTTATTGAAACCTTGTAAAAGAGCTTAAAAATAATCGCAGCGGTCCCCGGTTGCAGCAAGTCGTCTCTGATGAGTAACTCCCACAGCCCAAACTATAAAAAGAACACGTCCTTGCACAGCTGCTTTCACAGCATTCAGGTCTGAAAGATACAAATCTCCCTGATTTCTTGGATTTACTTCACATTTTCAGGAAATGCCCCAATGGAAAAAAGGTCATACAATAATGTCATTTTTCACAAAACATGAAAAGTGACCGAAACTCACTGGGATGAACGTTCTACGATAGTTTAGCATAAAAAAGAGTGACAGAATGCAAAATCTCAACATGTCCAAAAACACTTGTTTTATTTCGAGGGCCAGAAAATGAAAATTCCCGGAAACTCAAGTGGAAGACTGTTGAATGAAAAAGTCCCCAAAACTAACTGGAATGACTGTTTCAAGATAGTTTAGCAAGAAAACAAGTGATGTAAAATCTCCACATGTCTGAAAATGGAAGAAAAAAAGTCATTTTTCTTTTTGGGGGGTCAAAAAATGAAAAGTCCTAGAATCCCAAGTCCCTGTTTTCTCTTGTTTCATGATACTCGATCAACCAACAGACATTTCTTTGAGTTTTGACTCAACTCAAACTGAAGAATATCAACACACTCTTCTTTGAATTCCAGGTCAAAGAGTACGAAGAAGAGATCCACTCCTTGAAGGAGCGGCTCAAGATGTCCCATCGTAAGTTGGAAGAGTACGAGCAGAGGCTCATGTCGCAGGAGCAGCAAACCAACAAGATCCTGCAGCAGTACCAGAACCGCTTGGACGACAGCGAGCGCCGTCTTAAGCAGCAGCAGGTTGAGAAGGACTCCCAAATCAAAGGCATCATCAGCAGGTGACTAAAGAACCTGTGCTGGTTTCCTGCCACAGGTGTTCAACTCCGGGCTCAGCTTTCACGATCCGTCACTGCTGCAAACATTTGGGCCAGAGCATATTTTGACTCACAACCTACTGTGGTCTGTTGTGGTGTATCAAGCAGTGTCGACTTTCTCATGTAGTTTGCAATTCACTTTTTGCAAAGAGTGGTTTCCCAGAGCATTTAACCTAATCATACAGTCTTCAGGGTTCAGGCTACCAATCCTCTCAAGTTGTCACGTTTTGTCGATGGTGATGCTAACAATCCTGAGATAAGGAGACGAAGGTTCTGCTCAGCAGTAACTTAACGATACAAACAACAAGGCCAATAAAAACAAAGAGTAAGGTTTTCGGTGAAAGTAGCGTGATGTCACATCCATTTTAATAGGATTAGTTAAAGACTGGTCTAAATGAATGTGTCTTCTTTCTGGCTGGGAGTCAAGGGACATTTTTTAACCAGCTTTTATCTCCACTCAGTCGTCCATATTGTGAAGGGCAGCCATGTCATTTTCAGAGTTTATATTTGAAGGTAAGTCGATATATGTCTTGGTTATTCTGGCTTTGAAAGAGGAGTGAGTGGAATCATCAATCACATTGAAGATCACCTCATGGACCTGAGGGCAATCCTCCATCTCAGGGAATCTTCAACAGGCACGCGAAGGAGCAGTTTGGCACCTCAAGCCCTCAAAAGGAGTCAAATAGATATATTTTCACGACTGTACTAGCGACCTTTTTTTTAGATTTCCCTCATTGAAGTCTCTAAGCTGACATCACAACTCACACCAATTACACCCATTTTTCTTTTGAAAGGGAAGGGTCTCATATTAAGGCAAAAAAAAAAAAAAACCTTCATCAGCGATTTCTAACGGTAACTGATTTCTCTGTCCTCTCAGTGAACTCCTCACAAATGAGAAAAATTCATCTTTCCTTTTAGAAGGTGTTTGCTAAATTCTACAGTGTCTGGAAATCAGATATTTAATGAGCGACAACATCCCCAGACAGGCGTTTGCTCCTCCTCCCTCTGGAAACGAAATTGCCTCTGTTTTAGCAAGTGTTTTTTTTATCATCATGTAAAGCATCTTTTTTGGAGTCTGGGATGAAAAATGAAGATCAAATATGGATATAACATGGGACCATGAAAAAAGGCTACCTGCTAAAATCTTGTGTTTTAGCAGACGGCAGTAAACAAAGGGCAAATTCTAGTTTTTTTTTTTTTTTTAATTAAATCAAATAGACATTTTTCCCCTGGGGTCTGAGATGAAAACTAAAGAAATGAAAATGTGCAAAATATGGGACCCTAGAAGACATAACATGAAATTTCTAAAAAAAAACAAAAAACAAAAAACAAAAAAAGAGAGAGATTTTCAAGGACAGAACAAACTGGAAAATACATCATCCGAGTATGAGAAACTGAATTGGATGAGCCGGAAGGCCGTTTGGATTCAGTCTCGGGGAGCCCTGAGGACAGCTGAACGTACACAGAACCTTAATATCATCGTATGGCCACACAATCCTACAGTAAATAGCGAGAACACCGGCTTCATAATTTGATTTTTTTTTTCTCAACCCGGTATGTTTGTCTCTATTTCCCTGTTGTCAGACTCATGGCTGTGGAAGATGAGCTGAGAGGGGGTGCCATTCCTGATATTAAGCCTCGAATCCTCACAGACCAGGTTTGTGCCTGTGTCTACATCTTTTATCATCCCTACTCGCTAAACCAGTCATGTCCTCCCAACACTTTGCCTCATTCTTACATCACATCCAAAGCCTCTCCGCCACAGTCAGGGCAGCAAAGTCATGCACTCCACCTGTTCTCATCTTTCAAGAGCACAACGTCGATGTCACAGCATTTCACCATTCGCTTCGCACCCCTCAAGGGAAAATAGGCCTCATCTTTTTCTTTTTTTTTAGGAAAAAGAAGGAAGGAAATGCAGTTTAGGCCGGTGGGCAGGCCAAATCAGGTGGCTCTCTGAGAGAATATCAAGCAGTCAACGCTCGAGCTGCCTTAATTCACCCCCCAAAATGGAGTTTATTATTCCGCATTACTGCGACCCATCGTCACCAAAGCCCCGGCTGTGACTCAGCAGCTGCGTCACAGCGACCCTGCCAGTGCGCCGCGTGGGCCGCGGCTGTGGTGCAGTTGAGGAGGGTGTCTGTGCGTGCGTGTGTATGTGTGCAACTCCAGACAAAGAACGTTTGCCGTCCTCGAAACATTCCAGCGGAGGAGAGGACGCGGTTATTGTGCCTCTAAATATCTCAGAGTCGACAGTCGTGCCGTCTCGCCAGATCTCCTGCGCAAACACCGGCGTGTGATAAAACAGGCGCCTAATCCCACTCTTGCCTGTCAGAAACACTGTTTTTTCCCATCCTCTCTGAATTGGAGCGCACTCAGGTTCTTCAAAATAACATGCTTGCGTGTGAGTTGAATATCCCAGTTAATAGAGGGCCACCCGCCGCAGCGTCAGAGTAAGTGTGAAGAAATGTTGCTTCTTCAGATCGGGAGCGTCATCGAAGCAGCTGTGACTAAGACTTTTCTCAAGTCGAAGAGATTTCTGCCGGATTTACACAGCAGGTCCCGATGCCCAACTCCAATTTGATTTTTTCTGACAGTTGGTTCTGAAAGTGACAGGTATCTTCATTTATGCTGAAATGAACTCGAAAAGTTCCAAAAATTCAAACAAGCGGCCAGGCCTGGATTTGATCTGGCTGCTAATGTGACAGTGGGAGTAAGCTCGCTTCCGCAGCTCGGAAGCAGACAAAATTTTGCAACAGATGCGACTCACTGAGATGTCCAGCTGCAGCCTGCTCAGAGCTGCAAAGCTGTGGCAGGACAGCTGGCTTCTATTGACGGATAGAAGCTCGAGCCTTCCAAAGTGTTTCTTAGGGGTGTTCAGAACATTTGATTTGATTGTAAAGCTGACCAGGTACAGCTCTAGATGTGTGATCTATCATCTTCATACACTGTGTAGGGCCTGAGAAGATCAGTAGAAGATTGAGGAGATTCAAGCAGAATTTTACAATTGAAATAATTGTAAAGCGTTCTCAACAACACACACTTTCCAATGCTGGGCAATACTCGGCCAGTCTGTGTGACTACACTGTCTGAAAACCCAATCAAATCACCTCAAATCAAATCACCTCAAATCAAATCAACTCAAATCAAATCAAATCAAATCAATCAGTAAATTCTAATTATTTTGACACAAGAAGAAGGACTCATTTCAAACTTACGATATCTAAATATATTTTTGACTCACAATTCTTCTCTGTGTCACTTGAGCAGGGAAATACAAAGTTGGAGTTGGGTCACTGGCACAACGCCGCGTAAATCCACCGTTGTTGGGAAAGAAAACAGACGCCATAGATGCCTCCTTGCAGAAGGATAGATGTGAATGACTGCCACCACTTTCTGGTCTCTACAGATTTTTTATTTCTGCAGCCTGAATCTCGGTAACTTAATTTGACACATGGACTAGAAACAGAGGAAATAAAGACAGCAGCTCCGTCCAAAGGCCGACCTGTACTCAGCCAAGTGTTCAGCATTTCAGTGGTTTCAACCTCATATTTTCCCGTCAGACAAAGACGGTGACGGTCTTCCTGTCTAACACTCTGCAAGAATGTTTAAAAAAGGGCATTGTTCTAAAGTCATACCCTCGTAGGGTGCAGTCTGTAAGTGAAAAATATGTCCACAAACACTCCAACTACTTTTGAAATGATTTTGTCCACAACATACAACTGTCAAAGTGGCGGCAACATGTAAGAACTTGTTGGCCAAATCAGAAACAAGAGGACAGTGGAAAAAGCCTCACAGTGTAAAGTCAAGGAGGACTGAGAATGAGGCAAAGTGACTTCTGAATCCTGAATGTGAAAGACGACGCCATCCAATGCCTCCAAAGCCGTTTTCATCTGGATAACTGTAGAAAGTCATGCTAGCCAAGTTTGAAGTTGTGCTGCTTTGCTTCTGTCTGCCATTTACCCACCAAAGCAAAAATGTGCAACACGCAAATGGTAAAGTGTTGCGTTGTCGCCTGAAAATCCTGACCGTGCAACCATTTTAGCAAGAGCTCTTGTTTTAATTAGCGTGTCAAAAATAACACATACACTAGCAGTCAAAAGTTTGGACGCATGCTTCTGATTCAATGGTTTTTCTTTCATTTTCATGACCATTTACATTGTAGATTGTCAGTCAAGGCATCAAAACTATGAATGAACTCATATGGAATATGGATTCAACAAAAGAGTATGAAATAACAAAACAAACAAGTTTCATATTTTAGTCGATCTAGAATAGCCACCCTTCATATAAAATATATATAATATAACATATTTAGGTATTTAACATTTTTTTCTTTTGCCACATTAATCCACATATCTTGGTCATGTATTTGATGTCTTCAGTGTGTGTCTACAGTGTAGAAAGCAGTCAAGACAAAGAGGAAACAGGTGTGTCTAAACTTTTGACTGGTGGTGTAGATGAAATAATGAAATAATCAGATTATGTAATCAATAATAATCAGAAGTTTCAAGACATCAAATGACACAATTGCAATTTTTCGAACTTCAAGCGACATTGCATCGCTCCTGTTTGTGAGAATTGTGTCGCCAGACCGAGTCCCGTCACGTGCAGTCGCTTTGAACTCGCCACAGTGACACGACGACAGTCAGCAGGTCCGATCGGTCGGATCGACCCCAAGTCGCGGCCGGGTCTCGCCTACTGCAGCTTCCGCCGCTGCTGCGTGCCGTCGCGGTGCTACCCAGCTGTAATCTGCCGTCTCTCTGTCTCCCCTCAGTCTATCAGCCAGGGTTATGGTGGCCACCCAGGATCCTGACTGTCAGTTTACAAGTGACCAGAGGTCATGATGGTCACTCGAGTGTAAGACGACCACCCCAGATCAACCCAGAGCTGATGAAGAGGAGCCTTGGTGTGGCCCCCTACGGGAGGCCTGCCCCCTCCCCCATAACCCCCTCCCCCTCCTCACTGCCCCCTCTTAAGATAAACTTTGCACATGTTCAAACTTTGCCTAAAAACCAGAACTTTGACAATCAGTTTAGCATGAAGACCAGCGTGTCTTGACTGAGATACAAGCCAACGCCACCACAATGGCAATACTTAAAGCCCCCAATCTCTCTCTATAAATTGGAAGAATCCTAAAAACATGGATGTGACGCACGTGCTTCTTATCGCAACTGGCTGCAGATTTAAAAAAATAAATAAATAATAATAATTAAAAATGCAGAAAAGGCTTTTAATAAGCACAATATCCCCTCTCGGCTGTATGGCTACAGCTGTGAGCCATGCGTTTGTTGTTAAGTAATTTGCCATCTATCGTCTCTGGAATGCAGGGCCCAGGCAAAGATACATCCACATACAACTTGCTCTAATCACTCGATGACATCACAGAGGGTGTGGTGATGATTTTTTTATATATATCCTTGACAAGACAGCCATCTCATCTTGACAGATGACCGCAGATTCTTCAATCGACAAACTGCTTTAAGATACAATCTAAATCTTCTTGCTACTCGTTTCTTCGGCACACAGTGTAAATCCACAGTAACACTTTACCGACTCTTTGTGTATAGACGTATTCCTTGAAATGACAAGAATCCTTTTTTTAGACAGTACCTTGCAAAATATTTTCTTCACTTTTTAATTATACTAACGATGATAATAATATGAAGAATAAGGATGATGATGATTAATAATGATAATGATGATGATGATGATGATGCATAATTTGAGAAAAAAACAAATGACGACAACAACAACAACATGACATTTCAAATCAGTGATACAAAGTGCTTTACAAATGAGGCGGTCATCAAGGAAAACAGGACAACACGGCTGATTGTTGTGAAGTGTGTGACCCATTTACACCTGGTAAATTATCCGTCTCATAACAACAACAGATTGTGGGTGGGTTTTTTTGTATCAAGAAACTTTAAATTTAAATTCAGTTTTCTTGAGTTAAAATCACAAATAAAAAAAAATCTGAATGTCTGAGCAACTAATTTGACATTTTTCCTGGAGAGAGTGAGAGTACCACAGCTGCCAGCTGCGCAATAAGTTTTATTTTTGTATCACTATCGACAGGCTTAGATTGCCATCACACACTGCAGCACTGGACCAATTACTAATAGGTTTTTTGCATTTTAGTTTAAGGCATGGAAAAAAATACAGGTTATAGTTTGTAATGCATTCATTTCATATTTAAGTAAAATAACTGTATGATATTATAGCAAATATGGACTAAATATATTTATGTCTTATTTACTTAATATAACAAATACTACTCTACCCTTTCAAGACATTACAATTGAATGTATTCTTCATGTAACCAAATGCATTTTTGTGACTTTTTCTGATCCAATTATTCATTTCAGGTGTAAATGGGGACTAACTAATTGCAGATATCTCACTGGTGATTCAAATGATTGTTTTCTTTCTGAATGAAAATGCATTACTGATTTATTAGGTGTGTTAACCATGATATAAAAAAAAAAGCCTAACAAAACTCACAATCATCTATAAATTCAAAATTGTCATATTCCACAAATGGTTACATCCTTGAAGCCAGAAACTAATCAAGGTTGGGGGGAAATTTTTGAATCAACCATGCAAAATTTTCATTATTTATTCTTTTCTCTTTTTTTTGCCTTTCCACGTGTTTTTTTTCACAGCACTTTGTAACATTGGTTTGAAAAGTGCTGTATTTAATAAGCGAGTATAAACATGTGCATTTGGAAAGCGACTCATAGCCAGTAGTGAGTTCATCTGTTGTGTTTAATGTTACTGAAGCATAGATGTGCAAACAGTTCTGCATGTGCTTTTTCCAAAAAAAAAAAAAAGAAAAAAAAAGCGAGGACTAGTAAGTGGATTTGTTGTCGGGTGGTATTATTCTCATGTACAAAAAGCAACAACAACAAAAAACAAAACCTTTGACACGGCTTCCCTAATGGAAGGCATTTTTGTTACATTTTTTTTTATCCAACCTGCTGTCTTTTCTGCTTCAGAAGAGGTTGTCGTTCAGTCTTTGGCATCAAACACCACTAAAGTGTGAGGAGAAGAGAAATCACAAGTGATTTTTAAAAACAGCAGCAGGTTAATGTAGTATATGTGCATACGACTGACTGCCTTACAGTCCGCGCCACAGGGCCCTGAATGACAATGCCAACACATTAAAAATAGACACTTGTAAAAAAAAAAACTTTCCTCTGTAAATTTCTTTTTTTGTAGTTGTGTGATAAATGAATAAGCGGTGTGTTGGTTAACTCTGTATGTAAGTCAGAATCATTTATATTCCAGATTTCATGGTTAATCTGATTTATCTTAACCTTTTGCCTTTAAAAAACAAACTACATTTTTTTTGGGATATATGAATATGATGAAGATCTTTGAACGATACAAAGTTATAAGTCCTCTGTTGACAGAAATGTATAAAAAATAGCTTAATGTATATTTATTCTTATATGTAAAATGTACTCAGATTAAGAGTAGGCCGTTAGGCATGTTCAACTTTGTGGTAAAAAAAAAAAGAGAAAAAAATCTTATGCTTATTTAATGATGAACTCTTAATGCTGCAATCCAGACACTACAGTGCTATGGGTGTGACTGCGTACGTGGGATGAGAGCTGTTACATTTTTCCTGCATAGCACATTTCTGTTCAGCGGAACAATGAGACAAATCTCTTATATAAATTATATTATATTTATATATATATATATAAATATACACACACACACATATATATATATATATATATATATATATATATATATATATATATATATATATATATATATACACATATATATATATATATATATATATATATATATATATATATATATATATATATATATATATATATATATATATATATATATATATATATATATATATATATATATATATATATATATATATATATGTGTGTGTATAGGGTTGGGTGGGGGGCATCTCGTCTATGTTTGTGATACCAAAATAGCAGTGGTGCTTTCAACAATACTGGGTTGCAGTTTTAAGTCATCTTTTGGGGGGAGGGGGGAAAGTGTTTATTAGCTGGCCTGCATTGCAATACAGTGTTTTAAAAATGTGATACTGCTCTTTTTTTTTTTTTTTGTTCTTTTTTCATATTATGGGAAGCTGCAATCCAGATACTGACAAATATTTATCGACGACTTATTATAAATACATGACATACACCCTTGTGCTCCTGACACCCTCTGTGTTTTAGCTGCAGTGGTACAGTCTGCTACCTCTGGAAGAAAAAAAAAACTGAAACAAAAAACCAAGCCCTCGCCTCCCTCCAACCCCCTGTTGGAATTAAAGATCCCGTCTCTGGAACTGAGAGGATCATTGACTCCACCAGCTGGAAAAACATTTCGTTTGAAATTTATCGCAAAGATAGTGATACATATATATGTACAGTATATACATATATATGTATATATACATATATATGCATGTATTTCTTTTAAACCAAATGCAAGGTCAGGCTCCATTTACAGTTAAGATGACTCATATTCAATTAGCGATAAAGGGCCGTTGATGGAGATTACTCTGTTGCATTAAAGTGCCGTTACCCTCATCCTTACACTATTTCTTTTCTTTGAGTCACAGGTCACGTGAGACATCACAAAAATGCCTCAAAAAAGCCAAAACAACAAAGCAAATGAATAAAATCAGAGCAATTTCTCAGTAAAAAGAGAGATGAGTATCCACAAAATGAGGGATGCAGGCAAAAGCAGACTGTGTTTTTACTTTGGCAGCCTTGTGCCCTTTATCTCATCCTTTTAAATAGTTTATTTCACACCTTCTCTCTTTATTATTCTTTATCTGAAACGGAGCACAAGCCGTGCCTCTCGCTCCAAAACAGAAGAAGGAAAAAAAGAAAGGAGGAAGCGATGGGTGCTGTGTGAAATGAGTGTTTTTGTTGGAGAAGTGCTTTTAGAGGACGTGACGCCCTGTTGGGAGGCAGTCAGGAGAAAAAACACAATCTGTGGCTTCGCTGCAGCTAAAGCAGGACCTAATCAATGGAGGGAGTGATTGTGTATATTTTAAAATCAGGGTATTTACCATCTATCGACATATTTATATTTCTAAAAAAAATCATAAAAATGCAAGTACAGCGTTTTGGGGGGGAACAAAGTGTTTATTCTCGGCAGCTACTATTCTGCACAATTGATCTACTGTGGTACAATTTGTATAGTTGGTGGGATTCTCACTTGAATTGGGCCGACTGGATGTAATACTTTCATTTGACTTGACATTTGTTTTGAAAAAAGCCATGCTCCCACCCCAACCCTCCCCCACCCCCATGGATAAGCCATACCTCCCACTTTTGCCCCTCCCCCGGTGTTGTATGGTGGATGTTCAATGTTGGTAGTTTTATTTATGATGGTAGTTATTGTGGGTATGATTGCGCTCGTAATTAATATCATTATTAGTGTCAGTATACTTGATATGATTTGTTTTTGTTTGAACAAAGGGAATGTATTCATTTTTCAGGTGTTTTTTTTCCTCCTCTGAGTGATTTCAATAAACAAATAAATACCTAGTCATCTGTTTTCCTTCTGCTTTTAAAAGATTTACTGCAAGTGTGAAATGCGCACAGACATGTTTGAGTCTGCATAGCCCGGACGCCGAAACACATCAATAAGTTATTTTTTATTTTTTATTTTTAATTTATTTATTTTTAGTCGGAGGGGGGAGGGAATGCGAGGCTTTTTTAAGAAGGAAAAGTTGTTCAGTTTTGATAAAAACTAACTCAGCTGCAACAGCCATCGTTGACAAGCTCCCAGTGGTCGCTCTGCCTCTTTTTCCCCTCAGCGGAAGCCGATTGGTGCAGTCAGATTCTGATTGTCACACTGAATCTTTAGGCCATGCTGCCAATGTTGCCTCTGCTTTAGATCCATCATGATGCAATATCAGCATAGGCACAATTCCTACAGTCAAATTCAGCGCTTGGCGTGATTCCACTCCGTCTTTACCAGCAAGTAACACAAGACACACCTCATGTCTTGGTGATGTTATGATACACAATATCTATCGCCGCATGTTCCTCCGGCCTGCTCTCCTGTGCACAGCAGGCTGAGCAGGCATTCACAGGTCAGCTGCGCTCCACCAGAAAGCTGCATGATGCCACGTGGCCGACACCCCGCAGGAGTCACTTTCACAGCTCCTCCTGATTGTTCTCAGTCCCTGTCGCACAATAACAGCCATGTATCAGTCAGATAGATACACACCACCATGACGCTTCCACTTTTTGTCCGGCAATTCCTTTTTTGAAAACAAACGAGTTAATATTTGAAACGTGAATGCCAGAATTCATTTTAAATGTCTAGGACAAAGTTTAGATGAGAACAATATTAAACAAAGAAGAAAAGAGTCAGCAATAAAAAATTTTAGAGCGCAAAAAAAAAAAAATTCTACAGGATGCAAATCCTTGCAATTGTTGACCGACTCAGTTTGAGTCCTGTGTGCCTATAGCAATGTACGGCGCCATCTAGTGGTTCACCATGTTCACATAATACATGACGACGATGCATTGGGACAGGTGCAGATGGGGAAGACAATATGAATGATTTATTTTGTATTATATGAGCGATTTATTACATTAATTCATATAATTTATATTAACAGTTGATTTGTAAAATTACTTGAGCTAATTTTCTAGAGTATAGTTTTTTAACGTTCAAGACTTAAAAGCGCAGTGACTTTTCAACACTAATAAGAAAAAGGTGTAATAATCCTTGTTCTCCAAACTACTACATCTATGCTTCAGTAACATTCAATACAACAGTGCGTGCACAACACATTTGGAGACTAAACTCAAACCGGAGAAATAAAAAGGTTCAAATCTGGGGCCAATTTTACTTTATTTAAGTCTATTCTGTCAAACAACAAAAATATAGACAAGACACGTACAGAGCTGATCTTAGGCGTGGCAACGATAAATGCTCCAGACCAGAAATGTACAATAGTATCATGCAAAAAAAAGAAAAAAAGAAAGAAAGAAAGAAGCATTTCACAGCAAAGAGAAGTTAAAGTTGTAAATCAGTGTTCAGGCTGCAGTTCAAACTTTTAACACACTTTGACTTCAATCTCAGGTCACTCTTTTTAAACTGAAACATTTTAAAATAAAACACTGAAGAGCAGAAAGCTTGGAGCTTCAATGAGACCAGCTTTGTATGTAGTGTGTGTGTGTTTGTGTGTGTTCAAGGAAACCCCCCCCCCCAACTAAAACTGTGTGCGGCAGTTCAACAGTCCACTTGAAAGTGAGAAGCAGCAGATTTCATTTCAGGGACATCAGGCACCCCCTCCCTCACCCCTCTGGATACGGCATTGTGCAGGACAAAGAAACTTCATTCCTATTTTGGACGGAGGATGTGAAGACGTGATCTCGGGGGTGAAGGAAAAAACAAAGAAAGAAACGTGGACACTACAGCGTGGAGACTTCTGTCGGCAGCGTGGACAGAGGTGCCACCCTCCTGTTGTTGCACTGGCTGGTGGCGACGCACACGCTGTTGAGCGGGATGGACAGCTGGACGGCGGCCTGTCCCGACGCCTCGCCGGACCCGATGCCGCACGGCATCTTGGACACCACGGCCAGGCCTAGCTTGAAGAGCACGCTCTGCAGCGCCGCCCGGTACTCCCTCCTCATCAGGCAGTAGATGACGGGGTTGAAGCAGCTGCTGCTGAACGCCAGGCAGTTGGCCAGCGGGAAGTAGTACGTCTGCGCCACATAGTAGGAGCTGCTCATCTCCACGATGTCCAGGTGGATCATGACGCTCCAGAACGTCAGCACATTGTAGGGGAACCAGCAGGCGCAGAAGGAGAGCACCACCACCGCCACCGACTTGGAGATGCTGGCCTGCCGCCGGGAGCTGCCACCCTTCAGCTTGTGCTGGCACAGGAAGCGCAGCATGAACAGGTAGGAGAGGCTGATGATGGTGTAGGGCACCAGGAAGGCCACCAGCACGCGCAAGAGCTGGTAGATGCCCAGCCAGGACGTGCCCAGCGGGAAGCGCACCAGGCACGCCATGTCGTTGCCCACGGGCTTGAGGTCGGTATAGACGGCGCGCGGCGTGGCCGCCAGCAGGGCGGCGGCCCACACCAGGGCGGTGACCAGCGGCGAGGTGCACGAGCGGCAGCAGGCGGGCGCCCGGGAGCGCAGGGCGGTGGCCACGTAGCAGTAGCGGGTCAGGCTCATGGCGGTGAGGAAGAAGCAGCTGGCAAAGACGGTGAGCGCCGTCAGCAGCGACACGGCCTTGCAGGTGGCCAGGCTGAAGGGCCAGCTGTAGTCCAGCGCGTTCTCCACCGCCCAGAAGGGCAGCGCCAGCGAGAAGAGCAGCTGGGCCAGCGACATGTTGAAGACGAAGAAGTTGATGGTGCCCGTGGTGATAGTGCGCGTGGAGTAGAGCAGGAACATGACCAGCAGGTTGCTCAGCACGCCCGCCGTGGCCACGATGAAGTAGACCACCGAGATGAAGATGCGCAGGCCGAACGGCTCGTTGGTCATGTCCCACAGCCAGTCGGCCGTCGAGTTGTGCGAGGCGTTGTGATCTGCGGAGGAGAGCGGGCCGGTGCCGGCGCCCAGGATGCCACCGCTGAGCTCCAGACTGTCGAGGTCGGTGTCTGACATGTTGTCAACCCGGAAGGCCCCGGGGCCGTCCGCTAAATAATTACTCTTGCTGGTCCTCGTTTTTTGGGGGTTTTTTGGTTTTTTTTTTGCAATTGATGGAGTAAAACCCGTAAGTTCTGGTTGTCTGTCTATTAGCCAACAACCATTTGTCCCTGCGAGGAAAGAGGAAATGATTATTACATAATAGGTGCGGCGCTCGCTGAGGAAATAAGTTCATTAGCCTTGTCAGATAAACAAATTACGCCCAAGTGTGTGGCCCACAGAGTGTGAGATAATCCAGTTTCCTTGTCACAGAATCAAACTTCTCAGTGAGGGGAATGAATAACATCATGCAGCGATCAAAGTGGTTTTCGCCACGGAGAGGCTGAAAAAGTCTCTTTGGAACTCGTTCAGGGTGAATTCAGATTATTCTGCACAATTGCGTCATCACACAACTGGGTTTTTAATCAGTGCAACTGCAGCAAAGAGCAGTTGCACTTTTTCTTTGGAATCAGAATGAGAATCAGATTCAGAAACACGTTTGTTGCCAAGTAGGTTTTACACTCACAACAAATTTGCTTTGGTGCAGTTGGCACTTTGAAAAACAACAGCAAACTTTACTAAATATATCAAAATATATGTACAGGCGAATCAAAAATAAGAAACTACAAAATAGCAGAAATAATAAAATACAATAATAAGTCTGTTGTGCAAAGAAATGTGTGTGCAAGAGAGGTGCGTCAATGAAACGCGTATTGGGATGGGGGGTGTAGTGGGAATCAGGAACTGTTTATGAGAACAGTTGTAGGTGGGAAGAAGCCGTTCTTGTGTCAGGTTGTTGTTCTCATAAACAGTTGCTGAGTCCCACCCACAGACAATATGCATTTCATGAAACATAGGAACACAGTAATATAAATAGATATCTTCTATGTTCTTTGTCTGTTGAATTTTGAGATACATTAAACACCAAGGCCAAGCTGGCAGACAAAATCCTGGATAAGAGTTTCCAAAGTTGTTCATTAATGACAAAACTCTGAATGTCAGAATCTTGAGTCAGTCAAATATTTTTCATCAAAGCAGTGATTTTTGTCTCCCTTTGTTTTATTTTTAATTTTCTCCCTTTCGAAAAATGTAAAGCAAGGAAAAAATGACTTGATCAGAACTCGTTTTAGAACTTCTAAACCCTTTCACTCTACAAAGGAAATTAAATTATTATTACAATTGTCTGTAAACTATCACCTAATTGTAATCTATCTAAAAAAAAAAGATATTCTTAATTATATGAACAACAATCGCGACCAAGTTCTCATTGTCCCACTGTGAAAGACAGATCACTAACAAGAATTCTTATTCTTTCCTGCTTTGTCAAATTTCCAGAAACACACTTTGTGAAAGAAAATCTCACCTGAAAGTCGCAGAGGAAGCAGATGTCGAGGTTTCGACTAACAGTTTTCCTGCCGTCGCCACCAGCTCTGCAGCCGAACATGAAATTATCTTGGAGACAGACGACGGAAGGGTGGATGTTGAATGTAATGCTCCACCCCGTCACATTTTTCAATCTGCATATGCAGACAGTAGCATCACGGAAATTCAGGGAAAAAACAGAGATCACTGCTGCCTTTTCAAATCCCCCAAAAATGTTATTTGTGACTTAAATTCATTGTGTGCCTTTAAAGTCAGTTAGTGGAGTTGCAGGATACCTTTGTGTCTTTTTCATGTATTGATACAGAAATATCTAACAGAGCAATAAATAGAAGATTTTGGTTTTATTTGGGGAAAATAATCATATCCTCTTGGGTTAGGCGTTTTCCACTATTACGCACTGTGATGTCAAATTGAACCGTGATGTATATTTACAATAACAAGATAAAATTTAGCTTCTCACGGCCTGATTTTTATTACAGCTTTATTCAAAAGGTTCCTCTTTGTATAAATACACGAGTAAGAAATATGTTTGTATCTTTTTATTATTATTTCTCCTTTTGTAAAATTGTCTCTTAAAATGAACTTTGATTACGTTCATGAATTGTAATATTAATGACAAATAATCTTAATTTTTTCTTTCTTTGCATCTTTTCCTTTGTCTATATACATCAGTGTCAAAGGTCACAAGCAAGCATTAATTTTTCCATCGATTCGTTCTCACCAAAGAGTTCATTAGCATCTGTGAGTTTTTGCACAGACGCTGCTTTGTAACGTATGCTTAAAATATTCACCCTGGACAGATGAAAAACATCAGACACAAAACAAAAGTGTGGCTTTTCTTTCTATTTATATCAGGGCCACTGCTTGGAGATTAGATTGAGCCGCAGTGATGACTCTTCATTATGAATCGTTGATGGTGGAAAGAACATCAGCAGTGAATGACTAGATGAGATTAGCTGGGAATAAGCGGAAGAACGGGGATGCTGATTAATGTCGAGCTGTCCAAACTCAACCATGGGCGAACAAAACAAGTCGTGTTTTCATGGATGATGTTGTCCTACCAGGTTTTCTACAGCTTGTTATTGTGATCACACTTTGCTGAAAAGGTTGCAAAACATAAGGCTCTCAACTTAATATGAACAGTGTGCAGATTGGCCCTGTCATAGTTGCAAATCTGTGAATCTTCAATTCTTTTTGCAATAACAAGACGCGCAAGTCTAATGGTATTGTTATTTAAAATGAATAAAAACATGTTTGATTTTTATTGCAAATTGGCAAGTCTTTAAATTCTGTGAAATACAAACAAACTACCTTTGAGTTTGATAAGAACAGTGTGTGTTAAAACGACAGCAAATTCAAAAGGTGGAACACCAAATGCTCTAAGGCTTACCCACACATAATTAATGTAATTAAGTTAAAGACAATAAAGGACAATGTGTAAACAACATTTTATAGCCTCTTTTGATATAATTACACTAAAAGATATTACATTAGGATGAAATTTGATCCTTTAATTAGCAACAAATTAAAGAAATAATTAAATTCACTGTAATACTATATGGATGTTTTAACCCACGTGAAAAGAGTTTATTCAGCTCGTCACCTCATGGAAGGATTTGACCACCCATATCTGGATTATTAACTACACCATTAAAATCAAATAAATGTCTTTTCTTTTTTACTGTTAAAACACAATGTGCAGTCTGCTCTGCACAAAGGTTAATCACACCGACTGTTACAAATTGGCATCAAGCAAGAATAACAACAAACAAACAACAGACTCTGGGTCAAAAACAACAGATTAAACCCACTTGTAATAAAGCAGTGATTTAAAAATCCAGAATTAGCTGCAGATGTGCATCTATTCATGAATAAATGAAGGGAAGAAGGAAATCTGCGAGGACAGAGTGCAGCAAGGCGCGGTGGGGGAGAGGATTTGTCGCCATCTTTTGCTGTATAAACAGCACAACAATTTGTCCCTCTCACGGAGAGGAAAGGCAGCTAAGAGCCCCCGCCGCCAGCTGATCTCCTCTCAAAGTGAGCCCCCTGGCGACAGGCACATGGCATAACACCAGGATGCGGTCGGCCGTATCCATTGGGGCGAAGGGGTCATTTTAAAAGTGTCCGTCAGCAACCCTTGTGCTGTATTACTGCTACTATTACTGCTACTATTACTGCTACTGTTGACCCCAAACTCGGCCAGTCCTAAGGCTTCCTAAGTGTTGGAAAACAACACAATCAGACAACTCACGCCAAATAAATATTAAGACAGTTTTCGACATTTATTTAAAAAAAAAAAAAAAAAAAATCTTCACGTTGCATTTGGGATGAACACACAGACAGCCCACGGCTACATTCCCCACAACCAGATTATCTGCCATTAACTGTCACGGGTCCCGCGTGCGCCCACGGCCCGCGCTCGCTTTGCTCTCGAGGCAGGGGCGCGCGCGCGCGCGCTCGGATGCAACCACGCGGGCCGTTTGTCATTAACGTTAATAACGTTATCGTTCGCGTCACCCCCGCTGCCCCCCCCCCCCGCCCCCCCCGCCGCCGGACGACGACTCAGTGCTGCCGCCTGTGTTGGTACCGCTGCTGCTGCTGCCGCCGCTACCGCTGCTGCCGCTGCTGCTGCTGCTGCTGCTGCTGCTGCCGTTGAGGGAGGGAGGGAGAGGGAGGAGGAGGGGGGCCGGGACTGCGGTTCAGGTGCACAACACGGGGCAGTGATTGAATGAAACGCGGCCAAGTTCCACCGCAGCGGGGACGAGCGAGAGGGCAAGAAAGCGAAGCAAATGAGATGAGCAGCGGAGCTCGCGCGGCGGAGGGATAACGCCCGCTGACTTTGATGTCGCTCATCTTTTAAAGTATACTTCCGCCTTCGCTTTTTGCGCGTGTGTGTTTTGTGTTGGTTCTGTTGTCCGGGGATGGGATTCTGTGAGGGAGCGACCTGCCGACTAACCTCGAGCTAAGGTAAGGAAAGACACTCAAAATACACACACGCACACACACATTGATATATGGTCTGGACTTTAAACCGGTGTTCTGGCGCCAAGTGTGACCGCTTTACTTTGTGCTAGTTAAAGTGTGGGCGAAAGTTTAGCGAGAAGCATCCCGTCGCCTCGCCTCGTCCCCGACGTGTCAGTTCAAACGCTCGGCCAAGTCGCGTGCGCGTCCCCCTGCTGCTGACATACGTCTCGCCCTTCGCACCACGTTATGTGTAAATCGGCGACTTGTGACTTCTCTGCAGGTTTTTTTTTTTTTTTTTTTTTTTTGTTTATGTGTTTGGTTATACGATGATTATTCGGCACAGTTGTGCGAACACGCGCGGCGCACGCAAACTTGTGGCCAAGTGAGCGCAAAACGGGACAGACAACAAGGCTGCCATTGTACCGGATCAGCGGCGGATTAACGGAATTCCTTTTTCTGTAGCGCTGTCTGAATGGCCTCCAGTGCCTCTGCCTGCCCGCCTGCCTGCCTCGTGTGTGGGTCTCGATTCTCTGAACAGCTGCCGCGACCCGTGTTGCACACTGGCTTTGAGATGTTCGACAGCCACCAGACGACAAGCCAGAGGCGTTCCAACACGCGGAAGGCACTGCAACTCTGGGCAGTTGCCGTCCTGACGTCGTCTATTCTGAGCTTGTGTGGCTGTAATATATATATGTTTGTGATTGGGAAACAGTTGCCCTGCAACCTGTAGTGATCGTAACTGCATTTTAGATTACAAAGCCGACAAAAAGGGACTTAACGGCTGAGAATGTATTTTGGTTCATTCAAGCAGAGAGCAGCTGTACTGACCTGAAACTGGAACATCTTTGCTTTTGCTCTTTTTTTTGGCTGCCAATTGATTGACAGATTATTGTTGTTGTTTTTTTTACTTGAGCTCTGTAAGCCTATTGTCTTTATACCGAAAGAAAATAATTTTTAAAAATGTGTGGTGTGCTCAAAAGTTAACAAGCAGACATGCGTGGAAAAGGACCCAGAGGCTGTTTTTTTTGCCCTGCTGATTAAAAAAAAAAAAAAAAAAGCTGTCATCTCACAACTGCTGCTGATCGCCACTGTTCAGGCACTGTGACGTGGGCGGCTAAGTCTAATTATAGGCAGTGTGACATTATTGAGGTTGTGGGTCCATCATGTTGAAGCAGACAATAAAAACAAGCCCCAGATTTTTATTTTTTTTGCATGTCTTACTCCTCCACCCCCCTCAAACGCTCCTCAGATACACTTGCACATCATGCACACAACATGCCCACCCCCCACAATCCCCTCCACCCTTCCCCGTATGTAGCCAACCAACATGTGGGGAGGTAATCCCAGCTATTAGGGTAATCTCCTCAGTATGACGATCAATAGGGGAGGGTGTGGGATGGCTACCAGACAAGAGTGGAGAGGGGGAGACCAAAATTTGTGCTAAAGAAAAAAAAATGATTTAATCATCCAGATTAGGTCAGGAGACTGGGGTCTGGACAGAGGGGCTTGTTGCTGGACGAGGGGGGAGGGGTGCAGACAGGAAGATGTGCAGTGTGTAAAGGCTTTGGCCACTTTGGGCAGCTCTCTTCAGTGTGACAATGGGCACAAGCATTTAGCCTTCGTCCATCTGGTGTGAATAAACAATGTTGAAGAGGAACATGCCAGAGTTATCCTTTGGCTTTTCCAGTGTAATTAAAAAATGGTGTAAATGCGCATGTCAATTTAAATAAGCCTGCACAAAACTAAAGCGACGAAAAAATAGACAAACTATCCCCTCATGAAAGAAACACAGTTATATAGTGATTTTGCTTAACTAACAAAATACTTAATTTCCATTCCTTCAACTGGCTCTCTTGGTTGTGTCAGACTCTCAGTGCAAAGGGAGTAAAACCCCAGGAGGAATAAGTGGATCAAAACAGGTCACAGTCATTATTACTATGCTCTTGTTGCTGTGGCTGCTTTGTGGAGTAGTTTGTATGGCAGCTCAGCATGCGCCGCTGGCTCACATCCAGAAAAACCTGGACATCCGTGTTTTTGCCACACGTGAGCTTTTTTGTTTTTTGCGTTTATGGCATCGAAAACTACTCACACATTCATACGGCAACATGGAAGTGGATGATTTTTTAGAAATACTGAGCATCGCCTTCGCAGGTTGGTGCATGGCACACATGGACTGGAGGTCACGCTTGTGTGTGTGTGTGCTTGTGCATAACTTTCTGCTGAGTGTGCATCCTTCTCTGATATACATCCCAACAGCAGAGCCTACAAACAAACCACACACCTGATTCACCAGTATTCCCACATATACGTCACCCTCATTCAGTATCAAAAAATTAATAAGCAGTAAATGCCTTCATCCTTTGGCTATGAAGGCATTCTAATGTATTTAGTCCCTCTTACTACTTCTTTTTTGGCATTTTTAAGGTCAAACTGTTCATCAGATAAATGCTTTTTAACAATAATGACGCCATGATATCATCATAGATGTTTGTCAGGTTGACATATTCTTTAATTTTCAACACAATGTAATCTGTGTTGACATCAGATAATCTGAGAACCGTTTATTGAAGTGTGATACTGCCCTCTTATCACACCGCAGCCGAGCATCTCCCCAACGCAGGCCCGACTGCTCGTGGAAGTTTGCAGTCCGGTGGGTTTTGTCACGACTCCCAAATAAAGGAACTTGCCCTTTAAGTCTCCAGCGGAGGAGCTGCAGTACAAACAGCAGCAAAATGTCCAGATGGAAGATGGGAGGGATGAGTAAGGCGTCCACAGATCCCTTCTGCTAGGCCCCAGCGAGACAGAGGGAGGCGAGATTGGATGGGTCTGGGGGAGTCGGGTTACTATCGGCCCATTCTACTCCAAAGAAGCGGTGGTGTAAAAGATGCAATACCCCTATAGGAAACCTAATCCACGCCCTGCTGCCAGCTGTCATTCTTATGCTCCAGGGTAAAATCGCTAAGCAGGTATCACCTTACTCTTCAATCCTTACCTTAATCATAGGAGGAAATTACACACATGTTGTTCTCCACTCCAAATCAACAGATCCTTTGTTATGTGAGAACGTTGATGTTTGATGAAGAACTGTGTCTAATAGGGCAGCCAAGTTCAATTTTTAATCTATTGAATGCACTCATTCTGGGCCGGCATGTAGTAAGTCTCAATTTGCCTCCTTTTTAAATTTAAATTTCACTAAAATTGAATTAATTTGGTGATTTAATTTTAGTCTAATTCGTCCTCCCTTTGTCTCTTTTCCAATGTTTTATAGGTCACAGCAGTTCAATATTACTGCTGTTAAAAAAAAAACCTAGCTCAGCATAACACGTTAATTTCAACAGCTGTCGCTACGGCAGTGTTCTTTGTTAAGAATGGAGTAGGAATATAATGTTCTCTCAAATGCGGAATACTCTGCGAGTTCCTTTGAAGAACAAAGAACTTCTAAACCAACGCAAACTAAAGACTTTTGAATTCAATTCCCTGAGCTTTCCGGGTGAGTGGGCTTTGTAGTGGGAAATTAATTTCATAATTATTATTATTTTAGCATCCTGTACATCAGGGGACTAAATCTAAATATTATCTCTAAGAAATAAACTGATTCCATTAAGCTTGCATTATCCATACTTTTTTGGAGACACATATTGAATAAAAAGCTGAATCAGACACTGAAGTTTTTGATGTTTCATGAACCATTTTGAAGCAAAATGTCTGAAATCCTAAATTGTAGTGCAAGAAATGATGACGGTGTTCCCACTTTATTAATGGGCTCTAGTTGATCTCAGGCAAATGTGTCACTTTTGACAAATAGCAGTTACTCTTAATATGACCTAATCAGGTTTTGTATTAACACTACATTATGTTCATATTACCATCGTATATTCAATGTTTATGTTTCTTAGCTGAAGGTGAAGTCATCTTGGCTTTTATTTTTAGGAGCAAAAGTATAATCTTGTTTCATTATTACGTCTTATAAGTTTTAATTTTTGATTAACTGACTGTGTGATCGACTCAGCGAAACTAAAATTAATTGTAATATTGTAATGGCAGGTTGACCAAAAAGATAAAGCCTAAGACCGAGAGCAGGGTGATAGAGAGACATAAACTGAGACAGTCAGAGCGAGTCTGAGCTGACCTTGCCATTATAATCTAATCCCTGTCGAGAGTGCTTTTTTTAGAGAGCAAGTTAATACCAGCAGATTATACTCCAGTGTCTCCCACACTGGCCAATCCAGACTGTAAAGAGAGTGGGTCCTCAGGCCTCCCACTGTATGATAAATTAATATCACTGATAGGAAAAATGGCCCTTCACGTCTCTTGATCTTTGCTGTTGCTGCCCTCAAGTCTCCTCGTTGAATAGGCGTTGCAGCATGAAATGACATCTTTTATATATTCATCAACCCCCTTCCAAAAAAAACTAACCAAAAAAAAAACCAAACGTGTTCACTTCTTTCCAATTCGTCGTCCGTGTCTCTTCCCTTTGCACTTGACAGCACTGAGGGGCAGCCACGATAAAAGGCCACTCACTCATCAAGCAGCTCATCTCATGCTACCAAGAGTAATCCCTGTATAGTATGTTGTGTAACCAAGTGGAGGTTGGACAAGTAGAGAGGGTGGGGGAGGGTTGGGGGACACGAGTGTGCGCAAGTTTGTCCACGCTTGTGACTGTTGAGCTCACAGCCGTCTAATCTCTTAGGTACATTAGGCCGGTCGGCCACAGTATTGCGCGCTGCTTCACTCTTCCCGTCGTTAAGTAATTCGAGGAACACTCGATTGTTGCTGGGCACCGTCTTTTGGGAGGGGGCGGCAGCCGAGGTGATGGCACAGAATTGTCGGGTGAAAATGCACTTTTGCCACCTATGCAAAAGGTCCCCAAAACTGTGAACTGGTTCCTGCACACCGCTGGTGTCTGCAGGGGGGGACGTCATTGCTGATAATAAAGGGCTGGTGAAATATTCATGCGTTCTTTAGATGTAAGAGGCGATGCAATATCCTAATATTATTTTTAAGCCTGTTTGATCAAATTTGTAGTGAACTGCGCATGTTGCCAAATCCGTCCAAGTGCTCCTGACGCGCTGATTTTGCGAGAGGCTGTGGCCAACACAGTCGATTACAACTTAAAAAAAGAAAAAAAGAAAGAGGTCAGAATGCACGCTCGACATCAAATGACTGTCCAACGCTGACAGAGGCCAGAGAAACAGAATCGGCACTCATCGGCACTGGTGCAGAGTCAGCTGACAGGACCAAAACTTGATCTGCACCATTGTCATAGTAACTGGCAGATGTAATTTCAAGCCTCCGCCAGAAGAACAGTCATTACATTCTGATTCTGTCAGAAAGAAGAAAAGATTTAAGAAAAACAAGCATTCTAAAATTCTGTTATTAAAGTGAATATGTTGCGTCATTGATGCCTGTGATCAACAGCTGTGAAGATCCGATACTTTTGATACTATACTATACTTTTGATACTTTTGATTACAAGGTATTCGCCCTTGCCGAATGATTAGAGAAAGCCTAGGCTAAGAGAACAAAAAGTATATTTATGTGAGACATTAAGTCTGTTTTTTTATTTTTTTTATTTACTGCTTTATTTATGTGTTAACCTATGGTGAATTGTGGCGTCATCTACAGGAAGTGAATGTTATTAATGTCCTATTTAGACATGACACAATAATTCATTCATTCATTCATTCATTCATTGGTGATTGTTGAGCATGATAGTATCTGGAGTGCCAACAATGGACTTCACACGTCCAATGTCTCGGCTCGACCTGTGGGAGAAACCCTCCTCGTGTTGCACCGGTCTGAGTGTGAGTCCGAGTGAGGTGTCAGAAAGAGAGACTGCGGCAGATTGCAAAGCAAAAAGGACGGTGGGAGACGCGAGTCGAGACTGTGGCGCTGAACACTAGCATAAGGACGGTCACGTGACCTCTCCAGTCAGGGGTATGCTGGCACAGACTAGTTGCTGGTCATTGGGACACGCACAGGCACGCACAAGCGCGAGTGTCTACCAGTGCACGGCTAAACAATAATGCAGCGGTGACTTGCAGCTCGCATAGTTCACACACTCATTCTACTCATTTCTGTGTCATCTAGAATCCTAGAATTCCATTTTATCTGATTGGGGGGAAAATTCTATTTCTGGATCCTGGCAGGAAGCGACCTGCAGTCACAGTGCAGCGGCCAGGCGCACAGGCCGTGCACACATTTACGACACACGGACAGGGAGGGGGGATATTTTCATGCAAGTGCGCGCACACACACACACACACACACACACACGCTCAGTCGCACGCACTCAGCAGAGCACACCGGCTCTCAGCATCAGTGGCCCGACCAGAGGGGAGTTTGTGCTGAGCTGGTTGGGACGTCAGGATGAATCAATGCGAGAGCAGCTGACTGGACATGCCTATTCATTTGCCAAAGAAAAGGGAGAGAAAAGGGGGGCGAGCGAGGGACTCTGAAAGAAACGAGTTAAACCCTGGAGCCAAATGTTTGGCTATCTGCATCACTCAGGGAGGGAGGGAGTGGGATAGGGAGAAGCTCTCCATGTTTATGGAAGCCGCTGAACACGTGACGGGTTGTTGACATATGGAGATCAGATAGAGAAACGTTTCGCTTAAAGATTTATTTTGTTTTAATCTTGGAGTGGCTGTTTTTTTCTTTTTGGTGCGTCCCCCGTCATGATTGTGCAGGATCTCTTCAGACGTGAATGTAAAAAGTGGGCCGGGTACGTCGTGTGCAAGGCTTATGCTGTAGAGGACGGCTCGCTCCGCCACCGATGGCCCGTTTATTCCCATCTGTTGCCCTCGGCTCTCTGACTTTATCCCCATTGTGTTAACTCATTACATTCGCCTTAACCTTAACCCGTTAATTGCCACCCTGCCAGTTTTTTCCCTCGCTCATCCTCCCCTGTTCCCGACCTCCCCGACCCCCCACTCCCCTCGTCCTCCCCCACCACCACCAGCCCCTGTCCTTCCTGGAGACAGCGTGCCACATTGGCCGTGTGCTAATCTGATGGCGTCTGCTCACCAAACACCTGCCACGTTCCCGCAGAACCTCCTGAAAACTCCACCCCTCCTCCGGCACCAAAGCAACCATTCCAGCGCGAGCGACTCGGCAGATGCGAATGAAGACAAACGTTCCCCTTTCACACAGTGAAAAAAAGAAAAAGAAAAAAATCATACTGGAGTCAACATCTTCTTCCAGCCTTTATGTCCTTTTGCATCTACTTTTTCGTACCCCCACCCCTCCTCCTCCTCCTCCTCTTCCTCCTCCTCGTTCTCCACCCCCTCCCGACCTCGCATTTATAAAAAAAAGAGTGACAAGACAAACGAGGGTCTTCTTTTGTCCCGCCCCTCCGCCCAGACATGTATGCGAAGACAGCAACGTGTGGGCCCAGGGCCTCACTGCCTTAACAATACCTCTCCCGACCCCCCAATGAGGGGGTGCAGGGCCAGACATGAGGCGATGTGACAGTTCTGGTGCGGCCGACATAATAGCAGGTTTTTTTCTTTTGACCGCCTGGCTGGCTGCGTGCCACACACACAACTTTCTTTCAGTATCAGTGCGGCCGCAAATAGCCACATTTTGGGAAACGGGAGCAAGTTTGTTTGTTGTTGTTTTTTAAACAGTATCTGGCCTCTGTGTCTGCCTGCATTGGAACATCTTCAACTGACTTCTTTGATTGTTTTGCTCTCGTCTGAAAATTAGAGCAGCCCTGGTGCCTCTGTCTCATCCTCCTGGTGGCTGTCGTGTTTTTCCCTTACAAATCGCCCATTAAAGGTCCACTGTGTAAAATGTGGCCTGATTTATGATTTTTATATTGGTAAAAGCTTATTATACTGCCTGTAAATATATGAATAAAAGTGTATACTCACATTACAATAAATCTAACTTGGTTTTCCTACCCATCGAACTGTTGTTATTTATATTTAAGAATATACATAAAGCAAGGGTCTTGCTCCCAGATAGCTGCCATCTTGCACCACCCTATTTCTAAGGAAGCCCGGTGTGGACAATCTAGCCGGCCTGACAGCATGTCTCGTGCTTAGGGTGAACGCTCGCGTTCTCAAATTAAGCAACGAATGAGAAGGTGGACAAGATATCAAGATTTGTGTGTGCAGGCCACTGTAGATCACTGGCAAGTTCCAGAGAGGGAGGGTGAGCGATGGCAGAATTTCTTTACACACTGTACCGTTAAATAAACTTCTATTATAAAAAGTCACTTTATTTTTTTTTACATTTCTCACTTACTTACATCAACCCCCAGAATCGTGCGAGTCCATGTGAGCCTCTGAAATAAAGTTTGTTGATGGATTATTGATCGTGAATCGGAGTGGACGGCCCCTCAGGGTTCATCCTGGTTGGCCAGGAGTGAATACATCTCTTCATGCTCCACCTCACACACTCAATTTAAACATAGGAGAGCCAAAGGACTGACTGACAGACACACACACACACACACACACAGACACACACACGCACACACACGCCAAGACCTAGACCCGCACTCTAATACACACAGACAGCCATCTCTCTCTCTCTCTCTCTCTCTCTCTCTCTCCGCTGCGGGACAAAGGTTGTTGTCAAATCTGTGCGATGCAAATTTTGCCTCAGTGAGCCTTTACAGTGCCACCTAGCTGCATGCACAGGGAGGAACACTCACCTAGATTTCCATTTGATTTACTGTGAAAGTTTTGTAAAGAGATGTTGGTGAATGTCGACATGCTGTGGGAAATTAGTTACACGTCTCGTATAACTTATTACGTTGTTCACACATGTACTGACATCTGTGTACGTGCTCAGATAAAGTGTGAAATTGTCAGTAGCTAACCACTGGCCACTTCATGTCTAGTTTCCCAATTGGGGATCGATAAAGTATATCTATTCTATTCTACTCATTTGTCAAGCAATTTGTATATATGTATATATATATGTATATATATATGTATATGTATATATATATATATATATATATATATATATATATATATATATATATATATATATATACATGTATATGTATATATATATATATACTTCACAAGAAATGTAGGGAACAGGTGATTAACCCTTTGAAAATCTTTCCTGCATAAGTTTTAGCTTTTGTCGCATTGAATCTTTCCATTTTGAATTCTTAAATAATTCTATTCTATATTCTATATTCTTTTGACGTCACTTCCAGATGAATCAGGGATTTTTTTTATGACTAGGCATTATAAATGTGTGGTTTCTATAAGACTTTTTTTTTTCTGTATCCAGGTAAACCCGGACCGACACCAAAGCTGTGATGTTATGCAATCTTTTGTTGACGACTCACTGACCTGTGGGGGGAGACACGTTTCATACCCAGAGGAATCAACCGCACCCCTGTAGCCCCCACCATCGTACCGAGAAGCGATGGAGACGGATGAGAAGGAGGTGTCGCAGAAGGTGGCGGCAGTGAAACAGGAGGCGGAGGAAGAGGAGAGCACCGGCCACACCTGCGGAGTGTGTGGCCGCAGCTTTCCCCTGCTCAGCTCGCTGTCGCAGCACATGAGGCGGCACACCAGGGAAAAGCCCTACAAGTGTCCCTACTGCGAGCACAGGACAGCGCAGAAGGGCAGCCTCAAGGCCCACGTCCGCAGCCACAAGCTGGGCCTGCTGGGCCACAAGCTGGAGGCCGACGGGGACCAGGACCAGCGGGACTCCGGCGAGACGCCCGACTCGCCTGAAAACGTCAAGCCGCCTGATAAACCCAATGCTGTCAACGGGAAGGTGAAGCGCAAAAGCACCAAGAAGAAGACCAAGGACACCGATGGCTGGCTTGCAGAGGGCGGTGGCGACGAAGCCGACGGCAGCGACTCGTGCACCTGCGCCATCTGTGGCGAGACGTTCCCTCAGGTGCAGCTCCTCAAGACCCACATCAAGAGGCACCGCAGCGGCCAGGACCACGGCTGCCGCATCTGCGGCCGCCGCTTCCGCCAGGCGTGGTTCCTCCAGAGCCACATGCGCATCCACAGGGTCAAGGCAGCACAGCTGAGGGGTGGCAGGAGTGCCGAGCCGCCCGTCACCATCAACGAGGTGCCCCAGGACCCAGCGGTGCTCATCAACGACCAGTGCCTCTACGAGCTCTGCGCCAGCTGCGGCAACTTCTTCACTGACCGCAAAGCCCTGAGGGCGCACGAGAAACTGCACAGGCCCAACTGGCACGGCCTGGCGCCTAACGGTCCGCAGGAGGACAAGGATGCGTCCGACGTGGACGCTGCAAAGAGACGTTTCATGGCGGGGCTGAACCTGTCGTGCGCCAGATCCAGAGAAACCTCAGAGGAGCAGAGCCCGCGAGAGAGGATTCCGGAGCTGGATCCCATCTGCAGCTACCAGGCGTGGCAGCTGGCCACCAGGGGGCGCCTGGCGGAGGCCACGGAGAAATGCCTGGGGTGGGAGGAGAGGCTGGCGGATGCCGAGGTGGCCTACGACACGGAGAAGGGCGAGTATGTGCCGCTGAAGCAGGAGAGGAAGAGGAAGCAGATTGATGCCCCGGGTTCCAGCACCAAGAAGATGAAGAGCGAGGCGGGACTCGACCCCACATTCAAGAGCAAAGGTGGGGGGGAGAAGAAGAGTTGCCAGAAGGACCGGATCCTGTTGAACGGACTCGGTCACGCCTTTTACGAGGCGCTGCAGTCCAAGAGAGTCAAAGACGTCCAAAGCAGCAGCAGCAGCAGCAAAAACCAGGAGGGTAAGTCAGGCCTCACACGCCACAGTGGGTCACGTGACCTCCAAATCAGTATCAGTCACTCTGTCTACTTGCCATAAACAGCTGCTTTGCATTGACTGGTCTGACAGTTTTGTTTGTGTCGTGGTGTCAAGGGTTTGTTCCTCGGCTCCACACACTGCCGTCCTGATCATTTCTAACACCAGTCCTGGTTTTACTGACGAGAAAGAAAAGTTTGTATCTGTGCAACTAAAGCAGAATATGACTCATTAAGGCAGACTGTTCTATGTTGTGGTCTAAAGCTCACTCACTACATTTTGCCATTAAATTGCCCCCTAATATAGTTGTTATCTGTGGGGCAGTCCTTTTCATCTGCTCTCCTGGAAAGCAGCACCTACACTTGGCTTCATTTTTGCAGGGCACCATTTTATACCTGTGGGTGTTTATTTTCACATGAGGGGAAAATAACACACAGTAGTCAAGAATTTTCCTCAAGGGAATGGCGACCTCTAGTGACTGATTATGTGAACTACATGACTGCAGGGGCACTTTGCTGAGAGAGTATGGAAGAAGTTGTTCAGCGTCATCAGTTGGCCTCTTCTGTGGCTTTTAGACACACATTAGTTTGAATGTTCCAGCAAGTAATTAATTTATCAGATAAAGAGTTCTCAGTGATTTCATTGACTCTTTAAAATCAAGTTTCCCTAACCCTAACCCGAGGCACTTTCACCTCCAATGAATGAAGAATATTTATTGCGTCTGGGGAAACTATTCCAACAGTGGTTTATGCATAATAATAACTTATCTGAAGTGCGTACCAATAATTAGCCGATACATTTCTTCACTTGAAACTCATTCTCATTTTATCATTTTCTTTTTTGAAAAGACAAATCCAGAAACCTGATGCTGGCCCCTTGTCGCAGAGCTTCACACCTTGTCTTTGTGTTGTCGTTTTTTGACCCGCAGGTAAAAAACCCTACTCCTGCCATCACTGTGACTTCCACACAGCTGACGCCTCGCTACTCAGGACTCACCTGCACAAGCAGCACCAAGACTTTCTGGGCCTCTACGGCAAACAGAGCGCCGTTTTGGACGACGGCCACCAGAACGGCCCCAAAGCCTCCAGATACATGGACTACCTCAGGAGCAGGAGCGCACTGCTCAGCCAGCCCTGCTGGAACCCATACACGTGTCTGCCAGGCTATGCCTCGGTGGAGGCCAGCGTCCTAGCAAATGGCGGCGAGGTCAAAGGGCAGGGGAGCGACACGGGGAGCCTCCTCAACCTGTCCTCGCTGGACGTGGCCGGGGCCGCGAGCCACTCCGACAGCACAGAAAAGCTGGTCCGACACCAGTGCCCGTACTGTGGCCACGCCTCCTGCTACCCGGAGGTTCTGTGGATTCACCAGCGGGTGGCACACAAGGTGGACGGCAGCAGCTCGGTGGCGCCCAAGTGGGCCCCCAGTGCCAGCATCCCCAAGACCCTGAAGGGGGGTGGAGCCCAGTGGAGACGCACCGGGCCGCCACCCTTCCTGGAGGGCAAAGACTGTCCGGCTCTGCACACTCCGAGGACTCAGCGCACACAGCCTCCAGGTGCCACCTCCTCCACCTCCAGCAGCAGTGTCAGCAGCAAACACTCTGCTCCCAAGACCCAGTCGGCCCCCTCCAAGCCCAAGCACCAGCCGAAGGACTCGCGCTCCTCCTTGGATGGGAAAACAGGAGGACTTCCTCAGAAGAAGTCTGGAGAGAAAAAGAAAAGTGAGGAGTCTGGAGGTAAGAGCTGCAGCTCACAGGCATCCTCATCGTCGAGCGGTGCTAAGAACCCAGCCGGCTTCCAGCCCTCCAGCAGCCCCAAGTACCACCGACCCGCTGCCGTTGAGGCCAACTTCCCTCAGGAGGGTCTGGGCTTCATGTTGGGCCGCAGTCGAGGTGGGACGTCAGCTGGTGCCGCCGCCGCCGCCGCTGCTGCCGCAGACAGACCCCACTTACGGAGGCAGTCGTGCGACAGCAGCTCAGGTGCCGACCGGTGGGCCGCCATGAACATGTGGGGTCACAAAGCCTACCTAGAACATTTACACTTCGCTCAGGGTAAGACCGGAACTTCGGGGGAAATGCCAATGGACATTGATATTCTGGGTCTGCTGAAGAACTACAACCCCCATGACCTAGCTGCCCTCTACCAACACTGGGGCTTTGTGGACCCCAGGATCGACCCACAAGGTGAGGGGCCGAAAGGCAATGTTTCATCAGCTGGCACCGGCAGATGTTGTGATTTAAGATCGTTCAACTCTGTTGTTTTTATTTTTATTTACAAATGCATATCTTTCAGCACTGTTGCAGTTAAATGGAAGTTTTGGAAAAGAACTCCATCCCACATCTGAAGCTGCCAAGCAGGTAAGGTACCTGCAACCTGCACACAAGTTCTCTGGTTTATAAATGTCCTGTGGATTTTAGTCTTTGTATTGAGACGCTGACCAGGATGAAGGCAGCAGTCAATGACTTAACTCTGTCGCCCCCTATAGGATGAAACTCTTGATGCCTAAAAAATAAATTAAATATGAAACAGCATGGGACCTTAAGATTCTAATCTCAGGAAAAAAAATTCTCCAAAAACTGTACCATAGTATTTACATTACCATTGCTGTGCCTCCTGCAGGTGAACAATCGCTCCACTTCCTCCTCAGGGTCTCTGCACAAAGGAACGTGAAAACATGCCTCACTTCCTGCCACTCTAGCACTGCTGAACAGTAGAGATCGGCTGCAACTCCATAAAGGAATCAGACAGTGGACAATGCATTATTTATGCAAAAGGCAAACACAGGTGGACTGTTGCTATTGTTACTATTATTATTGCTGTTGTTATTATTTTGTATTATGGTCGTTTCATTTCAGGTTCAGTGCATGCTTTGTGTTTGTTACCAGCGTAGATGTGTTAGCTAAAAAATATAACGATAGGAGGCGTTGCTCTGGAGTGGACAAAGACCTTTTAGTGGAAAGCCAAGTTTGAAACCATGACAACGTGGATGTTAAAGTAGAGTTTGAACATTGTTTGCTTCAGCTGCATCATTTTACCATCATTCTGTTGGGTTTGAGATTTATACATGAATAATATTTTTAAATTGCCCCAATACTCACTTGACGCTAACCCATTTTTGTCTAAAACTATTGTAATTGGCATTAGAAATTCAGTGTTCTGAACATCCAGTTCAATAGTAGGTTCTGATTGTTATTCTGCTGTTGTATAAAGTGCTATATATTAGCTCAGTCCATTTGCCATTTATATCCAAAAGTACTCCTAAAGTGACAACAGTCGTGAGAGTCATGCAGCCAACTGAGTATGTGTAATGCCAGTGAGATAACCGTTAAACCACTAACCACGTGAACATGAAGTAGTCGTGGCAGCTTATTACTCTGTCTGTGTGGGTTTCTGCTTTCACCGCTGTTTAAAAGGTAGCAAAATTGGCCTCAAAGGTAAAAATGTTTACTGGATGTTGGACAGTTGAGAAAAGACAATCAGTGGATGAAAGAAACTGGGGAAACTGGCCCCCAGTTTAATCGCCAGTCACTCAAATGAGTGTCAGAACAACAATTTGGAACCTAATTGTTGTAAAATCACTCCAGTTCAGCTTTACGTTGGAGAAATTTGCTGCAGGGATTTTTATAGAAACAAAAACCTGTTGCGCCATACTTTTTTAGCCAGCAACGCCACCAAAAAGACTGCAAACTCTTATTTTCTTAAAGTTGTCTCGTTGTGTTTACTGTGCAGATTTGTTTAGGTTGTTTATATTTTTAGTTCTGACTCAGTGTATTGTTCTTCTACAAAAGGTCAACAACTTTGAATTTGATTTTTTTTTCTAAGCCATCAACCTATGAATTTTGTGTAATCACAATACTAAATGAGTTAAAAAGATTTACTTTTGTTCTGTTTGGGGGAAAAAAACTTGTTTTTTTGATAAATATTGTAAATGATCATTTTATTTAATTCTCTTTTTTGTTTACTAAGAGTGGAAATGAAACACTCACAAGTACTTGATATTTGTAGCAACTGCATTCTAACTTTTAAAGGGTGATGGCCATTTTTATGCAATTCTGAAGGCTCTGAGTTGAGTTTGTTCATGTGACAATGTAAACAATGTTTCATAGTTGATAATGAAAAAAAGAATTTCTATTTTTAGCAGTTCCTATTTTTTTCTGACAATACAGAAATAAAGTAGGTCAGCATAGATTCAATGTTTACTTTGGGAGTGTTGTTGCTTATTTCTGCACCCACACAGCATCACAGTTCTTTTCATGACAAACTGCAATAACGTCACATGTTGTGCAAAATTCACTTTTGCAAATGCACTCCACCACCAAAACTTCATCACTAACTTATTTTGCTCGCTCCGCTTTTTTGTGTGTTAAACACCCAGGCGTTGGAAATCTGTCTTTTGGCATTAGGCCTTGTCCTTGGATGCGGTTCAAATACTAACCAGCAGAGGGTGGCCAAAAACAAGAAATAGAAGCGCTAACTACAGATGCCACTTGCGATCCGCTTTGACAGGCTTGTTTGAATTTTTCTTCCTCTTGACAACATTAAAGGTCCTAACACACGGGCAGCGAATGTTCGCTGAGCGAAAAAGCAACCGTTATTTTTTTTTCCGCTCCTGTGCCGAATTTTTCACAGGTGAAAAGGCAAATACTGGACTTCTGACCCATTAAAATAATGAAAAAGCTCCTGGATTGTTGTGTTGAACTCACCATCCCCTATGATGTCGGCCATTTTTTTTTTTTCCAAACTGCGTTGTAGAAGGCAGTGGTTTGTTTTACGCACGTAAACCAAAAAAATCATATCTTTTATGCTTTGGTTTAAATCTTTTCCGAAGTTTTCTAAATGATAAGCACTTCCAAATGAAAACAAAAAAATATTTTATGGCAACAGGAACTTCAATGTGTTCAAAAAGGGTTCCTAAGGGGGCGTCCCCATAGCACCGCCTCGCATCGCCTCGGCACGGTTCGATTGTGTCCCAATTGGCCCCCGGTTCACGAGACAGTGGGCAGTCGACGCGGTAAAGTGGGACAATGTTTTCGACGGCATTATTGCTGTGCGATACACGACAGCGCAGAGATGGACAAAGTAGAGGTTGTTTCATACCTGCTGCTCGGTCTGTGGTTGCTTTTCTGTTAAAGAAACAACAGTTTTCCTCACTGAAGTCACTGTTGATCATTTACGTAGGCAACATTTATAATTTATTGTTTGGTTTTCTGGGAGAGTAAAGGTGTAGTTCAACCTTTATATTTTCACCAAAAGTAAACACGAGACAGATACAACGGGAAACAGCATTTATTTAAAAACAAACAGACAGTAAACACGCCTCCTTATTTGAAATAGCTGCCCTAGCGAGCCAAGGACGACTTTATGCTGCGGTGTTCGAGGCTTCCTCGCGGCGAAGAGCCACGTCCTCTTGACGAATCCGTATTTCCTCTCGTCTCGAGACTCCTCGGATTCCCTAACTTAACGTGCCTCACGCAGGAGCAACTCGGTTTGTTCCGAGCGCTTTGCCGTTTGCCGCTTGTCGTTTTCGCGAATATGGTTGAACACACTCGCAAACACGGAAGTTCCGTGTCGAAAGAGTTGGCATCGGTGTCCGCTCCGACAGGGAAAATCGACGAAAACACTGAGCCAATCCAGTGCCCTGCTCGTCGCTACGTCACCACTAAACTCGCCTCGTCTCCCTTGGACCCTGAGCGCTTGAGGTACCAAAACGGCACCTCCTACAACCGTGTAGCGGCCAGTGGGGCCGCTCTACAACCGTACCAAGGCGAGGCGAGGCGGTGCTATGGGACGCCCCCTAACTGCCGCTTCTTCATCTTCCACCTGCGCCGCCGCGTATTCACCTGACCTATATATCCACCTGGTGCACACAATACGCCCTATCAAGACACAAAAAAACAATAATTAAAGCTGCAAGCAGCGTTTGCGAGGCTACATGGCGTCCACCTGCCGACTACATCCGCCACCTGCTTACACCCCCTAATGCCTGATGATTCCCCCCCGACAACAGCTGATGCCCACTGACAGATGCAGACGCTTGCCGATGACCCCTGATACCTGTCAACCCCTTAGAAATCCTGACAAGACCTGCCGGTGGCCCCGACACCTACAGTCCCTTTCAGAATCCTGCCAAGCCTTCCCGATGCCTGCTGATCCTTGCCGACTTCTGTCAACCCTTCCATCCCCTGTCGACGCCTCCCGATGAGTTTTGAAGCATGTTTAGTGGGTGAAATAGGCGTAAGTAAATTATGCACATTTTGCACAGTGTTTGTTTTTGTGAAAGGTTGTTCAATGTAAATTATAGGCCTTGATGAGACAAACGTGTGGGTTTTTGAATGATGGCTGTATCACCTTCCAAAAGGCAACAGCAACCATTATGTGGGTGTTAAAAAAAGAGGGGGAAAAAGCAGAGGGAACTGCAGCAGCTGAGTTATATGTTTCCCCACAGAGCTCTGTGGACACAAGATCCTTGCTTCTGGGCTGGAAGCACCAAAATGAAATCATGTATTTAAGTTCAAGTGAGCCAGAGACACAGGGTGTGTTTGTGGGAGTGTCCCCCCCACCTCCCCATCTCCCTCGTTAATCCATGCAGCCTCAGGCTGCACTTTGAGCTGAGATCGAGAGCAGAGGTTTATGTGAGCTCCGTTTTTGAAACCTGGGAAACAAATGCTTCTAACTCGGCCATTTCTGTGTCTACAGCAAATATATTGCATCATTGTTTAGCTAAGGTCTTCATGAATCTATGAAATGTTTGGCTTAGATCAGAAGAACGGTGTAGGCGTGGCCAGTGAGTTTTGGGGGGTTTAAAACGGGTTGAAATATCTCACTTCCTTTTTGTCAGGAGTCAAAGGTCAGAGTGTGTGAAATGTAGGCCTGTATCCAAGGAACACATGGGTCTTTGTCCTGGAAAGACTTGTACCACTCGGCAGTGAAGCCGTCTGAGCCTGGGCTCTTACATGGTTTGAGTCTTGATATTGCTGCCTTGACTTCTTTTTCCGTGATGTCCTCAGTCAGGGTTTTATTTTGTTCCTGTGTGATTGTGGGAAGATTTAAAGAGTCCAGAAAACTCGTCATCTCTTCTTCATTATCCAAATTTGGCTGAGAATATAATTCCTTTTAATAATTTTCAAAAGTTTGCCGAATTTGGTCTGGTCCAAATTGGATTTTTTGTTAGTTTGTGGGCATTTTATCTTATTAATTGTGGCATCAGCCTGTTGTTTCCTCAGTTTATATGATAACAGTTTCATTGCCTTACTTCCAGCCTCATAGTGCCTCTGTTTCTGGAAAACCAGTTTCTTTTTGACCTCTTCTGAGTATATTTCATTCGTTACATCCTTGTTAGTCCCCGATCTACTTTTTTGGTCTTTTTGTAATTCTTTGAGTTTGGTCTGCAAGGAATTAAGCTTCTCCTGTCTCCGTTTTTTTAGGGAGGATGAAATAGAAATTATTTTCCCCCTCAGGACTGCCTTGAATGCATCCCATTGTTGTTTTCATTGAAATAGTACTCTATTTTTTTTTCCTAGGTCTGCTTTTAACTGGGGATTATTCAGTAAACTCGAGTTCAGTTTCCATACTGTAGTTTCTGGGTTATTGCTAATTCTAATTGTCATTCCTATTGGTGAGTGATCAGACAAATCAATTGTTCCAATATCACATGACCTGATTCTAAAACGTTCTCTCTTAAATGTAAAGAAGTAGTCAATCCTTGAATAAGTTGATTGAGGTGCAGAAAAATAAGTATAGTCACGGCCTGTTGGATTAAGCTCCCTCCAAACATCTATTATGCCGATTTCCTTCATTATTGACTTTATTTTATTAACCATAAGTTTATTACTTCCTAAGTTAGAGGTGGAGGATTCCATTTTTGATAATCTTACATTCATATCTCCTCCGCATATAAGCACACCCTGCGCTTCAGTAGACATCAAATCAAATAACTTTTTATAAAATGTCCAATCACTTCCAGGTGGAGCATATATGCTAAAGAGAGTCACCATCAACCCATCAATCCTTCCTGTTATCATTACATATCGACCCTCTTTGTCTTTCACCTCTAAAATATGTTCATATTGAACCTGGTGTGAAACAAGGATGTCTAGCCCTCTTTTATGTCCTGATTTATAGGATGAATGAAATACATTTCATTTTTATTTCGAATAGCTTCTGTGCACATCAACAAAACAATTTATACAAAATATCAAAAACAACAACAAAAGAAATAGTGTCAAACACCCAAGAAATAATAATCATAATAAATAATTTTGACACATATAGCATATCCGAAAAGGAGTGAGACGAAGCAAAACTTATTAAATCTCATCCCCTTTCCCTCAGGGAAAAAAAGTAAATCAGTGCAAAGTTGTGCAACAATAAGGGTAAGTTAATTAATCATTCATACTGAGAAAAAAAAAGAAAAAGAAACACAACCAATCTATTGTGTAATGATGAAAATAATAATTAATTACAACACAACAATAATAGTCATAATTAAACCTGCATGCAGGGTTGGCGGGACTGAGCCCACCCCATGGACTTGCGGCTGACAAACTGGCAGCACTTTCAGAAAAGATGTATAAACCAGTATATAAGTCTAAGTAAAAGAAAATTTCAATTAAACCTGTAAGCAGGGTTGGCCAGGACTGAGCCGCCGTGGCCGACGCGATCCACGACCTCTGCCGATGCCCGGGGACATCTGCTGACTCTGAAAGAAGTGTATGCAAGTGATGGAGATTTTTTACAACCTGTTTTTCTTTATTTGAAGTGGCTGTAAAATGTAAAATATAGGCCTTGATGAGACAAACATGTCGGTGTTTGAATGACGTCTGTAGCATTTTCCTTAAGGAAACTGCAGCCATTTGTGTGTTGAAAAAGCTGGACAAGAGGTGTAATCATCATATGCCTTTGTATGCAAATGATGCATATTTTTTACCGGCATTTTTTTTGAAGTGGCTGTCAGATGTAACATATAGGCCTTGATGAGAAAAACACGTGGATGTTTGAATGACGTCTGTACGACTTCCCTAAAGGAAACTGCAGCCATTTATGTGTGTTGAAAAAGAGGGAGAGATAGAGAAAGGCGTTAGGGCTCCCAACGAGCAGGAGCAGAGTTAGCTCACCTAAGCTTAGAACTCAGCCATTTTGGCGTCTACATGAAAGATATTGGTATCATCTTTTAGCTAAGGGCTTCAGCAATCTAAATATGTATAGTTATCTGGGGTGTGAATAACGGTGTAGGCGTGGTTAGTGAAAAAACAAACTTTTTCTTTCTTCGTTGGGGCGATCTCAAACAATTTCAAATATCTCACTTCCTGTTTGTCCTAGGACAAAAATTAGAGCGTATGCGACGTAGCGCTTGATGAGACGAATGCGTGGGTTTTTGTTGCACAAATTCTCGATGTTCCTAGAGTGCGCTACGAGCATTTTTAGTTTTCTGGTGTGTTTTTTGGATTTTGGTCAGTTTTGACATCCATTGACTTTAAAGGGCTATAAAATGAAAATGGTGCAACGCATCCGGACCATTCTTTTAAGTTGACCCACTTGGGGCACGACTAGTGTGTGTGTGTGTGTGCAGCTTGCAGGTGGAGGAGGGGCGGAGCCTCGGTGTGTCAGTCATCCCCTCACTCTCCTCCTCATCCTGACCACCACCTGTAGAGAGAATTAGAGACAGCAAGAGTCAGGACTCACGGTCCTTGAACGCATCATCACAGAGACGTTGACTGTTGATGGACATGATGGAGTGACTGGTGAGAAGAAGCAGACTCTCAGTCACATGTCAAGTGTGGAACATATGAAGGTCATGGGACCATGGAGTGTTGGACTGATACTGAGGCCTGATGAAGATGAACTGATCAATAATTGAGTGGTGAACTGAGAGAAGAAGCAGTTTGGCAGCAGATGTTGGATGAATGAGGAGCAGCTGGACGTCACCATCCCCCTCTCACACTGTGACTAGGAACACTGGACCTCTGCTGTGGGATCAACTGGCTTTGGTGCTGGAACCATCATCCACTGGTTCCAAACCAGTACTGACCTCACACTCTCCAGTTGATAGTCTCTGCTGTGGACAAGATCCATCAGCGGCTTCACTGATGAATCCTCCAGGTGGTTATTGCCCAGGTCCAGCTCTGTGAGGTGGGAAGGGTTGGACTTAAGAGCTGAGAGCAGCCAATCACAGCTGAGCTCTGACAAACTGCAGCTCCTCAACCTGAATAGAGAATAAATAATAAATAATACCTTCAACCCAGTTTCACTCATTTCAAACACAAAGCAGTGACTGCAAACTGAATTTCCAACAGCAGTCAAGGGAAAATCATGACAACAATAACAAGAGTGATATAAGTTGTAGAGTGAAGAGGGTGAACTGACCTCAGAGTCTCCAGTTTACAGTCTGGACTCTGCAGAAAATCACTCAGCTCCTTCACTCCTGAATCCTGCAGCTGGTTGGAACTCAAGTCCAGGTGTCTGAGGTGGGAGGGGTTGGACTTCAGAGCTGAGAGCAGCCAATCACAGCTGAGCTCTGACAAACTGCAGAGACTCAACCTGATTAAAGAATAAATGAGGGAGAGTTTATAACCTTTTCAGCTCAAAAACATTTCCCGTCTCCAGCCCTCACTCTCCGACTCGGTAGCAGAGACTCTCATCCATGCTTGCATTACATCCTGGCTTGACGACTGCAATGCAGTCCTGTCTTGGATTCCTTAACCGTATTGGAGCCCTTGACAGGCTTGCATCACTACAAACTACTCCAACTCACCTACAAGTCCCTTAACGCACTCGCCCCCAAATATCTTGCTACACACTCCATCCCTGAACCTGCAGTCATCTGATACTGGTCTCCTCTCCATCCCTTGGACCAAGCTCAGAACTTTCGGGTCAGAGCCTTCAGTGTGGCTCCCCCCTCCCTCTGGAACTTTCTTTTCAGAGCGTTTCAAATCACACCTCAAAACTGACCTTTTCTCCCTGGCTTTTCCACATTAATGTTTACTTCAGGTTTCTTCCTGTCTTATTTTGTTGTCGTTTGTTTACCTAGGGTTGGGCTCACGGCAAGTTGGCGCCAGTGTGTGTGGCCGTCCGTCTGCCGCTGTCAGTTTGTGCTTACTCCGGTCTTGTCACTTGTCACTGGGAAAGCACTCCTGGATATTCTACTTGCCGGTGCAAATCTGGTAAAGTTCCATCCGGGTCAGAAAACATTTCCTACACCTCTTCTTGCAGGAATACCTGCTCACCTCTTCCGTGTGGAGGCCCCTCCCCCCTGGCGGAGATGACTCAGAGCTCGGGGTAAACTCAGCGGCTGACTGTAGAAGCTGAAAGCCTCTCTGGTGTCTTTGTCTGCGCCTACTTTGGCCGGATATGGATCAACTCGTCACTACTCCGTCCATCGTCGCTCACTGGAGCCTGTGGGCAACTGGCTGGTGCGTCATCGCTAGGGACTTCCCTACCTACACCTGTCCCCTCGGTCTGTGCAGAGGAGGGATGAATCCCCGCAGCATTCCATCTCTGGCTCAAGCCCCCTGGACAGATGATCGGCTTGTTACTCCGCCTCCCACCAGGATTGCCCTGGTGAATGCTAGACCACTAGCAAATAAAATGTTTAGTCTGAATGACTTCTTCATAACCTATAATTTGGACTTCTTGTGCATCACTGAGACTTGGCTGAGCGCTGGTGAGTCAAACTCCTTTTCCGAATTTTTGCCGCCCAGCTGTGCGTATTTCAACTAGGGCTGTGCGGTATACCGGTTCGTACCGAAAACTGGTCTTTATTTTCGTTATGATATGAATTTTTCATATACCGCTATACCGGTGAATAGCCCAAACAATGTCCGGAACGTGCGCGGTGGGAAAGTGTTTCAGCGGGGACCCATTTCACGGCTGGACACCAACAACACAGCATGTGCACAGGAAAGTTTTCAGAGCTCTCAAAGCGAAGCACACGTTGTTGACCCAGAGGAACTCATGTCAAAAAGAGGAGCCACGTCTGTGGTTGGGAAGTTCTTCGGCTTTAAAAGGTCGGACGTGGACCAAACAACTATCTTTTGCAAATGCTGTCGAGCAAAAGTGGTGGCCAGCGGTGGTAACGCAACATAATTACTGGAAGTTGAAAACTATTTATTGTTCATTTGTTAAGATATTGTGTAGCTCAATTGGATGGAGGGTCAGTTGAAAAGTGTTAAGTTTCAGGGAACAGGGATTTTCCATATTAACAATGTGTGCAATGTTTGTTGGTCTATAAAAGAAAGAAAATGTTTGATTCCTTTCCTAACCTAATACCAGTTGAAATACCTCATAGGATGTTGGATAATAATGATGGTTAACTGCACTGATTATGCAAAATATGTTCAATAAAAAAAATTCTATTTTGACCGCAACCATTGTCATTCTAATTACTGCCACCCTGTTGGCAACAATACTTTGAAGGAGTCATGCTTTTACTTTTGGATGGACTTGAAAAAAAAAACATGACACAGCCCTTATGACAGTAAAATGGGCTATTTAAAGCCAATCAACTGCAGTTATTCTTTTCTTATTAGAAGAAAACGTGTGGAAGAACTCTTGCATGAAAAAAATACCGTCAAATACTGTGAAACTGATATGATTAAAAAAAAAAACTGATATGAAAATTTAGTCCCTCTGGTTCCCCTCTAGATGTCCTGCACCCCCGCCTTGTTAAAGAAACTAGCAGGGCTATAGAACCAACTGTCCAAAAAATTATGAACAAGAGCCTTGCAGGAGATGTACCAGAAAATGTTAAACTACCTGTGGTGCAACCGCTCATTAAGAAGCCCAACCTCAAAGACTATCCTATCCAATTTCAGGCCTATTTCTAAGCTCTTGTTTCTTTTCAAAGTTCTGGATAAAAATTATTCTTGCCCAACTGATGTCCTTGTAAGACAGTCAAATCCACATCCAGGAATGTTTTCCTTTAACAATTGAGGTTTTTCCCAGACGGGTGTTACCAGAGAAATCTTTCCCAGACGAGTGTAATAAAATAAGTTTTTCCCAGACAGGTGTAACCACTGTGTTACACCCGTTACACCCATCTCACCGATTGTTACTCCTCGAATTTGCGTGATTGTATTCAGGGAAAGTCTCTGTCTTCCTTTGAAAATGTTGTATGTCTCAGTGCGAGAGGTACAAAGGTCTTGGTGATCTATTGTTGCTGTGGAAAATAACCCCTGATGACCAAAAGGTTCCCAAGTAAGAAGAGCAACTAATTGCATCCTTTGAATATGCATTTTAGAGGTGTCTCTGTTCTGGGAGGATATTTAAGGGAAAGTGCAAGAATCTCGAGAACTCTTTTTTTTCGCTCTTGACTCTCTTTTTTACTCTCTTTTTCTTGGACTCTCACTCTCCCTCTCCCTCTCTCTTCTTCTGTTTTCTTCTTCTTTTTCTTTGTCTTCTTGATTTGCTTACCATCATTTTTACACAACCGGTCTGTTACATTTTTGCTGCATTTTTACTCTGGACATCACAATAAACTGGTATGTTATCCATTTCCCTTCAATATCAACTTGTTGAGACTTTTGTTCTATGTGGAGAATTATCTGACATTGAATGTTGATTTAGTCTTCAGTTATATGGTAAATTCTCTTTACCTCTGAGTTGAATAGAAAAGATTGAGTATCATGTTTTTCTAACTATTGAGTTAGATGATATGAACCTCTGAATATCTCAACCTAGATGTCTGGGCTGTTCCTCCATGTTAAGAAGGTCACTGAATGATTTGTCTATATCTGTCATCACATAACTAAGATAGGGATTAATCAGAATCCCAATGACCTTAGTTATATGGTAAGTTTCACTGGACATGATTCAAACCCGTAACCTCTGAGTTGGACAGATAAGATTGGGTATCATGTTCAATAACCTCTGAATACTCCAACCCAGACATCAGGCTATTCTTCCATGTTTAATAAACAAACTGAATAGTTTTGTTAATGTATATAAGCCATCTCTGAACTGAAGACTAATGTCAGATCACTAGAATTTAATTATTATTGAGTCTATATTCTTAATTATTAATCAAGTCTTTCTCTCAACCGATATATAAAAGTAAAGTTATTATTATCAAATGGAGTCAGATTAAATTAATTATTATGTACTTTAGTTTGAAATCCTCATCTTGACACCGGAACAACGGAATACGTATTGGGGAGATATTATTATTTGTGCCTAGATATTTCCTCCCCTACATCCTTTCTGACATGATAGTGTTTCAGTCCTATTACAAGGCGCTGCACAGTACTGAGACTGGCCTCCTGAGTTTTTAATGATATATTCTTAGCCACGGACTCTGGTGACTCTCTCATTGTTGTACTCTTAAATGTCACTGCAGCGTTCGATACAGTTGATCACAATATTTTACTTTCCCGTCTGGAGCACTCGGTTGGCATTAAAGGTTCAGCTCTGGAGTTTGACAGGTCATACCTGTCAGAAAGGAGTTTCTGTGTGTGGGAAATGCTGTGTCCTCCACAGCGGCAGTGCCTCAGGGCTCAATCCTGGAGACAATTTTTTTTATGTTCTACTTGCTCCACCTAGGTTGTATTTTTAGAAAACATGGCATCTCCCTCCACTTTTATGTAGATGACAGTCAAGTCTACCTGCTCTTACAACGCAATAATCTTGACGCCTTACAAACTGTGTTTGCATGCTGGGAGGATGTTAAAGCATGGCTGGCTTCAAACTTTTTAAATTTTGACAGCAGTAAAACTGAAGTCATGGTGTTTGGTCCCAGCAATGTGCGTTTCTACCTGCTGATCTGGGCCCCTTTGAACCTTTCGTAAATCCTACTGTTACCAATTTAGGGGTGAAAATTGACTCTGACCTAAAAATGGATAAACAGATTAACACTGCAGTGGGAAAGAGCTTTTTTCTTTTTTTTTTTTTTTTACAGCTGAGGAGGTTGTCTTAGGTCAATCTTAGGTTATGCAAGCTTTTATGACATCCCACCTTGACTATTGTAATGTCTTGTATGTTGGTGTTAGTCAGGCCTTCATCTCTCACTTACAGCTAGTCCAGAATGCTGCTCCTCGTCTTCTAACCGATACACGTAAGCTTGAGATCTCACCTCAATACTGGCCTCCCTCCACTGGCTTCCTGTACATTTGAGGATTGATTTTAAAATATATTGTTTGCTTTTAAGTGCCTAAACGGCCTGGCACGCACCTACCTCTCCAACCTGCTGGAACCCTATGTTCTTTCTAGGTCCCTTATGTTCACAGATCAACTTCTCCTGGTTGTTCCTAAATCCAGGATGAAGCTCAATAAGAATACAGCCTGACTGAATGCTGTTCTTCTGAATGGGATTGTGCAATCTTTTTTATCTGCACCTCTGGTAGCCCTGGTAGCAGAGAATTTGAATTTTATGAAACCGCATAGTGGAGGAGGAGCTGAATCATGCATGACCCTACATACTAGACAAATGTTTTTGTATATGAGATTTTCCCAGCTCAGCATTTTATACTTCCTCATAATATTGCAGTGATGGCATCTGAAATGTTTCTATACATGCTTGTTTGTAAAGTGACTTCAGTACTGTAGAGTGATTTGCTTCCTTCAGGGTGACGAAACCTCCCCCCTCTTGTTTACAAAAAGCAGAGCAAAATTCTCCTTTGTGCCTCAAGAGATTAAGCTCCTTAACATCCAGCACGGAACCTAAGCTTCTCAGCTGGTCTGTTGAAGCGTTAAAACTACTTCTCCGACAAATTGAGATGTGACTACCGTGCTCTACAATGTCGAATGGCTGGTGATTGTTTTGATGTATTTTGGACAAATAAAAAGACTACTACTACTGCTACTACTACTATCATCCACTGGTTCCAAACCAGTACTGACCTCAGAGTCTCCAGTTTACAGTCTGGACTTTGCAGAAAACCACTCAGCTCCTTCACTCCTGAATCCTGCAGCTGGTTCCAACTCAGGTCCAGGTGTCTGAGGTGGGAGGGGTTGGACTTCAGAGCTGAGAGCAGCCAATCACAGCTGAGCTCTGACAACCTGCAGAAACGCAGCCTGAATGAAGAAGAAATGATGGAGAGTTTATAATGATGGAGAGTTTTACCAGTGCAAACAGGTTATTTTCAGATGGTCCCATTCAAAAGCGACTCCATTCTGTTTGCCCGCTTTGATCTGACAAGTTAGGTATAAAGACCCCTGCTTGCCACTCACTCCCTGCCAGATTATTTACCATTCTGCACTCAAGACTGAATACTGTTGTCAACCTTGCCAGCCTTCAAGCAGCCTGTCCTGCCTGATTCCTGATTAAAGACACTTTCAACTTAATCTGTGTGTCTGCTGTACTGCAAATGGGTCCAAAACACACCCATTTCACCTGGTGAGTCAGCCTCCTCCAATTAGCTGCTCAGCGTCAACTGAATTTATATCTTCTTCTTCTTCTGCCCCATTATCTGGGGTCGGGTCGCGGGGGCAGCAGCCTCAGCAGAGATGCCCAGACCTCCCTGGCCCCAGTCACCTCCTCCAGCTCATCCGGTGGGACCCCAAGGCATTCCCAGGCCAGCCAGGAGACATAGTCCTCCAGCGTGTCCTGGGTCTTCCCCGAGGCCTCCTCCCGGTGGGACATGCCCGGAACACCTGCCCAGGGAGAGAACAGATGCCGGAGCCTACTCAGCTGGCCCCTCTCGATGCGGAGGAGCAGCGGCTCTACTCCAAGCTCCTCCCGGGTGGCTGAACTTCTCACCCTGTCGCTCAGCGTACGCCCAGCCACCCTGCGGAGGAAACTCATTTCGGCAGCTTGTATTCGCGATCTTGTTCTTTCGGTCACTACCCAAAGCTCGTGACCATAGGTGAGGGTAGGAACGTAGATCGACCGGTAAATCGAGAGCCTCACCTTTCGGCTTAGCTCCTTCTTCACCACGACGGACCGGTACAGTGACCGCATCACTGCAGACGCTGCACCGATCCGCCTGTCGATCTCACACTCCATCCTCCCCTCACTCGTGGGGGGAGGATGGAGAAGTGAGTGCACCCCCCTGAACTGACTTATTGTGGTGGGTGAGTTTGATTGCCCAAATGATCCCAGGAACTATGTTGTCTGGGGCTTTATGCCCCTGGTAGGATCTCCAAAAGTAAACAGGTCCTGGGTGACGGGACAGACTAAGAGCAGCTCATAAACCCCTATGATAGTCAACACAAAAAGGACCGTGACGTTGCCCGGTATGGTGCAGCCGGGGCCCCACCCTGAAGCCAGGCCTGGGGTTGGGACTCGTATGTGAGCACCAGGTGGTCGGGCCTTGGGCCCAGCCCGAAGGAGCGACGTGGGTCCAACCTCCTGTGGGCTTACCACCTGCAGAGGGAGCTGTAGAGGTTGGGTGCAGTGTGGTTGGGGCGGCAGTCGAGGGCCTCGACCACCCGGTCATCGAAAACAGCCTCTATCTGTTGGGACATGTCACCTCGCTGGGGGGGAAGGAGCTCGAGCTTGTGCAGGAGAGATACCGGCTAGATATTGTCGGGCTCACCTCCATGCACAGCCTGGGCTCTGGAACCCAGCTCCTTGAGAGGGGCTGGACTCTCCATTGTTCTGGTGCTGCCCGCAGTGAGCGGTGGCGGGCTGCTGTGTGCTTGCTTATTGCCCCACAGGTCAGCCACTACATGTTGGGAGTTCACCGCGGTGAACAAGAGGGTCCCATCCCTGCACCTTCGGGTTGAGGACAGGTGTGGGACTCTCACTGTGATTTTCGGCCTATGGTCCAACAGCAGTGCACAGTCACTGGCCTTTTTGGAGTCCCTGGAAGGGGTGCTGAATGGTGCTCAAACCGGGGACTCCATTGCTCAACTGGGGGACCTCAACGCACATGTGGGCAGCGACAGTGAGACCTGGAAAGGCATGACTGGGAGGAACGGCCTCCCTGATCTGAACCTGATCGATGTTCTGTTGCTGGACTTCTGTGCTACTCACAGTTTTTCCATAACGAACAGTCTGTTTGAGCACAAGGGTGTTGACCGGTGCGCTTGGCATCAGGATGCCTTTGAGCTGAGCTGTACGATCTCAGTTAATAGTCAATGTAAAACTGAAAGTGTAGATCAGTAGGTGCAGGTTCCACCTGGTGTGTTACTCTGAAGCACCAATTAAGTAAAAAATAGGACATCAAAAAAACAACAACATAGAAGTTGTAGAGTGAAGAGGGTGAACTGACCTCAGAGTCTCCAGTTTACAGTCTGGACTCTGCAGAAAACCACTCAGCTCCTTCACTCCTGAATCCTGCAGTTGGTTCCTACTCAGGTCCAGGAGTCTGAGGTGGGAGGGTTTGGACTTCAGAGCTGAGAGCAGCCAATCACAGCTGAGCTCTGACAACCTGCAGCCCTCCAACCTGAATAAAGAGTAAATAAATGTCATATTAAAAGTCATTTCTCCATGTTGATGATCCAGATGTGCAGCTGTTGGGATCACTGAGTCATTCCCTCAAAGGAGTCATTGTGCCAGTGTGTTGTCAACACAATAACAACAGCAGTGTGTCAGTCAGTGTGCAGCCAATCAGCAGTGAAGATGGAAAATAATCAGTGAGTCCTTTGTGTGCTTGTGGCTGTTTTCAGTCATCAGAGTCTCGTTACAAGTCAAACACATTCAAAGGACAAGATGAAGAAATACTGCTGCACTATTAATCTGCCTCTAATATTTCTTCACAGGATCTTCTGCTCAGTCATGTGACCTTCATCACCAATCAACAACTTCCATTGAGCTCCAAAGTGACTGGAGACATTTTCCACACTTTCTTCCACCATCCAAAGTCTTTTGTGGCTGCAGATTGTTGACATGAAAATATCAACAACATCCACTTTGTCTAGATGAGTCTTTAATATCTGCTTCAAAGTTTTCACACTGAGCAGCGTTACACAGCAGTTCTCATCTGCTGACACACACTGTCCACCAATAGAAAGCAGGAACTGACCTGAGAACTTCCAGTTTGCGGTTTGGACTATGCAGTCCAGCACAGAGCAGCTTCACTCCAGGATCCTTCAGGATGTTCTCACTCAGGTCCAGCAGTGTGAGGTGGGAGGGGCTGGACTGCAGAGCTGAAGACACCACTGCACAGTGAAGCTCTGAGAGTCGACTTAGTGAAGGAGAGCAAAGTGAGAAGTTGTGGTCGATATGACAAGCTGATCAGTTGCTTCCATCATCATCAACATCATCACAAGGTTCAAACTGACAACAAAACACACACAAAAAAACATACCTTTTACGTAGCACAGCCTTCCTGCAGTTCCTCACAGCTGGAATCAGTCTCAATCTTCCCTCCCTGGTGGCCTTGTACTTTTTCAGGTCCAACTCCTCCAGAACCTCTTTTGACATCTGCAGCACGTAGGCCAGAGCTGAACACTGGATGGCTGAGAGTTTATTCTCTGATCTGTTCTCTGACTGCAGGAACTCTTGGACCTCCTGATGCACTGACTGATCCTTCACCTCCAGCAGACAGTGGAAGATGTTGATGCTTCTGTCAGGAGAAACATCACCAGTGTTCATCTCCTTCAGGTTGTTGATGACCTTCTGTAAGGTTCCTGGATGGTTGTCAGTGAGACCCAGCAGGCCTCCTAAGAGTCTCTGGTTGGATTCCAGACTGAGTCCATGGAGAAAGCGAACAAACAAGTCCAGGTGACCGTTTGGACTCTGCAGGGATTTCTCCATCCTCCTTTTCAGGAACTCATCCAGGGATTCTCCAGAGTGACCATCTTCTGTCCTCTTCCTGCTGGTGTGACAGTGGAAGCTGTAGACTGCAGCCAGAAACTCCTGGACGCTCAGATGAACGAAGCAGTAGACGGTTTTGTGGAAGATCACACTCTCTCTTCTGAAGATCTCTGTACAAACTCCTGAGTACAGAGAGGCGTCAGTCACACTGAGACCACACTTCTCCAGGTCTTCACTGTAGAACATGATGTTTCCACTCTCCAGATGTTCAAATGCCAGCTGGCCCAGCTTCAGAAGAAGCTCCTCGTCAGCCTCTGTCAGGTTAATGTTGTCTTTAGGTTTCTTCCTCTTGGTCTTTCCCGAGAATGAAAACATGTTAGTCAGCATCTTTGACCACTTCAGCTCCTGTGGACCTATGGTCTGATGCTCTCCTCCATACTTGTGCTGCTTCCTCTTGGTCTGGACCAGCAGGAAGTGTGAGTACATGTCAGTCAGGGTCTTGGGCAGCTTTCCTCTCCTCCACCTAATCTCTGTCAACATGCTCTCCAGAACTGTGGCAGTGATCCAGCAGAAGACCGGGATCTGACACATGATGTGGAGGCTCCTGGAGGCCTTGATGTGGGAGATGATCCTGCTGGACACATCTTCTCTATCGCTGAACCTCCTCCTGAAATACTCCTCCTTCTGGTCATCGGTGAAGCCTCGTACTTCTGTCAGCCTGTCCACACATGACGGAGGGATCTGATTGGCTGCTGCAGGTCTGGAAGTCATCCAGAGCAGAGCCGAGGGAAGCAGATCTCCTCTGATCAGGTTTGTTAGCAGGACGCTGACTGACTTCTTCTGAGTGACGTCAGTCACCACCTGGTTCTTCTCAAAGTCCAGAGCCAGTCTGCTTTCATCAAGGCCGTCCAAGATGAAGAGAAGTTTGCAGACATGCAGCTGCTCTGCTGTGAGCTTCTCTAACGTTGGATGGAAAATATGGAGCAGCTCCAGAAGACTGTAGTGCTGCTCTTTGACCAAGTTGAGCTCCCTGAATGAGAGAGGAAGCACCAGATGAAGGTCCTGGTTCTCCAGGCCCTGGGCCCAGTCCAGAGTGAACTTCTGCACTGAGAAGGTTTTTCCAACCCCAGCGACGCCATTGGTCAGCACCACTCTGACTCTGAGTCCCTGCTGCTCAGGTGAGGCTTCAAAGATCTGGCTGCACCTGATTGGACGGTCATGGAGGCTCTTCTTGGTCTCCTCTGTCTCCTTAGTCTCTGTTGTCTTCTTGGTCTTCTTGGTCTCAAGCTGCCTGACCTCATGCTCTCTGTTGACCTCCTCACTCCGTCCCTCAGTGATGTAGAGCTCAGTGTAGATGCTGTTGAGGAGGGTTTGACTTCCTGCTTCTTCACCTTCAGTCACACGTTCACATCTCCTCTCCAGACTGATCTTCTGCTGCTGTAGAAGCTCCTGCAGACCATCATCAACCTCTGCAGCAGAGGTTGGAAAAGAAAACATCAGTGTGACAGTGTGAGCATCATTTTCTCTCCACAACTTTTCAGCTGAAAGTATCTGAACTCCATTTTTCATCTGATCTGATGAAGCTGCTGCTGCACCCATCTGACTTGTCTTGGTGTGACTGGAAGCTCCTGGGTGTTC